>JAMPIV010022729.1:0-423951 GCA_024509875.1 Oreohelix idahoensis
GCTAAAAACATTCAAGGAAACAGTCTGTTTAAAATTTCTATATGCCACATGCTCAGACAAAATCCCTCAAACACAATCACAAAAAGTTGATCAGACAGGGTACCGATGTCTGCTAAAAAGATATATTAAATAACGAAAGCTAAATTCCACTTAATCATAAGTAAACGCGATCCTGCAAGATCTACATCACCAATGATCTGCACACCTCAATGCGTGGACCAACAATGACAACAGGCGCGAGCTGTACAATATAACCAATCCCAACCAAGAATTATGTGTATATATGACTCAGGGAGCGATCTGAAAACTTATACTCCCAAGGGGGCAAACCAAGGAAAAAACAGAAAGTATGATTTAAATATCAAAAACAAAATCTTTATATGACTCAAGAGCAGAACTCTGAATATCAATACGTACGACTTGAAAAAAAAATATTTCATTGCTTTATACTCTCATCAAAGACAGGCCAACTTAAAAAACATAACCCCCAACACACACCCAGGATCTTTCTTTTTACCTGCCAGCAGTATCCGAGCACCTCTAGACTTAGCCTTTGTCCTGGAGCAGGAACCCATGGAATCGCGCAGCACAACTTTTTTGGACTTGACACTTATCTCACGATAAAGCACCCATGGGGATTATTGGTGAACAAGATATTAGTCTCCTAGTACGTTTCACAAACAGTCTGCCTGAGTATGATTCTCTCTGAAGACTTGAGCTACAAGGATTCTACTTGAAAAATAAAATATACTGTAATATGAGACGTACACAATGCAAATCTCCTATTCAACTAAACCCAGACACAGTGACAACATGGAAAAGAAATCTTACGCGGAGAAGAAAAACACTCAGCTGCAAAACTGCAGATAAAACTACAGCGTGATTAAAAAAATCAATCCCATATTACTTCATAAATCGTTATTTCTTAACACCTAAACTTTTGATTTCCTTGGTGGGCCCTGACTGACAAGCAATCAGTTACCATGCATGCTGGTTGCATCGAGTAGGCAGCAACAAACTGACCCTCTACTTTGCTCTGCATCTGGCAGCCCTTTACACTTCATGTGTGGTTGCACTATAATCCAGTCCGAGGTGGGTCAATACCAGAAGCATACTCCTGATCCTCAAAGTTCTCTACAATATACAGCTTTATCTATGACCAGTGCCCTTGCTATCTCGTGCTTTCTTCCTTCTTAGGTAAGTCCACTCTAGACATATTGAGCAAGTCTGAATGTATGAGACAGTCAGAGACACCCTCAGGAGGACATGTGACAACTTACCAATCTTTCCAGGTATCTACCTGCTTTGATGGGTGCGTAATGTGAGCGCTACTCTTGGTGTCGTCTATCCAGAATTTAGCAGTATTTGTTGGTTATGGTGGTAATTTCTGAGATAGGACGGGAGCCATAAAATTCAAGAGAATTTTCTTAGGCAGGATTATGTGGATTGCTAGAGAGTCTGGACATTTCCCTTGGTATCTGTTTCTCACACTCCAGCCGTTCTGTATATTTCCTGTCACCATAGCAGACAAGTATTAGTAAAACTTCAAACTGCAGCTTGCATCGTGATTATTTGAGATCATTCAGTGTTTGTGCACTTTGTATACTGTGAATCTGCCAGATGTTGTTGTAAGAGTTTGCTCGAAGAATATTCTGGCTTATTATTAATTCAATACAGAACGTCTATGAGTGTATCGTTTTCCACATGACACTCACATTATCAACATAAAAATTGGCGAGGGCTGCCATCTATATCACATCATAGTCTGCAGCAATTGTTACTGCTACACAGTTCTTTAATTTGCCTTTTTTACATCATTGTCTCTATTCTTTTTTATTAAATATAATAACATCATTTGCCTCTTTTGTGAGACATGCACATTCCCATTCAACCTAGTGGGGTTATACATCTATTACTAGAGCACATGACAAAATGATAGAATCAGACTTTTAAGTCTAATAACATTAATAATATAATGTCTTTAATAACATGCAATCAAAGCTGACCAATGGCGCAATTGAGTATGTTTTCAGATAAAACCAAATAATAAAAAAACAACTCAAAGAAGATTTGGCTGAAGCCCGTGGGCACAAGCAAAACAGTGTAAGAATACTCTTCATACACTCTAACACAGGCCCCATATAAGGAGATGGCTATCACACCAAATTGAACAAAAATTTTTCTAAACCAAGAATCTTCAGATAGAAACGGTCCGTAACCTAATGTAGTGAAACAGAATGTTTCACAAAATAATAGCAAAAAGTAGACACTGCCCAAGACCAAGCCTGAGTACAGTAGAGATACCATCTACTATCTCAGAGCCCGCGAGGCCGCATCAGCCATGGAATGAGACAACATCCTGCTACCACACAAAACCCATCCATAGGCAATACACTTTCTATGGCATCCCAAAAATGCTTACATTAAACAACGCAGATGCTACTTAATGGCATCACCAGTGTCACCACGAGCTGACCCCTCAGTGACAGTAGATCAAAGTTCCAAGTCACATGTCAGTTTAAACGGCCAACGAAGAAGAAAGTATATTTAATACATTAATTTGTTTCCTTGGACAAAATAATACACATCATATTAATCAAAATCATCCACAATTTGAGTTGGATTTTTTAGAGACCCGCAAAACGGCGTCCGGGGTTTGACCCAGCACTCATGAATTGGGTACCAATAGGCAACTCTGGGAAGGTTAAGGAGGCGGCCGGCACTGATGTTGACCACATCACCCTAGTGGTGCCAGATGGACAAGAAAATATGGGCCTCAAACACCATATTCCTGTCCCAATATGCCTCAATGGGCGGTAAAACTACGGCATCCATTTACCCTTTTTTATATTAGTCAATTGCCCAAATATTTCCATGACGACTATCTTTCACAAACGAGGTGAATACAAGTTAGTGATAAATGGTAGTCCGTCTATAGTTAAGATAACTTTGCCATAGGGGGAGTGAAGTGTTAGAGACATTCACTATAACTAGGATCCTAGCCACAGAGTGTGAGGGGTGACCAGTTCCCTTTCCTCGCTACCTTGGGTTCCTTTCCCTAACTCAAGAGCAAAGTCATGTAACCCATTTTACAGCTGTGTAGACTGGTATGATACCGTGAATCAGAACCCGGTAACCTATTGCCGCAAGAGACCCAGCACTCTATCCACTCTGTCTATTCCGGAAACGCTCCAAGTTGAGGATATAAACATTTAAAAAAATTACTGACATGGCTTTTCCAGTCTAAGAAAAATGATATTACAACTAAAACAAGTAGGAAACAGATAGTCAGTGGAATATTAATTTCAAAGGGTTAAGATAACAGACCTGCAGGAACTAACCACAGTTATAAACTGAATCCATATGCTCTCCTAATAAAAAAAAAGGATTCTTAATGGACATTTTTCTGAAAAGTGAGTATGTGGAGTATCCTTTGCAAAGTTTGCCCTATTACTCTAAAGAAACAGAAATGCACAAAGAATAGATCATGGGACTAGTACTAAGTAGACCTCAGGCATCTAGTCCATACAAAGACTAACTCTTAAATCATGAGGCTGTTGCAATGGAACTGGCAAACACCTCAATCAGGTAAAACACACTCGCCACAGAAACATCCACAACCAAGAAGCAATGTGACTGTTAGAAGTGCAGATTGCTTCCCTGCAAGGTGGACCAGCTGAAGTTGTGGGTCAAATTTGTAACATAAATATAGAAGTGCATAAAGGAAAATGAACACGATGAAGTAGATCGACCAAACATGCTGTCTATTGAGACAAGATAACAACATAATGTATATCTGTCTCATTCAACAATAAGGACAAGATATTTTTTCCAGGGAACAGTTACATTCAACATCATACTAATAATAGACCCTCAGATTCCTGATCAAGTGACATCATTTCACACTGAAGGGTCGGTATCTAGCAATAGATCTCTCCAGACTGTCTATTCTAAACTCTTGTTGTCCTTGGGGGAGATGGATACACCTCCCTTAGACTCTCCTGTCCATTTCTATCTCTTATAATAATTATCTTCCCAACCTAAGCACTCTGAGGGGTGTCTTCCTATTGCCTTCAACCAACCTCTTCCTTTGTTATTGGTGTTGCAGCAAGGTGTTATGGTCCCATTATATGGGTGCCAAAATATTTTTTATACCTGATGCTTTTGCCTATTATGATCCCTCTCTTATTTTTTTTTTTAATGATTTATGCATGTGAAGTGGCCTATTGCCCTTCTATATATAAGGATTAAAGCGGTAAAAGGAACCCATTACACGCCTATTGATGCATATTTGGGAAATATAGGTGTTGGGACCCGTATTTGTTCCTTGATCAACAGCAACACTAGCAGTGATATATATATTATATATATATATAATCACCAAAGGGCCTCAATTCTTTCCTTTTTCTCTTTCTTCTCCAACAAACTGGCTTTGTTTTCACTGTCCACAATTTTTTTTTTTTGTTATTTGGAGTTTTAAAATCCTTACATCATGCTGTGTAATGTAATGTATGCTGGCATACACACACACACACATATATAAATCTAATATAACAAAAAAATAATTTCTTTTAATTATATGTTTTATAATTAATATACTTTTTTGAAGAATTAGACACAAAAACGTCCTGGTGGCAAAGCAATATTTAACCTTACTGTGCCTGCAGTCCAGTACCCAAAAAGCGTTACCATCGACAATTGAATACCGAGACTCTTGTTACAGAGAATCCACAACCCCAGCTGCTTCCCCCATTAGGAGGTAAGAAATAATAACTAAACCACTTATTTCAAATAGAAAAATTTCAAATGCTCGTTAATTTTTTTATTGTATTTTATTTGTAAATCTTTCTCCACTCTTTGAATTTTCATCCATGTTTCCCTAAAATTTTACTTTAAATATGTCTTTTCAAAAAAATGATGAATGGGCCCCGAAACTTGAAACCCATTTTGTTATATGTGGCCCTCAGAGTGGGGAATATGTTGGACCACGCCTGAGTTTATCACAGATATACACACACATGGGTGAAGTCCAAATAAGCGGAATTATTCCACTTGCTTAAAGCTGGAATCATCAAACCAAGACGAATGCAATTTGGGCAAGTCACCGTCCAGAAGTCTTCATTATGGGGGGGGGGGGGGGGGGGGCACTTCAAGATATTCCAGCTCCTGATACAGCAAATTTGATCAATAGGATACGACAAAGTATTTTTAGATGGCACTGAACGCCTAGTGGCTTGGACTTATCCCGAACTGCACTCATCTCACAACACACACACATATAATATATATATAAAACAAACCGATGACTCATATTTCCATCTGTGAATATTTATTGTCAGTTGGGATTGTTGGCACCCAGAAAGCCCCAAAACAAAATCTTTTCAAAAAAACAGAATAAAATAAGCACAAGACACACAAAATACCTTCATTTTTGCCCATTCCTTCAACATGGACATGCAGTGGGTTTGTCCTCAGTGTGTAACAGGTGACGAAGGTTATAGTCCCTTTAAGTCCTTTTTCCATCCTTTGTTCCCACTCTTGATAGTCATATCCTGTTTAAAGGCAAACAAAAAAGAAAGTCAGTACATATAGCAGATGGCGCTGTAGGGGGCGTGAAAGTGTGGTGTACAAGACTTCATTTTCACCTAAACTAGGGGGGTCCAGCATCTACTTCTAATGCTAGTAGGTGAGGTGACTATATTCCCCCTCCCTTCCCTTCATTGCCGTTATTCCCCCCCTTTCCCTCCCCCACGCCCCTTTTTCCCCCCCCCCTCCCCACCCCTAACCTCAAGAGCAAAGTCAAGTTATTTCATTTAGGCACTCTTGATATAGGCTGGAGCGGGTCTATACCGTGAATCGAACCCAGCACCTTAGGGCTGCGTCACAGACGTCAGTGCTACTCACAACGATCCACTGGTTCGAATCGGGACTCTCCCTGTTTAAAGTAGATCGACGGGACGAGTGGTCTCCATCTTCTTGTTTTGTTGGGTCGTCTCTCTTTTTGGCGGGCATTTAGACGTTGGTGTTCAGGCTGGCTGATACTTGGGTAGTTATATATTCCTTAATGGTTGTCCCTACTTTACTTCGGCTCTCAATTTCTTTCTTTTTCCCTGATGAATGGGCTTGTGGCTGCAACATTTGCTAATTTCGCTTTTTCTATTTGGTCTAGAAGACAAATCACCTTTTTTCTTTTCATATCAATCCCACCCCCATTAGGCATTTACTAATGAAGACGAACACTGTGTGGTGTGGATACAGTTTGTTTCCATTACTTTTCACCCCACTCCTAACTCCTCCAGGAGCATAGGTCTACAATAAAACGTATCGCCAAGCACTCCTGTCACATGCCATTTGGCTCAGTCTTTTCATGTCTTTCATCATTTTCATTCTGTCTCCCAGCTCTCTTCTCTTTGTGACTTCTTTATGTCTACGTCGGGTATGATCGGATAAGTATTGCCCCAAATGACTCACTGGTCTGGAAAGGACAAAACCTTAACTCCCTAAATCCTATAAGGCCATAGTGACTATGAAAGTGGGAAGTAGCAAGGGAAAAATACGACCCATAATAAGCACGCCGTCCGGACATGGGAGGAGGATTCCATAAATCTGAAGACCGCGACTCCGGTCCCGTCGTCCTGGCTCGGCCCGTAATGGGGGGGGGGGGGGTGGGGGGGGGGGGTGTACTCCGCAGCAATTTGCCTGCCAAAAATCCTCCCCTACATTCCACCACCCTCCCTGGCCTTCCCCAAACTCGTCTTTCCCTGCAACTTCCCAACCCCGCCGCACGAATCCCCCTCCCCCATCATCCACCGCTTAATGTCATCAAACGAACCCACATTATACCTAAGGTACCCGTTGTTCCAACTCCTAACTTGGGGGAGTGAGGAAAATTAAAAGAAAAAATGCCTTTTTAATTGTGCTATCAACACGTTCTTCTTCAGTGGTGTGTCCTATTCATAGCTGTCCCTGCTGTACACATCGCTCTTGTACCACAGTCCATTTGGTCTTGGGTTTAGTTTTCCTTCTTCATGCCCTTATAACAGCACCATCAGTTTATCTTTCTCTTCAACTTCCCTTATCCACAGTTTCTTGCACAGTTCCTAGGAAACACGCGAACCCTGTAAAGTTTCCCTAATGTACGCTTGCCAACCTGTGCAGCTTACTCACCTTTTCGTACTTCAATATATGATACTATTCTCCCTGTTGCCAATAATGTGGACTAATTTTCTTAGAAGACAAAAAAGATCTAGCTCAGCACTATCAACTCCATTTCCACCGCGCATGCAGTTTAATTCATTACTGCCTTCTATTTCTTTGTGTACAAATGAAGTGTATTAAATTTGTTAGTATATAAGACGAGCGATTCTATAATCCACTGTAAGGTGTTGTCACATATATATATATACTAGTATATATGTAAATATAATAGCCCACAGTGATCCGTCCCACCTTTGCTCCCTAATCCTAATGTTTTTATAATTTTTTCGCTACGCCAACAACCATACAAATGCTAACTGCTGCCCTTTAGACTCCTCTTATGAAGTCACACACAGCCCTATTCTCTTTCTCTGTTTCATGACACAGCTAATTGTGAGACGTTTGTTCAAATTTTCAAAACCACGGACCGAACCAGAGATCTTTTACAACAAGAGGGGGGACAAGGACTAGGAGTGGAGTTACACCATGAGTTCTCACGAGCAAAGAGAGCAGAGTATATAAATGAAACGTCGAACGCTCGATCTAATAGTAGACTAGATCCAGGACAGAGTGAAGCACCGCCATAGAGATAATAGGGAAGAATCTTTGAAGAGGCAAAACGACGGGCCGGAATAAATTCTTACACAGGGTACATCTGTTTTGTGATGTACCATGGTCACAAGGTCGACGTAATTCTCATTAGATCTATGGCAGATGGACGAAATTCAAAAGAAAGCGCCTGCTTTAAACATGGCTAAGTCTTTTTTTGCGTATCGTCCGTTTCGGCTATTTGCGGATGTTGAAGCAACACCGTAGAATCTTTTCAACTTTCGGAATCGCATCGGTCGATTTTCCCTGATACGGCCGAAGGCTCGACTTATCTAGACCGTTAGTGAAAAAACCCATTTTATGACCAAACTCCCGACCCTCCTTAAAGTCAGTTTATCCATCCGCTCAGAAACATTTGTGCGTAATCTACTCGTTTATACCAGAGCCTTGTTCAAAAGTTGTCATGCATTCCTGACTGAATGTGTTACATTTCAGATTGCGGTGTAATATATATATTAAATTTTATTATTACATTTAGGTGATTTAATGTGTTTTAAAGTTTTATCATTTTTAATTTTACTGGGAATTTTTTCCTAGGTCTAAGACTAACATATTAATGGAACTTTTATAGCTTAATTTTTCCAGTGTATGTTATCTTAATCACCCCAATCATTCAGAAGAGAGATGTTTTTAAGTGGCCTAAATAATAAATTAAGTGGCTAAATTATACACTAAGGGCGATTGATACTGAACGGATTCAATTCACTTCTATCCATTATGTGTTCAATCAATTATAAGTTGTTATTAGCGTAAATATCAAGTGGCGAAACAATAGCTAGTAATGACACAGACGCGAATTTGTAAAGTAGTCCATAATTAAATTAGACAGATAGGGACCCTTCAAGATGCAGCAAATATGAGACCTGCAGTCAGCCAGATCATAGCATGACTGCCTGCGTCAGGAACCAGCGACAACCAGCATACGGCTCAAGACCAGCACTCAACTCCACCTCCACATGGTGGTCCTGAGAAACGTCCTGCAGCCTGGAGGGCTGGCGAGCTGCAATGGTGGATCGAAATGGGAAGGCAAACCCGTCGCCCAAAAAAAATGCCGTGAACAGAGTTTACACGTCAGATAGTGTAGTCCAGAAACGGTGTCAAAATAAATAACACAGCTACATGTTGTCATATAAGCGTATACTCAGACACAACGACACTAAGAATCCACCCGTCCTTTCCACAGGCGCGCAACGAAATGTAGGAAAAAGAAACAAGAAAATTAAACAAGATCAACACATAACTTATAGCAAGTGTGCGCAGAGTTTTCTAAACAGTCATGCGGGAGGGACAAGGCAATGACTAAAACCAACTCGATACCAGTGAGCATCGAAGACATGATTACAGCATCATTAGAGCTAATAGTCATGTGGATCCTTTTAATTTTAACACCTATTTAGCACGCGCTAGGCATTCTCCTCCAGACAAAACTACCCCGCAGCTGCATTCTTTTCCAACACTAGGACCTGCCGTTTTTTATAGTGGGGTGACTTGTAATGACTCCAGTATTTTGTGTTTTCTCTTGCGTCAATTACTGGCTATAGATCTTTCTCTTAGGAATATTATATAACACAAAATCGAATGTGTCAGAATCTTGATGATTATATAAAATATTAGTTTTGTGTACATGCATTAAGATTGTGACTAGGACGACAAGAGAGGACCATTGGACAACGATGCAAAAACGAAAACGATAAAAAAAATGTTAAAAAAATAAAAAAAAAATAAAAATTCATTATTTTAAAACACATTGCAAAAACACACAAATAAACATATAATAACCCAACTAAACGAAGTACTGTCACTTCAGATCCAAAGATTTATTCTCTTAGCATCTCACATGAAAGTCAATTTGAAGAAGACTCAAATGAAAAAATCAAATGACGATCATTTCGTTACACCCATCACAGTAGCAAAGCACAAATCCAACCCGATGGTCTACAGCAGTGACATATCACGGGCCCGTAAACCGCTAAATCTTCCGATACGAATACTAATCCTACTACGAACCAACAACTTTAGTACCTTAACATAAAGCAAATGACATTCCACTTTCACATTACTCGCGATCATCGGTCATCAACCATATTCTAAACCGATATTAGCCTTATAATGACACAAAAAATCTCCATCACCCACCGAGCATGGCGTCAGAATCCAATAAAATTAAGCTAAAATGTGCCGCCCGTTTCGATGCCGATTATTTCGATTAAAAAATTCACAGAAAAAATAAACGCTGGATGCACACCCATTACTTAAAAAGAATCGGAAACCCCCCCAAAACGGTAACTACCTCTCTCAGATAAGTTTTAAAACTTTAACATACCGGGATGTGAGATCACGTGTAACCCATTCTAATGTCCTTAAAAATGTAGTACGCGCGGAGTTCGACCCACAGTCCGACTGCAAGCGTGCTTACCCTCCGGTCGAACTGTGTTCGACAGCAGGCGTGCTAAAGGTTTTATTAACATGACATGAAGAGGATAAGAGGATCTTACCTTTTCGCGTGATAAGATATATATATATATATGTGGGTAAAATGTTTGTTTTCTTCCTATTTATAGTACGGGTCACAAACCCAGCTGCACCGGTCCTAAATAAAAGCACACCAGTGACAATTCTTAATTCTAATATCGTGTCCTTCGATGTTTGACCTGTTCAGTCCTCTTCGCCTTCATTCAGAGAAGACTAAATATAAAGCCATGAAAGAGTAAGTAACGATGGACACTCACGAAAAAATACCCCAGCTTTTTGACATTCAGTTTATCAGCCCGCTGTGTCCAAATATACACACATATTTTTCCGACTAATTCGTACAATTGTGCTTGACAAAGCGGATTACCCGGAGAATACATTGTTTTCAGAATCGCACTACATCCCCAAGAGAAAAACCGACAGATATACCTTCATTCATCATCATTAACTCTAATCACATTTTACCAACTCGATGTAACTCCATTTAGCTATTGGGAGTACTTGTATACTGCGCCAAACTGTGAACGCACTAGATCGACGCGTTTATACTTATTGCAAACTCACCTGCATACTAACGTGATGTGACCCATTTTCATATCCAATAATTCAACTACCAAAGTAGGCGTTCCCCATGTAGGAAAATTAACCTTTCCACCAGCTCAGGCGCATTATTGCCGACAGAGGTACGCCTATGGTTCTGTTCCTGCCAGCTGCAAGCGCATTATTGCGCTTTAGTGCAATTGCGGGATGATTCTCACGTTTTTTCTAGCATATATAAATATTGCGTGTACTAGCTTGACATATTAACCCCCATGAAATTAAGTGAGTTTTATCTTCTTATCTGGGGAGAGATACAGTTAGCCCTTCCTTTTCCATGTTTTATTTAGTGATGGTGTATTCTGCGTTTATTTTCTGTGACTAATTTTTTTAATCGAAATCAATCAGCATCGACACCTGCAGCCATTTTATTTCCGCTCAAATTTTAATGGATACTTCTTCTTCTCGTCCGTACTCGCCCCTGAAAACGACACAGTGTGTTGCGTAGCGTGTCCGTATCCAACTAGCAGTTATATCTGCACCTTTCGGTCGACACATCCGACTTTTCCTGCCGGCAATTTTTTTAGGCCGGTTTTTGCCTCCCATTTCGATACCACACTCCGCTCAGCCAGCCTGCACAAGTCTGCAATACTTTTCCAGCCCTACCAACGTGGGACGTGGAGTCTGCGGTCCCTTGACCAGTCTCTGTTTCGCCTGTCCTGACGCAGGAAGCTGCAAGCACTACTGAGTCGCTGACTGCGGTCTCCTATTTTCTACTCTGCGTCCTTGAGGTCCCCTCAATGGATCTCTGACTCCACGATTTGCGAGATGAGCACCACAATTTTTCTTGTCTTTATTACGTCTGACTTGATCGGTTTTCTCAGGAATATGGATGAATGGCAGAGATCAAGAACGATAGTAGAATGTCATTGCTAGTATGTCTAATTTTAAAGGGGTTAGGTTTAGATTTATCGGAAATGTTTAGGGTTACGGCCTAAAGGCTCTCACTGCTGACGAGGGCGTTACACTGCTTTGCTACTGATGATGATGTAACGAAAAGGTCGTCAATTTGATTTGTTATTCTGGATCAAATGGCTCCTTACATACACGAGGTGATGCAAAGAGAGATACACAGGACCTTCGTTGTTGTAACGGGTTTTACTTTTTGCCGCATTAATAAAGATTAAAAACAATACGCATTTTTATAAATTTTAAAAAAACTTTTCAATTATATTTTCATTATCGAACACTTTATTAGAATATCATCACCTTTCACCAATTCCTTCTTCAGCTATCACAACACACGTACATTCGAGACACAAACCAAATTCTTATATCTCAGATTCAACTCACTCATTTATTTATATAAAATTCCAAAAATGTATAGCAATTACCAGAAACACATAAACTAAAGACACATTACAATCACCCACTATAAAAACGGGGAGGGGCCGTTGTGAAAAAGAAATGCAGCTGCAAGGCGCAAATTTCCCCAAAGAATGCAGCTTTGGCCAAAAGATTTAACTTAATTATTTTCCGTGGAGGAACTGGGGCTCACTACTTCGGAAAAGTACAACACTGGATTCTGATGACATTTTTTCAATGATGTGTTTCGTTCAAACGGAGCGGTTGTTTCACCACACTAAGTAGGTCAACACGACGAGATTGTATGGTGGCCACAGATTGACAGAGTGAGAAAAAAAAGGAGTGGGAATAATTTCTTTCTTGAATCATCACTTGTACCCACGTTCTTTTCTTTTGTTTCGCTACTTGATTATTTTACTTGGATGAGATTTAGCTAAACAGAACTTGTTTTCTTATGTTTTATTGTCTATCCTACATCCCCTATTGTAAATTCTTTGACTTTTTTGGGTTATTTACCTCATTGCGGGATCTTTTCTCAACAGAGGGGAAAGGCACTTATGTGGTTTATTTTCACATAATTCCTGTAACCTATCGACATTTTTTTACTCTGATTCTTCTATATGTATGATGTTGGAAGATTTAATTGATGAATAAAGCTAAACCAACAACACATAATTACTTGTCTGTTCGGTCAGCCCAAAACTCCAATATCAGCCTTAGTTTTCCACGTCTTGTGTGTCTTGTTGTCACATAACTGTGTGAGCGCGTGTGTAGGATAACTTATAATTAACATTATAGCAGTGTGATAGATCGTCTTCCTTTCATCTAGTCGATACAAAGATAGATCTGGACGTATGAATTCACCTCATTCAATAGACACAGATCCTTTCACTTTAATCTATCACATCCCCCACACCGATATATCACAATCCTGTGAATCAATCTTACAACAACCATCATTTTCCTCAGATAAACACGCACTAAGATTCTCAATTCTAGATTCAGCACGGACCGAAAATAAACTTCGAACTTATACCTATCCTAAATTTACGACAGGTGTAGTGGCACCTTTCTACACGTCATGTTTCAAGTTAGCCAGATGAAACCAGGGATATAACTGGGAAATGCTAATTTATTGAAGCAAATCACCCTCAACCCACTGCCTTCTCCCCTCCACCTTGCAATTTCAAATTCATTATTCCTCCACTCTCCCTCGTGCTTACCATCTAGCCTCTACCTGCCCATCTGTTTGGGCTCTTTCTACATCAATTAAAGGTTACTACTAACTCCTGTTAAATGTAGACTACTTTCGAATTACTCGTAAATACATAATACACACAACCGCCTTCCAGCCATTACTAACATATGGCAATGCGCCTTGAGAGGTGACAACGCCCTCATTCTGGCTATTATACTCCTGGTGTTTATACTCTTCCCAGACTGTTTAAATTCGCTGTAGAACTTTGAAATCTGAATGCCAATTCCTAATCCTAAATTAAGGCAGCATTGTTTTTCTAACAGCTGGTGCCCAGCAAAGTGAGGAATGGTGCACATCTCTGAGCTAATCGCCAAATATTATCCTCAGACAGCTGCGAAGAGTGAAAGTGGCAAAAGGGGTGTCTATTTTTAATTTTATCGCTGAATCCATGGCTCATCTTTGTTAAATTGCTTACTTGCGCGTGACGATGATTTGTTTTAGGTGTTTTTACACGATTTATTTACACGTTAAACTGTTCTTCCGCTAAAGGGATTGCCCTTCTTCGTCTTAAAGGACGCAGAAAATTTTCAACAATGGAAACAAAGAGCTAATAAACTACAATTAGCCCACATTCACTCAAAAAAATTAAAACAAAAGCGGAACTATCTCTTTTCTTCTTCTCATCATTCTGCACTCCTTGAACTATAACTTGGTCTATATCTGCAATGTCTTGAGATATTTCATATGTTATAGCGAAACTATCACTAATCTACTGTAAATAGTAGATCATATATAAAGAAGGAGTTCCATAATAGTTATTGCTATCGCAGAGATGTTTTGTTCTCTGGGGGGGGCCAAGGTGGGTTTTGCCTCAATATATCCGAATCATTATTGCCTGGTAGCGGGCAATCTTCTATGAAAAAGAGTTACGTGCCCCTTTTTCGCGGCAGTCTGGGTGACCCTGTCCACCCCAGTCATGAAACTAAAACCACTCAATCGGCTGAAGAAGCTGAATTGCCAATCTTGAATTTTTGTTACAAGTTTGCTGCGGAGGCGGTTTTTTTGTCTTCACTGTTTGCATATGAGGCGCAGAATGTACAAATTGTTCTGATCTGATCCATATAGACACCTTGGATAGTCATTCCTGGAGATTGAGACATGCTCGGTCGCACTTCTGATAGGCATTTGATCATCTTTTAGCTGTTCTGAATAGGTACGTAACAGAGTAACAATCGGTTGCCCTCGTCTGCAGCACCTTCCATTAGCCAGTCCCGTTCCTGAGCCGTATCTCAGTTTCCTTGGTAATCCACAATGAGACGGTAATCCACTGTCATGGCGATCCTGCGTGGTTGCACCAGTTTTCACAATCGTATAGGTAGGAGCTTTGGTAGCACCGGGCACAATAGATTCTGGACGAATTAATCTGCTTGGAAGATCATAGCTGATCTTGCATCTGTCAAGCGAATACTACAGGCTGTCTGGAGACCCAAGATTGGTGTTTCAGTAGTTTTTCTCATGCACTTTGACAGCACCTTGATTGCCGGATTTCCTAGGGCATCATAGTTGGTGTACAGAATGTCTCCCCGTTTGGTACGTCTGAACCGTAACCCCTAAGTGTTGTTAAGATGGGGAGTATTCTGATGTACACGCGCCTGCTCACTTCGCATCACACACATTTACTGATCTTCTTGTTGGTGCTAGGATTACCGTCCGTATATACTTGACCCCCCAGGTCCTAGCGGGATATTCATACGCGCATCGCAGTAGGAAACTGATGGTGCAACTGACTCACCTAAGCGTTTTGCAGCTCTGTCAGTGTTCTGGAGAGCATTTGCATAGCCCTGTACGCACATCTATGTCCTTTCACTTTTCGTGTGTTATGTGTACTGGTAGTCCCATGCACCTCTCTCCAAGGGGTTTTGTAAGAGTCTTACAATTCTGGAGCACAGAGAAACTTTAGGGGGACTGTTTAAACTTCAGGCAGGAACCTGAGGCTTTTGTCTATCGAAATACATATTGGCCTGGTGCGGATAAATGCTGCTTCTTGTCCACCACACATCGCCCCATTGGCTAGGTTTTTTTGGATTCTGTCCTTCACTGGATGGCTCGGCTTATAGAGGCACTTTTCTGCCTGTGTTAGCACTTCGTGTCTCTGCGTTCTCGTCACATGAGCTTGAGTAAATCCTCCCCATGCATTCTCCATCCTCCACTACATAGGCGGTTGATTTCCATTGAGCCCTCCCAGAGTGATGACCTCTAAGCGCCTTATTGTTTATGCCACCTTATACTAGCTCCTTGTAATGTGGTATACATTTGATGCTGGACACACCCCAACCGCAGACTAGACCCATATTTTAGGTGTGGTCGTAATGCCCTGTGCTGGTACACCTTCATAAGCTAAGTATTGTGCCCGCGCTGGGCTCCCCATGTGGGTTTTTCCACCTCTAGTTTTCCTCAGGATGGCTAACTACCTCCTGGCCTTTTTATTGCTGGCCCACTGTATGATGTTCTCTGCTATCCAAATGTCAGCCCTAACGATCCGAAACATTATACTCCGAGATAGGTATGGTATGTGTTTATCTTCTCATCAGGAGCTTTTCGTTTATCTCTGATGACACCGATGCTTTTTGTGTTTAGATGAGAGAGGGTAAAAGAAATAGCGTTAGTGCTGCACTGTTGTCCTGTGGATGGGATGCTGACACAACCACATCTAATTTTGACCCATGAGGTTAAGGCATCTATGATCTCTTTGGAAGCCAGTATTGGTGGCCACTGTTAGCATGCTCATCTGTGTCACCAAATTTACCAGGTCATCAGCGTACATTGCCAACTTTCCATTCCATGTGTGTGAAGTTACAGCAACCCCCCCAGGGTCATTGAGTGTATACTAGGAAAAAGTGAGTGGGGACAGAACCCCTTCCCTGAGGGAACGCCATTACGCAGAAGAATTTTCTTTACTTCTTGAGGCCCACCTAGTTGTATCACTCGGGCATGCTCTTCTGTTTATGCAAGTACTGCTTTCAACCATTTTGAACATCTTACCATTCACCTCCTACAATTTCTCAGTTTCTTTCAGAAGCCCTTTCTTTTTCCAAAACCTATGTTCACAATGCTTTTAATTAGAATTCTAATCCATTCTGCTAGAACCAAGTTTTCTTATCTTGGCAACCGCATCCTCAATCTCTTGGGAAAGGTAAGTTGGCACTGAATCTTCAGTTGGAATAACACTGCCTAAAAGCCCGCACTGCTTTGTGGTACATAGAAGGTTTTTCACTTTCAAAGGTACAACTGTATAGCCTGAGGTTGATGATACGTTTTTCCATTGTTTTGCAGAGGCAGCTTGTAAGGCTGATTGGTACTGTAGCTGGAGGCAGTGGGAACTGTCTTTTCCTGGTTTGTAGGAGTGGATATCATTATTGCGTCCCCTCCAGGTCAGTGGAAACTCTACCGCCTGAGTACCAACAGATATTGAAGATCTGCAGCAGCTTTTGTTTTTTGCTGACGGTTCCCAAGTTCTTAATCATATCTCACAGTGTGGACACTACTCCCATCAACTCCTCGCAGGACACTTTCTCAAGATTCTCCAATATTCAATGTCGGATCTTGCAAAGCTCCAGTTGCGTCTCTGAATGTGAATTGCGTGTCAACCCCCCCCCCCCCCCGCCTATCCATAACGTTCAGGTATGGCTTCCATCTCGTCCTGTGTAACTTGTTGTATTCTTCTTCCTCACGAGTCTCCGCGTGTTTGCTTTTCTCTTTGCTAACTTCGAATGTCTATGTAGTCTTTAGCAAAGGCAGTCTCTGCAAAAGTGAGTAGCACGCTGCCTGTTTATCCCATGAGAGGATTTTTTTTCCATCATTTGTACAGAGCAATCCTTGAGTTTTCTCTCTTCCTACCCGTCACCTTCATCGTTCAAGGTTTTGTTTTTACAGACCAGTGTTTATTACGTGCAGTCCTATTTTATATCTTACACGAGAATTATTAATAACATTGGTATAAACATGTTTTATGTTTCGCGCAAATAGTTTTGTAAACAAAATAGTGCTTTAAATGAGGAAAAGTCAATTATTGAGAGAGTTACCTTCTCTAACTTCCCTTTTGAAAGTTTGTTGTCGGGCTCTTTTGTCCGATTCGATCGAACTCAATTAAAACGCTGGGAGTAAATACCAGTCCTTATCTGCTAATTACTCTATTCTTTGTTTTGCGTGGTAGTGAATTAGATTGTTTCTTGCTTCATAAACTAATCTTATGGCCGAGAATTTATTGTGTAGTTCGTTATTGCGTCCCTGAAAGTAAGACGGAGTCCTGTCCTAATATCTGAATATAGAGCATGCACTACATAACTAGAAGTCAGAGTAAACTATAATAGTTCTCATTGATCCTCTAGAGAGAAGTCCAAAGGCTTACATTCCGACGTATGTGTCGCATAGACGTGGTTTGGTGTGTGATTCATGGACTTCTCGTCCTAGATAGTGAGACTACTGTGTCTATCTAGCGTGTCAGGTCTTGTCCGCCGCAGGAAAAAAAGAGTGATCTCAGAATTTAGTGGTTAAAAGTGGTATAGTCGTCTAGGACTCGCGAACGTGTATGCTTTAACCCCAGTCAGTTTTACTGTCGTTATTGCCAAGAGGATGTCAGAATCATATTTTCGTGATACCAGAGCAGTAAATAATAGGACACCCTACTTCTATGACACTCTCTCGTACGAATCCTCACCATATTTCGATAGGGTACGATTTGAATGTCTAAGAGAATATATTTGACTCGATGAAAACGACTTCGATTCCTAGCAGCACTATATCCTGTAGATTGCAGTCAAGTGTTCATGATCAAATCTACAGAGCAATGGAAGATTTAATGAATGACTAACTTTAGGACAGATTCATTATCTGTATCCAAACGTGAGTGACAGCTCACGAGTGAAGCCATCTTGGAACCCAAACATGTAGTGACTTTCAAGAAGAGAAAAGGGATGCCCGTATTATCGCTTGATTAGTCCAGAGATCACTGCTACACATGAGAACCCATTGCTAGCGGTTCAATATTATTATATGGAAAAATATGTGCTGAACATTATGTTGAAAAGAATCTTCGCTAGAAAGTGTCGATGACTTCCAGCCATACATGAGGGTAGGAAAGAAACATTTGTCAACACCACGAACCCTTATTATCATTCGCACATTATACACTCAATCCATGTCTACACACCACTGCGTAGGTCAAGTTGACATTCCATACACTACAGTGGAGCAAACAACACCATAGAGATCTTATCAACTGATGATGATGATGTCTGCTTCCATCCACTTATATTTATCCTTTTGGTGGATATCATTAACGGGAATAAAAAATCCAACTTTATCAACTGGTGGACCAGCTTTCTGGGTTTGACCTCGCAGAAGTTCAGAAGTCAACAGATTACCGATACCAGACCGTTTCCTGTGGCTGATACGACACACTTGCAGTATTGGTTTGCTCTTTGTCAACACTTCGTCACGTGACCTGTCAAGTGAATGCAGTATGTAGGTCAGCGTTTGTTGACATTTTTTTTTACATTAGACATTACAGAGTTTCACAGAACAGTTGGATCAATTCTTGTCAATATTAACAGGAAGACAGTATTAGTGAACTAAGAAGTCCTATTTTTTCATCGATGGATCTTCTCTTGTTTTCTGTATATGAACTTTAATATTTAAGGCCAGAATGTTTAATTGAATAAAAAGTGGCAGTTTGTTTATTTTCATAAAAATAACTTTGCCATTACTGTAAAAACTGAGCCTATTTTGCAACACATACTATCATACACATAATTTTATATATATTTATGTTTACATGTTATTTGTTTGTATAGTATGTTAGTTTCTATGTCAGCGGGTTTGTGTTTAAGGTTGGGCGGGCGTCCTCACAACAGAATATCCCCACGTCATAGAGGGTCCGTTGTGGGCGTTTTTCTATAGGTGCAATTTTCTTGATTGAAAATTTGCTGCGACAACTGTTGCTTTTGTGTTAGCTGTGAAGTCTGTAATTATTGTTATTTTTGTAATATTTCTTTGTTCTTTTCTTTAGTTTTTGTTTTGATTTTGTTTTTGTAATTTGTTGGTCTAACCTTTTTCTATCTTTCAGTTCTATTCACAATTTATATTCATATATTGTGACGTCATTTGTGTTGTTATTCTTTGCAGATTCAGTGATTATTTTCATTGATTTCCCTATTTGATTTATTTTGATTTCTGCAAACGTTCTTGTATTGTCAGTCCTATTTGTACTTTATGTATTCTGTTGGTTGACATATGTTTTATAGGGGTATATTTCATAAGACACAATTGCCTGTGCACTGCACTTGGATTATGGTATAAACCAGTACCTGATTATTATTACTATTATACAAGACCTTATTAAAGGCTTGTGACCCACAGATATTGGGATAGTATACTGATTAATCAAGTCATTGAGAACTTGTGGTATTATTATTGATTCAGGTGATTAGTATTATTGTTAGACATCATGTCTACATTGGAATACTTCATTACACAAGGGAAAGCCCTTGATAAGACTGGTCAACAATTAGAACAATGGGCAGTTGCTCAATATGACAAAGCATTAGCTGCAGAAGAGAGAAGAGCTATGGCAGAAGAGAAAAGATTAGAAAGAGAAGCTGAGGCTGCTGCTGAACAAAAGAAATTGCAGATGCAGGTGGAGGAAAGGAGATTTGAAGCTGAACAAAAAAAATTAGAAAGAGAAGCTGCTGCGGAACAAAAAAGATTAGACAGTGAAGCTGAACAAAAAAGATTAGACAGGGAAGCTGAACAAAAAAGATTAGACAGGGAAGCTGAACAAAAAAAATTAGAAAGAGAAGCTGAAGCTGAACAAAAAAGATTAGACAGGGAAGCTGAACAAAAAAGATTAGACAGGGAAGCTGAACAAAAAAGATTAGACAGAGAGGCTGAACAAAAAAGATTAGACAGGGAAGCTGAACAAAAAAGATTAGATGCTGAAGAGAAAAAAGCAATAAGAGAACATGAATTTGAGTTAGAGAAATTGAGATTGACAAGTATGAGTAATGTTAATCAGGCATCTAGTGGTAATGGTAAACCTTCTACTTACAAGGTTAAGGTTCCACCGTTCAATCAGTCCAGTGACGATATTACATTCTGGCTGGATAGATTTGAACGTTCTTGTCGTACACATAATGTGGATAAATCACAATACGCTAATCAATTATCAGAAAACTTGAAAGGTGAATCTTTGACTAGATTATGCCTTGTAGGAGAAGCAGATAAGGATAATTATGATGTCATTAGGGCGGCTTTGATAAAAAAATATCAGCTAAGTGAGGAAGGCTATCGCCTTTTATTTAAAACGATGGTGCCTGAGACGGGGGTGTAGAATTCTCAGAATTCACTGCAAAGGCACGTCTCACAGTTGATCGTTGGATTGAGCTTTCCAAAACAGAAAAAACGTATGAAGGACTTATGGATTTGTTGCTCAGAGATAAGATTATGTCATGTGTGAACAAACCTTTCCTTGAATTTATACATGAGCGTAAACCCAAATCTCTAAAAGAAATGGAAGAATATTGTTCCCAATATGTCACTGCACACCCCGACGTGACTTTTGGCAACACTAAGATTAAGGAGAGTATGCCAGTTGCTTCAGCAACACCATACAATCCCAATTATTCACACAGATTTCAGGGACCTCAAAACAGATTTGATAAAAAAGGTAACCATAATAGTTATCAAAACCAAGGTAACCAATCATTTCAGGGTTCTTCTTCAAAGAACTGGAGACGACCTGATAGCTCTCGACACAGGGGTGGTCATAATTATAGGAATTTCCGTAGAGGAAGTAATTATAGAAACTATCAGGGTTATCCGTCTTGGAGTCAACAAGATCATAATTACAGAGATACTCATTATAATGAATATGATAATGGTAACCAAGGGAACTATGACTCAAACCCAAATAGGGGTTACAATAGAGGTAACAATAACTACAGAGGTGATAATAACCGAGGTAGATCTCAAAAACAAAAGACATAAACCACATTTTCAGGCAAACTCTGCACAACAAGAGTCCCATGAAGCCTATAAACAGAGTAAAGATAATAATGATGCTAGTAATATGGCATGTGCCGCTTTTGATTTGGGGAGAGCATCTCAGTGCCCCCAATGCAAAACGTTATTTGAGCCAACCACAGTGTCTACTTTAAGCTGTGGCCATCCTCTTCCTGCTCTTCCAGCATCAGTCGCGCATGATGGAAGAGGTTCTCTTGTCTTACATAAGGGTTTAGTGAATAACAATCCAGTCTCTGTGCTATTTGATTCTGGATGCACCACAATTGGTGTTAGGCAGTCACTCGTAGATCCTTCCCGTGCCACTGGACAAGTAGTCAAATGTGTAACATTTGGCGGCACATTAGAGAAATACTCTACTGCTATCATTAGGATTGCTACTCCTTTCTTTACAGGAGATGTACACGCATGTCTTCTTCCGAATCCGATCGCTGACCTCATCATCGGTCGCATTCATGGAGTCAAGGAATGCACTCCGCAACAAATTTCCACGTGGGAAAGGCAAAACATGCAGATTGCTAACGCTGTAGTCACTAGAGCTCAGGCTCTTAATATGCCTCAAACTTCATCTACTGAAGATAATGAAGTGCATAACCAAGATAATCCCTTGGTAATTTCTCGTGACTCGTTTATAAAACAGCAAGAAGATGATCCCACTCTGAAGAAATTCTTCATTCTTGCAACTAAAGGTGATCCGAATAAAGACACAAGTCGTAAATCGTGGATTACAAAGAAGAATGGCGTACTTGTACGTATGGTTCAAGACTCCATTACGTCAAGTCATTCTCAAATCCTGGTTCCCAAGAATTTGAGAGTTAAAATTTTGCAGCACGCTCACGACTCTCAGTGTGCTGGACACATGGGTTTTTCCCGTACTAAGTCAAGAGTCCTTGCGGCTTTCTTTTGGCCATTGGTAAACAAGGACATACGGATTTATTGTCGATCTTGTAAAGTATGTCAGGAAGTTAAATCCAAAGGTCCACGGCATGCTGCACCCATTCAGGCGGCGGACATTCCTATTCGGCCGTTTCAAAAAAATGGCCATAGACATTATTGGTCCATTTAAGATCAAGTCTGCCAGAGGACATCAGTTTATCTTGACGTGTGTTGATATGTGCACACGTTGGCCAGAGGCTATTCCTCTGAAGAGCATTACTACTGCTGATATTGCAGATGCTCTTTGGCTTATATTTTCTCGTCTGGGGTTCCCCGGAGAGATATTGTCAGACCATGGCACCCAACTAATATCAGATACCATGTCTCAAGTAATGTCTACTCTGCAGATAGATAGATCTTTAAGTAGTATCTACCATCCAATGTCTAATGGTATGGTCGAACGCCTTAATAGAACACTTTAAAAACTTACTGGGGAAGATAAACTGAGGATCATCCTCAAGACTGGGACAGAGTTTTACCTGCGGCCCTCTTCGCTTACAGAGAGGTACCCAATGAACATACGGGATTTTCTCCCTTTGAACTCGTCTTTGGCGCGCGTCCGCGTGGCCCTATGTCGTTGCTTCACGATCTCATAACATCTGACAATATTGACGATGACACAAAGTCATCCTACGAATATGTCATCGCGTTGAGACAAAAAATTATCGAAGCATGCAAATTAGCAACTTCTTCTTCTGAATTTGCGAAACAGAAGGCAAGGCAATTTGCCAATAAGAAGAGATGCTTACGACAACTTTGTCCTGGTGACAAAGCATTTGTATTACTACCTTGTAGGGAAAACAGATTACTTATTTCTTGGAAAGGTCCGTACGATATAATATCGAAAATTTCCGATGTCGACGATATTGTCGATATTGATGGGAAGCATAAAACCTTCCACATCAATATGCTTACTGAATTCCATGAACGTCCGGATTATTTGCAACCCATTTTCCAAGCAACGGACAATTCTCCAGTACAACATGGTCATTACTCATCACTGTCCGTGATACAGGATGAGGAAACAAGTTTTTCAGATGTAAATCTTCCTCTTCCAATGATCCCACTTCATTCTAGTGAATCATGGAAGAACGTTACTGTCTCTCCTGATTTGTCTCTAGGAGAACAGCGACAAGTTTCAACTATGTTGCAAACATTTCAGGATGTACTCACTGACATCCCTGGACAAACGCATGTCATTGAACATGACATTGTTCTAACTGACCATACTCCTATTAGGGTTAGACCTTATCCTATACCTATACATTTTCAAGCACAGGTCGAGAAAGAGTTGGATGAGATGATAGATTTGAAAATAATCGAACCATCCACCTCTGCATATTCTTCGCCGATGGTTATTGTGCGTAAAAAAGACAATAACATACGTCTTTGCGTTGACTATCGAAAATTGAATCAAGTAACTAAGTTCGATGCCGAACCTATGCCTTTACTGGAAGAGCTACTTACTCGACTCTCCAAATCTCATTTTTTCACTAAACTTGATTTGTCTAAAGGATATTGGCAAGTTCCTTTATCTGAACGCGCCAAACCTCTCACGGCTTTTTCAACACCTAGAGGTTTGTTCCAATGGATTTTTATGCCTTTCGGTCTTATGAACGCACCAGCTACATTCGTACGCATGATGCGCCGAATCCTATCTTATCGGTCAGATGTCATTGCATATCTAGACGACATCTGTCTTTTCAGCGATACTTGGGAAGATCACTATTCAGGGTTAGATGAATTGCTGTCTACTTTGCGCAAGCACAACCTGACAGCGAAACCCTCTAAAGCCTATATTGGTTTTAGCGAAATTTCTTTCCTAGGCCACCGAGTTGGTCATGGTTTCCTAAAGACAGAGGACCATAATACTAGTAAGATACTTAACATCTCAATCCCTAAGACTAAAAAACAGGTGAGAAGTCTGTTAGGTCTTATTCAATTTTATGGCAGATTCATTCAGAATCTATCCTCTATCATGGCACCTCTCTCAACACTTCTAAAGAAAGGTTCGCCTAATGTGGTCCACTGGTCTCAGGAATGCCAATGCTCTCTGGATAAGATTAAAACACTGTTTTCAACACCACCTATTTTAGTGCGACCCACTAAAGATAAGACATTCGTTCTTCGTAGTGACGCTTCATCCACTGGGATTGGAGCGGCACTAATGCAAGAGTACTCTGGAACTCTGCATCCTGTAATGTATATTTCCAGAAAACTTAATGCGGCAGAAAGGAATTATTCGGTTTTAGACCGTGAGCTATTAGCTATGGTTTGGTCGATCCTCAAACTACAGAGATTCCTTCTAGGCGCACATTTCATAGTAGAAAAACCGACCAAAAAGCTCTTACTGCTATACAGAGTAAGAATTTGAAGAGCTCGAGGTCTACTCGATATGCAATTGCTCTTCAACCTTTTCATTTCTCTGTGCGAGCTATTCGTGGATCAGATAATGTGATGGCAGACATTCTGTCAAGATGCCCACATGATTCCACATAACTATTAGGGCTTAGACTTCTTGATATGTCTAGTTCTATAGTAGTTCCTTTTCTATATCATGATAGATACACATTTGTAATTTAATAATATAATGATTGTATCACTACATAGCGGTTCATTGATGTTTATTCACCGCTGTGCTTTGATGATTTTTTTCTTCATAAATCATAAATTTAAGATATCTAATACGAAATGATGATATGAATTTTTTAGGCATTGTGTAATTGCCAGAATTGTATTATACTTTGATGACACCTTCCTGGAAAAATATACTTGTAGAGAAATAATTTCTCTCAGTTTATGAGACACATTCTCACCAGTCGCTCCATAAGTCGACTTTGCCTCATATTAGGCGTTATAGGTATTCCTGATATTTTCATCTGCGCATTATTCATGCGTTGTGTGCCTATTGTACGTTGCTCCTAGATGAAAATAAAAAAAAAAAATGTTCCATTTTTTTTTTCCCGGGAGGTGTGGTAAGACTGTTACGTGCAGTCTTTGATATCTTACAATATTATACATTGGTATACTTGTTATGTTCGCAAATATTTTGTAAACAAAATAGTGCTTAAGGAAAAGTCATTATTGAGTTACTTCCCTTGAAAGTTGTGTCGGCTCTTTCGATCGAACTCCGCGGATGAATCCGTTTTACTGCGATTTATTCGTTGTTTGGGTAATAATAGATTGTTCTTGCTTCAGAATATCTATGGCCTGAATTTATGTGTATTGTTTGTCTGAGTAGGACGAGTCTGTCTTATATCTGTATATCTTTACATATCTAAGTCGAAATATATGTTCTGTTGTCTCTAGAGAGGTCAAAGGCTATTCGGCGGATGTGTCGCTAGAGTGTGGTGTGATTTGGCTTCGTCCTGATAGGGACTGTGTTTTTCTATGTCGGCTTGTCGCCGGGGAAAAAGTGATCTCAGTATTTGTGGGGAAAGTGATAGTCGTCTAGACCTATCGTGTATGCTTTACCCCAGTGTTTATTCGTATTGCCAAGGAATGGCAGAATCATATTTCTGATACCAAGGTAATAATAGACACTCTTATGAACTCTCGTACGAAGCCACCATTTTCGATAGGTACGATTTGAATGTCTAAGAGAATATATTTGACTCGATGAAAACGACTTCGATTCCTAGCAGCACTATATCCTGAAGAATTGCAGTCAATTGTTCATGATCAAATCTACAGAGCAATGAAATGTTTTATGAATGACTAACTTTAGGACAGATTCATTATCTGTATCCAAACGTGAGTGACAGCTCACGAGTGAAGCCATCTTGGAACCAAAACATGTAGTGACGTTCAAGAAGAGAAAAGGGATGCCCGTATTATCGCTCGATTAGTCCAGAGATCACTGCTACACATGAGAACCCATTGCTAGCGGTTCAATATTATTATATGGAAAAATATGTGCTGAACATTATGTTGAAGAATATTCGCTAGACGAGATTAGGTTTAGAAGCCATCTGAAATATTGTTTATAAGCTGACGTGCTCAGTCAGTGAAGTCAGATGATATATATATATGTATGGGCGATACTGAGTGCTTGGCTACTGACAGTCCATTATAATATTATTCTACATGAGTGCCCATGTAACATAACATTGCAAGACCAGTTATCCACTGTACCATGATGTATTATGCCAACCTGTGATTTGTCACTATCTGTGCTGTCGAGTGTGTACGTCCAATAAACTTTAGTAAAGGTACACAGTCGTTGGTGTCGATGACTTCCAGCCATACATGAGTGTGAGAAAAGAACATTTGTCAACACCACGAACCCTTATTATCATTCGCACATTATACACTCATCCATGTCTACACACCACTGCGTAGGTCAAGTTGACATTCCATACACTACAGTGGAGCAAACAACACCATAGAGATCTTAATTAACGGGAATAAAAAAACCAACTTTATCAACCAGCTTCCCACAGTTTTCCCTCCATCTCGTTACATCTCTATTCGAAGTTCCAAGTGACTCTGTTTTCTCCAACCATCTGATCTGTTCGCCTGCCTGCAAACTCTTTGGCCCTTTTGAAATTTGTGCTTAGCATGCCTAGTAGTGTATTGTGGTGTTCTTGCATGGACGTGTCTCCGTGCCAGTGCCTTTCGGATGTTTCCACATCGTTGTGCAGCTGCTCTAGTTTCACTATTCCAAAATATGGATTTGTTTAGGCATACGAGCCCCGTCAAGGTGATTAGTTTTCACGGAGCAGCGGTTTAATATTCATCTGCTGAAATTCAATCGACCTAAGCTTATTGATGTCTTTTGTCATACAAGTGTAAGTTCTCTAGGCCAGTAATACTAAGTACGGTTGCTGAGTACATTCATCCAGTCTGCCTCTCCTTGTCAGTTTCCGCCTAGTAGGAGAGTGGCTTGCTCTCTCCCTGTGAACAAGTTCATTTTCCTACCAATTAAGGAAAACTGGCCGTGAGTAGGTCGACTAGCCTCCAAGTGCCGGTCTGTATCCCTACAATGCGTGTGTTGGGTGTTAGATTCCACTCCAGCCGGGTGAGTGGAATGCCAGGTCTGGTGTAGAGGTGGTGTGCCATGATCTCGAGTAGAGAAGGTTTGGTGGGTCCGATTGGCTTGTTTAATCAGGATAAGCCATTGTCATCCTGCCAGTTTTCAAACTCCTCACCTCTCCTGTCCATGTGAATCATAGCCCCAGCTCCTGTGAGTGGCTTGGTTGAAGTCTCCGCATACAATCAGCAGTCTTTCTTGTTTGCTGGGATTGTATCTAGTGCCAGTTGTGGGCGGGTCGCTCGGACCAGTAGTAGTTGAGCAGGTGGAATTCTGAACTTTCATGTACCCTGAGATGAAGCAATCTGGTATTCCGACCCCCTCCATATATGCTTTCAAGCTGACATGCACTGATCGTACTTATTTTCCTCTGCACGCTGATGTCAGTAGTATTCCACTTAGAAAAGCTTTCAGGTGAATGCCTGACTCTCGATGGGGTCGTCGGAACGTCGACGGAAGCACTGTGGTCAGCCTGAATAAGATTTTGGTAAGGCTATAAGGTCCCTTAGTTGAGGTGGGTTTCTATTGCAAGCAACATACATACATTATACTTGCTCTTCATTCAAGATATTTTTCGAGCTCTAATTTTTTTTTTGCTGTAGCCGTCTTTATTTACTATTGACGCCTTCAGAAAAACCAGCATAGCCAGTGCATTCTTTTAAATGGTCGTTTTTCTTTGCTTGCCATTAGCTACTATTCTCATGCCCCCTGGCTCCACGGGCAATTGAGAAGGGACCCCCTAGTAGATAGGGGTTGGGCCCTTCCCGATTGCAGAGGGCCCGGCACTTGCGCCTGCCTGGGTGTCCGTCACAGGGCGAGGTTGGCCATAAACGTTTTGGCAGATATGGCGCATACTTCCCATAGCGCATTGTGCGGTGGCAATCCTGATTGCTGTGGTGCGCCTCTTGGCATGGTTGCCCTCCGTCTTCAGCACCTTGACCTTTCTAGGGTATACTATGGTATAGCTACAGAATTTATTCAGGGCCTTGGATAATTCAAGAGCTCAAGTTATGTTCAATCCGCTAAGAACCAGGATGTACTTGCATCCCCATGTCCAACGGATCATTTGAGCTTTACTCACCCGATGCTGTTGTTCTTTATGCTGTAACTAATCATGCGCAATGATGTCCTACGCACTGTGTCCGTTAATAAACCCTCAGCTTCTTATATTTCTGGTGTAACCCAGTCGTATTCAACATTTTCCTGACTCATACGTTACTGCTGGTGTGTGGTTCCAGATCTTACTGTTACAGGTAATCCAAAGACTGAGATTTGCATCAGACGTCCAAAAGTTGACACTTCCACCTCATTCACACACCGGTCGCAACCTTTCGTAAGCCCGACCTTATCTGATCAGTTATTTATCACGTATATACATATATCATGCATAGCCCTTAACTATCCACCACCATAAAACTTGACTTCAGAAGCAGAAGCATTGGCCTACTTAATCTGCTACAAAAAATGTGTAACGAAATGGAAACATGTAACGGCTCTCCTTAGACAAACAACCAGAAATTGCCATTCCTCAATTTTGCAATCGGTGGTCATTTCTTGAGACTTCGAAGTGACCCATCTTGCGCAAACCCTAAGGTCAAAATCCGTTGAGTATGGTTTATAACGTTCATGTTTGCCCCCCCCCCCCCCCCAGAAATGACTATGTCAATTGCTGACTGACAGTGTTAGTAATTAAAAATCCTGTTTGAGTATGAATTCCCTATCAGCATAAGAACTGGGCCACATTCGCAGCACATTTAAACATATTCTGCTTGGTGTCATGTGGTAGACGTCAACAGCGCAGCCGATCAAGCACTTCCGTTTTCTAGCACTTCCTGATTCTTGATAATCCTGAACCCAGCGACTGACTAATACTCCTCACTGCCAAAACTTCCATACACACTCACATAGCATGTTCCTGTTGAAATGTCTCAGCAACAGTTTTCCTTCTCTGCAACGAGAAATGTATAGATCACACTTCGCTGCGTATAACGCAAGCTGCAACCCGCTCCATTTCAACGGTTTTTAGGGCTGCCGTAATATTAGGCTGTTCACTTGCAGATTTGGTGGATCCCATGCTAATTAGCTACCATGCAATATAAAAATATAGAAGTGTGCAACTGCTTTTCATACATCTATCTCAATTTATTAGCTGAGAAAAACTGATGTGGTGCATGTACTTCTTGTATCTATCCCCCTCGTTTTACAATTTTCTTCGAATATCTCTCAACTATGAGTTTAACCATTTACGCTCTGATAAACAGGGCTGAGCGATCCTGGGCCAAGCCAGTACAAGTCCTGTTTCAATCATGTGAGAGCCGCAACATTCAGTTTTTCCGCTAAGTAACCGTGCTCCGACCCTGCGAACTAGATAACGTGGCAATAAGGAACGCTAACACAGAGAGTGAACAGGTCTCAAGGCCGACAAGTGATGTTGCAGTCAAAGCCAGAGAAATATTACCACTGATCATTTACAAAGTCGATCCAGCGCTAAAAATCGTCTAGATCTTTTCAAGGATATGGAAGGGTCCTGTATGATAACATAAATAGACAGTGATAGTCGGGATGCTAGACCTACTCATAGTTGCCATCTCGAAATACAAAAAACACATATTTTTCAGCATTCGGTCCACCCTTTTAGGAACTTGAAGTGAGGTAATGTGAGCCCGAGATTACTGTGATTTATTTGCATACTAGGCCCCATGTCCTCACTTCTCCATGCATTTAGTTATACCGGTTTTTTTATTATTTCTAGGAGGATTACATGTAATTACCCACCCATGAACTGAATTTTTTCCTGTGATAACGTATTTTCCAAAACATTTATTCAGAAGGGACTTAATTGTATAATGGAACGTGTAATCTGTATTCCGTTATTTGTTGTATTCCTTCTCAAATAAAGAAATGAAAGGAAACATAATGATGTTTTGTTCCCTTTTTCTGTACAATAACCTTAATAATAACGTTTTCCATAAAAGGGACCGCGTCAGGTTTTTAGCGATTCTCAGACCGCACCCAATACCCTATTCTAACCCCATGAAGAATCGCGTGGTCCATGGTAGAATAGTGCTTAACATCAATGGCAAGGGCATTTTTTATTTCTGTACAGTGAGTGCGACCGTAAATTCTATTAGATGGGTATTCCCTAAGACGGGAAAAGTCTCACGAGAAAGTTGGGGGTGAATCCGGGTGTGAGTTTAGCGCTTAGGCTGCAGTAAGTAATGGAATTTGTTTCGCTTTACACATACCCTGTCTACAATTTAGCTGCTAATCTGCAGCGTATTTTAGATTTATACGCGGCAATGAAGATAGTTCATGATAGTAACCCAAGTAAAAAAAGAAGCCCACGAATGCGTCAGTGTTAGGCGTGGGTTCTAAGGTGCCCTCATTTTTTCAAGTTAAAAAAAACGCGAACGTCTAATAATATACATGAATAATAGGCCTGCTATGACATTAAATAATGAGAAAACAAAAAACAATGAATAATTAGCAAAACAGACGATAAACCCAACCACATTAAAGATAAATCGAAAATGTCTGAAAATCCTCGGAACAAGTCAAGAGCAACTCGTATATCTATTGGTCGATCATAATAACATAAGTGGCATGAATGTGAAACAGAAATCAAGAAGAGAAAAGGAATGGCCAAAGCTACATTCAACAACATAAAACATATACTGACATCCAAACAGTTATCGTCATCAAAATAAAAACTGAAAGAATCCTAAAGTGTGTAATAAAGAAATTTCGGAGTGCATTACTGAATAGGTGTGCAGAAACATGGAACCGATGAATTAAGCATTGGACGAAAGAATTGAGGCTCTGAAATGTGAGAATATAATAGAAGAAAGCGGGCGTAATCTCATAGGAAAGAGTATGCCCCCAGGAAACTGTGAATAAGGGTACCTATCAAAACTACGGTAGACAAAGAGACTCAACAATAGGGATTTTACCAAGTTCGGCATCTAAAATATACTATTGGCCACAATCAAAAAGGCATAACACCTTAACAGAAGACCATAACAGAAGGAGAGTTCTTTGAAGGCAAACGTGCAAGGGGAAGACAGCGCTATAAGTGGGTGAAGAACATCAAGAGATGACATGAAAGAGTACTATCAGAGTGCACCATCCAGACAATGAAGTACAGAAGACGTTTGGAGATTCCATTTGGTAACAGCCGAACCTTCGATGTGGAGATGGCAACTGATCTAATAGAGAAAGGTATTGTGTGACCTTACATAAGTGTGTAAATCAAACTTGATTTGAAGTCACATTATCGAGTCTAGATACGGATTTAACGTAGTCCATGAAAAAATAAATCAAATAAATAAAATAAATAAAAGAATAAATAAATAAGAAAAATAAATCTATATATAAAATATTTATATAAGAGATACTAAATATATATTAATATTATATATAAAAAAATACTAAAAAATAATATAAATTATAAACGAGGGAAAGTGTCAAAAAGTAATGCTCCTATTTTTTATGATGTATAAAATACTGCCTCGGTGTGGGCAATTGTAATTTCGCCAGATACCACAAACACTCTCTGCAACAGAATAGCATTACAACCATTATTTTTTCAGTAAACAGGTGCACCACTGTTAACAGTTAAAAAATTGCTCCCAAAGACGTTCGGTTAAAAACGAACCGTTATGTCCATAGAATTCCTCAATGCTGAAAGCGAGACCCCCAAGTTCGCTCCACGAAAACGCTTGAAGAATGTTTATTTGAAATTCAACAGTGGATTTTAGCACTGTCCGCGACGTATGGGTACATCGTTGGTGACGAAGCTGAAAGTAGGGTCAAAGTCCTCAATGCTGACGTCTACCAGCAGTGGCTCCAACACAACATTCATCCCGAGTTGATGGAATCATTCGTGGTGACCGATGGGTAACACTGGATGAACTTTATCTTCTATGTTGTCCATATTAGTAAAGGCAGTGTCCCAGAACATCATTACAGCACCTGAGATATTTCAAAAGTTTTTTTGCAAGGTGGGTACCCATTAAAAGATCAAAAACTGCACTATTTGTTGCATTGCCGAATAATGCCACTTACCACACACCGCTAAACGCAACCAATGATGCGATTGCAGAATTTGTCTGACATATTTACCCACATCCCCCTTACTCCCGATCTTGCACCTTCAGACTTCCATCTGTTTGGAGTCCACTGAAAGAAGAACTTCGCGGTACATCACTGAGGACACCGAGACCCTTAAACGCGAACCGTACGCCAGTGTGGTTTATAGGAAAAAGGACACACATTATTTACCGGCGTGGGATACAATGCCCTTGTCATGAAGATGGATAAAAAACTGTAACAAATAACGGGAGACTACATTGAGAAATAAATTTTTTGAAGTTCATACTTGTGGCTACATTCAATGTGAAATTTTATCTGTTTTTCTTGCCTATATGGAATGAAATTAAAAATTACGAGGCATTACTTTTTGACCGTCCCTCGAAACTATATATACTATATATATATATATATATATATAAATATATATTATATATATAATATATATTATATATAATAATTAAATATATATGTAATATAAATATATATATATATATATATATAAATATATATATATATATAATATTATATATATATATATATATATAAATAAAATAAGTGAAAAATATATAAGATATATATATATAAATATATATAATATATATATATATATATATCTAATAATATCTATGATATATATAATATATATATATATATATATATATATTAATGATGAAAATTATCCCGTTCAACCTCTGATGGGTTATAATTAGGATTTTTTTTATTTTATATTTGTTTGTAGTTATTTAATTATTAATTTTTTTTTTATCAAATACCTAGGCATAATTGGTAGCTTGATGATGTTTCCCTGTTTACAATGATTGACAAGTGAGGATGCCACTATTCACATCTGGGAAGTTGTTCAAATTTTTATGGAATTGAAAACAAAATATAACCCTAAATATAACACATTAGAGGCCTGAACGGGATATTTTTCATCATTATTAATATAAATATAAAAAATATTAAATATAAAATATAAAATAAATAAATCAAAAAATAAATTAAATAAAATATATATAAATATATATAATATATATAAATATATATATATATATATATATATATATATATATATATATATAATATATATAAAAATAAATATATATATATATCCCTATATATAAATAAATACTTTTTGTTTTTTGGGGGGGGGGGGGGGGGGGGGGGTGCCGATAATTGAATCAATCTGGCATCACACTTGTTAAATTCAAATGCAAATATGTCAAATCACAAAACCCCAAATATGTCCTGTTTGTTAAAAAAACAAAAAACAAAAAACAAACAAAACCCAACAAACATAAACGAGATAAAACCGAACCAAAAATCAAAGCAGAAAACTACTCCAAACAAGAATAATATTAAGGGGGAGGAGCGTAAACTCCGCCTAGACAGGTTCTCAAGCCCGGCCTGATAAAAGGAGTGAGGTGCGGCCGCATGGAGGCCGTAAGGAGTGCAGCCCCTCCACCATTCAAAGGCACCAACAGGCCAATCACCTGTATTATCGCTTTTAAAAACTATGATTACGAGTAAATATAAGAGAGAAAACCGATACTGTATGTTCTAAAGGTCGACGAAAACTGGAACGGACCCTACGGACCTATAAACGACCTTATGGAAACCCTTAGGAACAACAAAAAGTAAATAAATGGGAAAGAAAGAGGAGCTGGTGGATAAGAGATGAGGAAATAAGCAAAACTTAGAAATCCTGTGCTATTACGGAAAACAAAGAAAAAAGGTTGACAAGGAGTCACAAGGATCTCGATGGCAACAACGCTTGCTTATACAGTGGTGTACCACAATCAGAAAGAGCTAAAGGGGGCGTGGGGTTTTGGCCAGTTGTGGCATAAAACCTGAAAAAATTGTAGTATCAAGGGGATGGAAACTTTTGTCTCGGAGCGCAATTATGGTTGTTAACACCTAAAAAGAAGGAGAAACCCATAGTCAACATACCTGGTCATTAGTGTAAATGGCACCAAATGAGGATGAGAGTGCAGAGGTCAAGGAGGAATTCTTTCTCGAGCTGGCTTCAGAAGAGACAGTGATGGACTGCCTAGATGAAGTTTTATTCATGCACTGGAGATTTTTAAATGCCAGTAGTTTGGAAAAGACCATGGCTAGGATGGGTAGTGGAGTTTATCGTAAGATATGGAGAAGATACTAACTCAATGACAATGGAAAGCGACTGCGTAGATTCTGCAGTGAGCAGAATCTGATCATTACAAACACAAAGTTCCCCCATAAGCGCATACATGCATACACTAGATGTGAACCAACCAAGAAGGAGGAGTCAGTGATCGACTATGCCATTGTTCGGAGAAGCACATTCAAATATGCCCGAAATGCAAGAGTCTGGAGGGGGCCAGAGATTGGAAGTGATCACTACCTGCTAACAATCAAACGAACAACTGAAAGAGTTGCTCAGCCTAGGAACTGCCCAACATCACGCAAGAAACCAAGTAAACGAGCAGGAGAAATGAGCATTAGGACCTACAAGCTGAGAGAGCCAGAAATTAAGACCAGATATGTCAGGGGCTTTTATTGCTAAACAGCGGTGAGCAACACAGAAGAAACAACCTGATTGAACTTGGAAACCTCTGGAATAAATTCAAGGACATCATAAAGACAGCTGCTGCAGAAGCATGCGGTGAAGTCCGACTTGGGAACCAGAGAAAGAGGACACCTTGGTGGACAGAGGAAGTCAAAGAGAAAATAAGAGGAGGACACCTTGGTGGACAGAGGAAGTAAAAAAAAAAAATAAGAGAGAAGAAAATGGCATGGAAACAATACTTAGGAGCTAAAAACACAACAGGACAAATGGAAAAATATAGAGAATATGTGACACTCAGAACAGAAGCAAAGAATTGCAAAGTGTGCTAGCATGTGCAAAAACAGAAAGTCCTGGGAAGAAATTTGGAGAAAAAGCTAGAAAAAGATGCAACAAGGAAAACCAGAAAAATTGTTCAGATAAAGACCCTAAAGAACATGAGGATGAAAGGAAAAACAATGCCCTCTCTCAAAATTTATAAAGGACAAGCAAGGCAAATTGCTTACTGCCCCGAAGGAAGTAATGGGAAAGAATATTTTTCTCATGAAACTCCCTGGATGGTGAGCAATGGTTTCAAGCATCAGAAAATGAATTAACCACTAGCACAGAAGAGGAAAAACAATGGTTTGATGAAGATGACATAGAAGATGAAGAACTGAGGTGGCAGCACTGGAGAAAATCAAGATGGGCAAAGCAGCAGGGCATGAGGGTTATAAACACCAGAAATGGTTAAGTACATGGGGAGCATTCATGGGAGCGACCTATTACTCTTAAGGGTCCTACAGCAGCAGAGTGTGCAAACAAGACCATACCAAAGGATTGGGGAGATTGCCATCATAACACCAATTTTCAAAAAGGTGACAATCGACAATGTGGAAACCATAGAGGCATATCCCTTCTCAGTGTCCCTGGTAAAAATCTACTCTAGAAATCCTAGAGCAGTGAGACTCCGACGCCTATCTGAGCCACAATTGGATGAGGTCCAGTTGCGGGATTCCGAGCAAACCGAAGTACTATACTACAAGACCTAATCTTCACACACTCAGACAGCTGAGTGAAAAGGCCCTTGAGTATAAGAGTGAGATCCATCTTTGTTTCCTAGATCTGGAAAAGGCGTTTGACAGGTTCCCCTGGAGCAAACTTTGGGACTGTTTGGCAAGGAAGAATATTCCAGCACCTCTGATTCATGCTATACAGAGCTTCTACAAGTCTTGCAGAAATTATGTGAGGACAGCAAACCATAAGTCAGAAGAGTTCAGGACCACCACTGGTGTAAGACAAGGTGATATCCTAGATCACCTTACTCCTTTCCATACTCCTTATGGACGATGTCATCAAGGCATGTAAGGAGAGAAAAAGAGTATTCAGTGGGGTACTGGAAGATGAGACAGGTCTTTATTTCAGAGCATGGCAAATTTGCTGATGATGTTGCCCTGATTGCTAAATCAGAGGCACATCTCCAATCCAACCTGCAAGTCTGGAAGGAAGAGCTGGAGAAGAGAGGGATGGTCATAAGCAGCTCTAAAAACAAAATCCATGGTGATATCACGAGAAGAAAGAAAACATCAGATTAAGTTGGGAGAACAGGTCCTGGAGCAGGTCGACCACTTTAATAATACTCGTCGGAGCTATTATAGACCGGAAAGTGGAGGGGTGAGGCATCAAAGAAGAGTTGGCCACTCGAAAAAGCAGCAGCTGGGACTCTTGTCTCCCCCTTTTTCAGGCCATAAATCGTGGGATTCCTCAGCAAGAGAAGAGGTTGGTAAGAAAAACTGAAGATGGCTTGTATATACCGTCTCCACCTATGTCCCAGTCCCTTGATCATATGGATGCGGAGGTCTTGGGCAATGACTACAACCCACAAAAGCCAGATCCAAACCTCAGAAAGAAGTATCTGAGGAAAGTGGGTGATGATTGATTTGGCCATGTCTGCAGAATGGAATGAATATCGGCTACCTCACGACAAGCATGGGAAAACCAAAGATGCCAGGTGATCCATACACCCCAAGACACGCCAGAGACCGCTGGGAGGTAACAACATTAGACAATCCTTTGAAGGAACCGAGGACTAGAATAGGAACCAGGCCAGGTAGGAAGACATCCGGATAGATAGTCCTCACGCCTCTTCTTCCAAACCTCTACATCCTCACGTTAGAAGGGTAACGATAAGTAAGTAAGGGAGTGAGCGTAAAGGCAGGTGTTCCGTAATATAACTGACTTTTACAGATATTTAATTGTTGATTTTCACCTTTCAAAAGGTCCTATGCCAAGTGCTAGAACAGCATCAGACCTTAACATTCCCAATTACTAAAGTTAAGCCTAAGTTCGTGTTTAAAAATTTGTTTTTACTATATTAAGCAGCTTTATGCAACTTCTTCTTCAAAGAGGCCTACTAGGCCTAGTGGGCGTAGAAGATAATAAACTGTTTTACTATATTGTGTGCAAATCTATTCTCCAGGTCTATCTATTCTCACAACACCTGTTTCACAGTTATAGATAAATTGTAGCCTGTTAATAAATCCCTATTGGTTTTTCCTCTGTGTTGCTCATCACCTCTGTGGCAGTTGATATTATGATTAATAAATTTTCAGATATATATTCTTTATTCTGCACTAGTCTTTTACCTTTCTTTCGGTTTTTTTTTTTACATTTCATTATTTCCGCATACGCTGATTGTTAATTAAACTCTCCCATTCATACCTTTGTCTTTTCCCTTTCTAATTTAGCAACGCATTTTATTCTGGTTAAGCTAAGATCCTTGATAGAGACCCTAATCGTGTGTTATAATTCGTTCTCCGACAGGAATAAGAAGTTAAGATCCTAGCGCCTCTTATTTTTCCTTCTGAATCTGTCCGCCTATATGTTTAATTATTCCTCGGTTGAAAGAATTTGAGATAAAAGACAATTGATCGCTGGGAACTGGCCATATGAAAGCAGAACGTGAGTAAAACGCATACTTAGTTTTTATATTGCCGCGGGTCTGATCAGATCGAGGGAGATGAACTGTAGGTGTTAAGTACTGGTTTCGTGGTAAGGGTGTGTAGAATTCTGTTTCATTCGTAGAATGGAGATGAAATATGTAAATCAGGGACGAAGGTGCTAACATCTGGCAAAGAGGCGGGTCGGTTTTAAGACGTAACCTGTCCCCTGATTATCGGAGAGAATATATACTCCAGAATTCTAACATTAATTTCATACCTTACAGCCAGAAAGACTATGAACCATCTAGCTTTTCGATTCCCAAGATCTCTGTTAATAGAAGACATCATTTAGTAGGACGATTGGAGATCGTTTTACTTTCTGCCGCTAATGGTTAGATATATAAATACCTAGTAGTTGTATGAGTGATTTATTTATTGGAAAGATCGCCTATTTATCATTGTTAACATAGTTTAATTTCTTGTGGCTGAGTGATTAAATGATTAAGTTCCAGATTATAATTCTTTACGAGTATACTACGTTATTACAGTAGATATGAGCAAAGATAAATGTAAAAATTTCCCAGCTAAAACAAATACAGTTTTATAAATGAAATATTTACTTACATTGCCTAGTAACCAGATCCCCCGAGAAAATTTTTGAGGACTAACTAATTAATGCACTGATTCATCATTTGAAGTAAATTGGATGACATACTATCGTAATTTCTAATTCATGATGGATGAGGGAAATTTGATTTTATGGGGGGGGGGGGGGGTAGGTAGACTAGAATTTTTATTTCACGGAAGTTGAAAACGATTGATTACAAGCGCTAAGCTGTATCTAGTCAATACCTTAAATTTAACTGAATAACCGAAGAGAGAATATTAGTATGTTTTATAAACGCCGAGGGTATGGAAATAGGATGTGGTATAATAAGTATTTTAAGTATTCTGTAAATGGTATCTTTCTTCTTTATACAGTATTCATGGTAAAGTCCCAACAACTAACCAGCGGGTTTGTTTTTTTAAGTATAGTAGAATAACGCTAAGAGAAGAAAGCATTTTTTTGTAATTTAAAATAAGTGAGATTTTCCGAATTACAGCACTGTCATGGCATTGTGTTTGCCATCCAGAAAAAGGACTAGTAGAACTGCATCTCACGAACTGTTAATGACTAAATTGGCAAGAACTGGCCCTATTGAGTCCAGAATTATAATACTTCTTACCCAAACAATCTTATTGTACAAATCTCAGAGCCCCTGAGGGCGGAGAGAAATTTACAAAGCAGTAACAGTTTCGGACGTTTTTTTGTTTGTTGGTGGGACTAAGGGGTGGTGTTGTGACCAATAATTGTACACATATTTGAGAGAAGTTACCAAGCTGTCATTTCCTAAGGACGTCGGAAACCTACGATGATTCAGACACTTGTTGAGCGCCGTTTTAAACTTTGTCTTACCCTGGAACTGATTTTCACAAGTGAACATTAAGCTGAAATCTTTAACTATATAGTTGTGAAGGGTGAATGCTCCCCCGGAACAGTTGGATGAAAACCTGTAAATCTGCAGAGATGGGAATCGCTTTAATCAAACAGAAATACAATTCACTGTTTGTGTGGAGTCCTAAAGCTTTTGTCCGCCTGAAGGTGAAATACATCCAATTTGTAAGTAAGAATAGTACATTAGATCTAGCCCACGGGGTGAATGAACAGAGAGAAAGCAGAACGAAGTGATTCTTTCATTAGATATTCATGCACCCAGCATTAAATTTCTTTATGCAATTTTAGGTTATGCAAAAGCTGATTTCCTTTATAATAATTATATATCAACCTGATTCATAACATAGAGGAAATCCTAGACCAAGCGTAATAAATCTTGACTCCTTTGGGGCTATAACTTTTCTTCTTAACGGGGTATCGTTGGGCTAAAACAGAGGGGAAAAGTGAATTACCCGCAATGGGTCTATTTATTACTTTGTTTATTAAATTATTTCAAAAAACCTAATGTGTATTTGTATGTGCTTGTGAATACGCAAAACTTATTTGTTGGTGTGTGAAAATATTTCTTTATGTTTAATACTACAATGAGAGCAGACGACACACGACTACATAGCATGAACTTTAATTCAACGTCCGTGAGTAGAGCGGAGCCGGATGCACCGAGACTTCTCGGCTAGCGAGTCGTCTCAAAATAACAGCATGAAAGAGACATACAACCAATTGTTAAAATCAAGTTTTTTTCACCGTCGCTCTCTGAGCGTCGCGCTACTGTGAACACTGCCGTTCACGGCTCCATCGACATGGCCACTTAGAACTTGAGAGGGGAGATAAGATCGTTTCAAGAAAAGATAAACCAGAAAATGAAAATCGCAACTAAGTACCGTAGCTCACTGTATGACTAGCCGATGTAGGCGGATGCGCCACTGGAGACTGTTTGAAGATATATTTTCAAGATACAGAGAGATGCACCCAGAGAATGAAACTATACGAGCACAACTGACCGGTTTAACATCACTATGCGTGACACTATGCTCTGTCAGTACGCGATGCCCACTAGAGGCAGCATCGAGTCCTAGTAACGTAAACTATTAGTTCCATTTCAAAGATGAAGATAAACCATAGAATGAAATCGCTAGTTACTGACGCGGCTTACTGTGACATGCCGTTAGTGCCGATGCAACTGGATACTTTTGAGATAAGTATTTAAAGATAAAGATGGACAGAAAAATGAAAGCACTCTCACGAAGCTATAGCCACGGCTACGAGCTAGAGACATAGTCCCATTAGGACTCCGCGCTCCTTTTCTCTGGCGAGCACTGTTACGAGATAGTATCTCTATCAAGATTACAGAAGTATGAACCAGGAACATCAAAATCGCAGACGACACGGTCTCAACTGTGACTCGCCGCGTTTACAAAGTCGCGAGATGCTCATACTTTCAGGCTCCTCTCTCTTAGCAGATAGTATTTTCAACACTAAAGATGAATCCACAGGAATAGAAACTAACAACATCCTGTTCCAGAAAAGGTATTGTTTATTCAGGGAACGAGACGGACACAATCTATGTCACTAGGACAGTCAACACTATCTTTGTCGACCCTCTATCAAAAATCTAATGTTCTTACGCACGCTGTAGAGGGGGAGCCGTCCACAGCCTTAACTAGGAAATGGCTCCAGTACTTTGAAGTATAGTTTATTCTCTTCTAGGCAGCAAGATAAAATGAACAGCTGCATAGTAAAGTTTCTTCTATTCAGAGAAAATCTAATAGAACCATATCGCTCAGTATGCAGCTCCCTAATAAGCTTTGACAGCGTTATTGCTAAGGAGATTTTTAGGTTCCTATATTATACCTTGGACACGTTCAAGAGATAATCAATCAGCACGACCGGAATGGGAGCACAGTGCGGAGTGGCGATACTATAACAGCTCTGAAAGGGCTATACACTTGATCGCGGAAAAAAATTGTTCACACAGGTTCCCAACAGAGACCTGTTGTCTCTTTTCAGAACATATCCTCATTACTCCCTTTTTTTGCCGTGTTTGTTTACAGAAATGATAATAATGCTAGGTCCCATGTTCTCAATGAAAGCTACTTTCAACAAAACAACTTTCTCAAGCGCCAGGACTACTCAATGGAAACTGGCCAACTGTACCAACGAGCATCAATGAATTCAAGACCAAAACTCATCGTGCCTCCACATTATACATATTTAAAAAACTTACGATCTCACGATGAATAACGTCATTGCATGACAATTAGCCATCATATTCGACATTGACTAATATGTAATAGATTCCTCCTATTTTACACAAGTTTGTATAGAAGTCTTCCATCAAAAGCGGGAACACAATGCACACTTCTATACATGTAACTAGAATTAAAAAGAACCTAAGTAAGTCACAAACGAGAGGAACATGCACCTTCCTTAACTACATGCGCAACTACATTGTCAGCAAACCACCTATCGGCGAATATACCTCCGCAAAACAACCCTTCAAACACTCACACTAACGGTAGACCTCACGACGCGCAAAGCAAATAGAGGCACGTCATCATCGACCTTGAACGCTTAAGGCCCATCCACACGAAAACGTGCCAAACACTTGTACCACCTATACAATTTACTTACCAAGTATAAAACGTCGCAGAGAGACGGTGCACAGACATTCGCCACATTACCGCCGCCCTTACCACAACTGAAAACTGGCACGTTTCAGAAACAAATAAAAAGACATTTAATAACAACGTGAATCAGACTTTCAAAAAGTAAACTAATACAATAAGGTCAACAAACCAAAGCTAAACTATTATAACTAAGTAGTGCCAGTCAGTGTTATTATATATTTATCTAGGTACAATAACTAATGCACTTTATTGTATTATAGAGATGTCATTCACTATGAATTACGATCCTGCAAGTATGAAATCTCACAGAATAAGTCAATGTTCAGAGAAGGAAGATAACAGCCGAGAATGAAAATCGCACAAGCAACGCGATAGTTCGGACAGATAATAACAGACTCTTACAGCTTACACGCTACATCACGGTAGGAGGACTCAGATGAATCTGACAACACTTTTGACAGATAGTATTTCAACAGAGACCGATGAGACATTAAAACCCGATGGACAAAATGAAAAGTCGTTGACTGTCACTTGTTCTAGTAGTCTTGACTGAGACTGCCTGATAGCAGGCGGAGTGGCCACTGGGAGACTTCGAGCCGAGTAAATAGAGTAGAGTCTCATAGAGTTAAAGAGAACCCTAGTAGAATGAGTAAAACGCGACTCACAACAGCCCGTGGATTTGAGTCTGTAGGATCTATAATGTCTGTAAGCCCGTCTCACGGCACTGCCGAGAGGGTCAATTTTCGTTGGCGGGGCACACTGTGGAGAGGGATTGTACATTGGACAGTTTTTGTCGGTGAAGGAATCGTATTAGTAGTTCAAGATGGAGCTTTCTGAAATGGTATCCGCTTAGAATGAGAAGAAATGCAACCATATCAAAATCCGCAGAGATGAATACACCTCAGCAAACGACATCGGTCTATCACTGCTATACTCTCCAGACTCCCTACGATATCCTAGGGGTTTAAACGAGCCAACGACTTAATGTGCAGGCATGCCCTAGGGAGAGGACTTTTCTGCAAATCATGGTCGGTATGCTCGAATATAGAACGATGTCACCAAAGTGCGGCACACTCACGTCACACAACAGACAATGCTCCTCTGCGTGCAACTTAGTCCGTAGGACCGAAATGCCACTGGAGAACTTTTGAGATAGTATTCAAGATAAAGATCTGAATCCAGAGAATGAAAATCCGCAGAGGATGATGATATAGACCACTGTAGGCAGCAGACCAGGGTACTCTGACGCGCATAAGAGTTGTGCAAGCACATTTCGGTGCCTGGTACTGCGTAGCAGAGCCTTCCTCCAGCGAGAGCGGAACTTTGTGCGTAGCTACCGTGTTAATTCTGTGATTCCTATTCTCTTCTATTTATCTGCGTAACAATGAGAGCAATACCTACTCATATCCTACTCTATCCTCTCGAGCTCACATGAAAACTAATATCAATTACGCTCGCTGACCGGGGCGGGCCTTCGACTGTGACTGCCTGTGGTAGGGTTTTGGCTTTTGTGGGTTGTGTCCCTCTGATCGTTTGCGACCACGACAGCTCAACACTGAGTGTAAAACATGAAAGTAAGAACTGTATGTCTCTCGTCCGCCCTATCGCACACTTTTCTTTCACTTCTCTAATGGTATGGTCAGTTAAACGTGTGTTGGAAATCGGCCAACATGCCAAACACCGAAATTACAACAATTATTGATTTACACAACATAATGACGCTAGAGGGGGACTATCTCTATAACTACCCGTACCAATGCACTACCATACAAATCCGGCCGAACACGACATAAAACTGGGACGCTATACCTGGAAAAGAAGGTAAGATCGTTAATAATTAACCATACACAATCACATCTTAAGTCACATACAATCGTGATAGACCTGACCTGATGTGATCATCTTCTAATCTAATCATCCAACATACTAAAAAAAAAAACAATATCTTGTTTATCTCGAGGCCCGATCGATGGCTTTATGACAATAAAGTTTTGGATTGTTTTTTTTGTGATTAGCTAGAGCAGCGCGAAGTTATTCGTGAAGTATAGACCCCATTGTCTTTCTGTCGCAAACTGACAGTTCTCCAACAGGAAACAAACAACAGGTTAACCTTGGACTCCACGACAATTTCCGAGCCCTCACGTGACGAATGTGGACTCACGATTCAGTTTTTGTTCTATGGGCACATAATGCACGAAGTCTTCTTGGACGAGATAGCCCCTAGAAACGGTCCTGAGGTTGGACTATAATACTTCAAATATAGGTTATGATATGTAGACAACGCCAATGTTAGGCGCAGTAAGAAGTACTAATTCGTCGCATGGCAGGCAGAAAGCATGATTCCGACTTGAATTTGTGATGATGAACAATTACTTCGCTTACAGAATGTTTGATATCGGTTGGAAAATTGTTACAGTATTTTGTCCCAAATATCAGCAAGTGGACCAAGCTTGAGTCTTAGCCTGGTGAGGAAAAACAAAACGTGTAAACCTGTCCTACTTTACTGTAGGTAATTTATGAATAATTCAATAAAGTTTTTGAACGTAGGCATTGGGTGAGAAAAACAGAATCGGACCTTGCGTGTGGCATAGGTCACCTGCATCTTCTGGATCAAGGATTTCTTCTCAAAGGCCACTACTTGTTGAAGTAACAAAAAAAATCGTCCCGTCTAAGCTGCTACTGCGGCTACTTATGCTCTGACTCATCCATACTCGTGGGCACCGAGGTTATGTACATTGTCATAAGCGCATAACTGTCACGGAAATTTTCTTTGCAGATTACTTGTTCTAGTGTGACGGCTTGATTGTGTGCGAGAAAAGGTATCGACCTTTGCCCTGTGGCAAATTCCTTTCCTAGAACCGCCACCCCTACGTCGCCCCCGGAGTGGCCCGGGCGGCCCGCCGTCACCCTCGCCCCATTATTGCTTAGGTTTGTCGTGAAATCCCGACTCCAGTAACCCATATCTGTACAGTCATAATACGTGGCTCGAATTCAGTACTAATCTGCATAGGACGCCGGACTAGCCTTAAATTATACAGCACTCATCCCTCGGTGGAACCTGAACTGCCAGCCATGTATCTAAGACAACAGAGCAAATGCTGTAGTTACTCTCAAAGGAATACCCTGTCCTCTAGACCGGACACTGCTCTTGATGATGATAAAGTATCCTCATAAATGTACCCCCCCCCCAAAAACAATGCTACGCAATGTTGGTGTTGTTCTTTTTGATAGGATGAAATCGTTTTCATATATAACCGAATCTCTTCACACTGCGCGTGGAGTTTAACTGTCACGGTGTTTAACGGTTTCACTTGAAAGAAGTAATGGAGAGAAATAGGATGGTCTATAGTATATTACCGCTCGTTTAAGTGGTTACGTGAGAGAACTGTGCACTGGTTCCTTTAACGTAATGATAAAAAAATTCCATCTTGCAGACACGGTGTTGTTAAGTGCAACCTGTAGCATAATAGGTGTTGAATATAGTCAATATGGATAAAAGTGTGATACTGGTATTGTGTAGCAGAGAGTTTTATTAGATTATGCAGAAAATAATGTCATTAAAACTTAATGCAAATTCTGGAATCATACAATGGATGTACTCAATAATAATTTACAAACTACCAGTACCGAGCAACCTTGGTTTACCATATCAAGAATCACATGTGACAACGTCACAGTCCCTGACGCTTCTTCCCACTGTGATCAAATAAATAGACGACACATAGGTGGCTCAGTGCTGGAAATGCTTTCACATTAGGCAATTACCTGAAAAGTACGAATTTCCTATAAATTAGGTCCCTATTCCTTCTGGATCATAATTATGTCACGTTGAAAGACCTGAATAGCCGCGAGGTCGAATTCGCCGATGTTTCTCGGGGTTAATCTTTCATGATGTCCAATGATTAAGGTTGCATCCATTATCGTCCTTACTTTAAGGTTATACAGAGCAACTGAGTCACCGCCTTAATGTGTGATGTTATTTCTATAGCCCGAAGTACACACGAATATGCCCTTCTGCGATCCTGCTGTGGTTCTGGAGTTGTCCTAGTAACAGTGTTGCCAGGCAGTCTCGTAAAAGTTACATTTCACCTATTCCATATGTATATCGTATCGTATCAGGCGGTGACTATACGTGTCCTCCGTTTTAATCTAAATATTTATTCTTTGCTTGTTCTAATGAGATACCGACTAGATACACCAATAAACTCCATGAAGATAAATGATTTTCCTCGCCGATCTGTCCCTCCGGTAAGATTTTCATTATGCTCAGTGTTACTGGGGCAAAATAATACTTGTGTTAGTTACTTCTGCTTTTGTGTATAAACACAACCGAGCCGTGAGTAGCTGACTGAACATCAAGATTGTTAGCCTCGATGGTCCTGTTGATTGTAAATGTCTCCTTGTATATGTACACATTCCCTGCAAAATTAGGTTGCTTTTTCCACATGACTTATAAAGAAACGTTGTCCTATATGTGGAACAATGGATTTTTCACGCCACGACTGCTTTCTTCCCTCTCATGGCTTTGGTGAAAATTTATATCGGCCAACTGATTCCGGCCAATATTTTGATAAGGAATCTAAATTCAGAGCCTAGAGGTCGCGTTCCCGTGACAGTTCATTGCCAGCCACGATCTGATACTTTGATTCAGAGCCACGTTAAGGTTTTAACGACTCACGTAGAGTCTACTGGTGGGACTCCGCCATCATAACGTTTAGCAATTAAGCAGGCTTCGATTCCCATGTAAGACGCATCTGTCCATAGGATGAAATGCATTTTAAAATTTGTATCTGTAACAGTCGGGCCATCGAGAAAACAAAACAATCCTTAATTTTGTGTAATGCGTTTGAGTCGTACTGATTATTCCCAGTTTTTTCATCTTATCTGGCATACCTTTTTATATCAAGAGGATAAGACCCTGATGATTAAAGTAGAAAGAGCTGAGGAAATGAACTTACTCGTAAAATTTTATAAGAAACCAGCAAACTGCGAACTTGATTTCTTAGTGGTTGCAAATTGCACCTATATGACAACAATTACGCATCGGTAAGAACTTAACATTAAATTATACAAATCGAGATTATAGTCAAAAGTACTTTCACATGCAATGCATGTTAACTTATGGGTTTCTATTTTAAAATAAAAAGGACGATATAATAATAATCACGCATTATAAATGCAATGTATGGGAAACAGTGGGGATTGGTGGAGATGCATGGCTTTGTATTTCACACTCACAATGCAAACATCCAAACTTAGTCTTGCGGACAATGCCTTGTGCCAATGTTGTCTTCACATGAGTGGCCACAGGTTACTCTCATCTTATTCTCATAAGCAGGTTTTACTTTTTAATTCTTAACAAGTCCCCTGTGTCCTACAGTCCCATCGAGAGGATACATGTTGCACCACTGCAGGTGTTAAATCGATCACTCGATCGATCCCTTCCACAAGTCCCTGTCGTGAGAAATTCTAATCCACATATATATAGCGCGGTAAAACGTCTATACCAGAGTGGTTAAAAGGGCGCAACAGCGATAACTTCAAACATAAAATGGCAAAGAAGAAATAGTAAAGAACTAGTGTTGTTCACAAGGAACTCGTACTCGTAACTCATTCCCCCTCTTGTCTTCCTAATCCTTCGCTTCCTGCAAATTATAACGTACCAGCGTTTTGCATAGTAAACGGAGCCAACTGCAGTCCAGCGTTCACATGGAACACGCTTCTTCAATAAAGCGTGTACAGCCTAGTCTAAGAAAAAACCACTAGGATGAAACCGGCATAGCTGAGCCGTATATTTGCAGATATTCCATAGGTCATCGGTCATTGTTAACAGTTTCAATCACGCAAAGGAATCCCACTCTTATAAGTAACTCAGCTGAGGAGACCTACATACCCTTTTAAATAATTACGTATTTGAAAAAAAATAGTATTTAATCAACCATAAACGAAAGTAACCAGAATGGACCTAATGATAAAAAAAGGGATTGGCTGAAAAGCCGGCAAACGCAGGCATAACAACCGACAGTCTCGCGATACCACAATTAGAATTACAAAAGCCATCCTAACCGCACGTGTAAGGCCACAAGCAACTAGCTTTTTAAAAATCGACAGGAGATAAAAAAACAACTACCCCATTACTATAAGTTAGTGTTTTTATAAAAAACTTACAAACAACGCTTATTTAGGTCGAACATGACATTCTACTGTTTAAAATGTCTAAAAAATCCTGAACATTATCTGACAGATAAAACAGACCACGACACGGTGGCCGGATCTAACGACATAAAAAAATCAAAATCAAAACTAAACACGACACTATCCAATGGAAAACTAACATAAACATTTGACGCAAACGCAAGAACCAACACCAATTAGCCTCCTTAAATCTTAGTATATTTGGGTTCCTTAGACAGCTGACGAGACAGAATTATGTTAAACGTGTACGCAAATAGTGCAAAGGAAAATTAACAAAATTTATGCCAAAAGCAAAAATAGTGAGGTGATAGGTCAGACAACACCAAAAAACAGAATCGCCGCGCAAGATTCCAGGTGGCAGATATTCACACCGACCATTGCTACGGGAAATAGTACCGCCATGAATGAGACCGGATCCTAATTTTGTTTGGCGGAAAGTACAATGTAAGTCTAAACACGATATTAAGTCTTAGGGCTATAAAATTAATTGATGACTTTTGTTGTTATTAGGGAAACGTGAGTAGGAGTACTTTTTTTTCAAAACGCATTGTGTAAACCGAACTATGGCACGATTGGTATAGACCCGCCAATACAGGCAATTTGAAGCGTTAGTTGCAGGCATCAACATAACTTTTAAATAAACACTTACTAAAGACCAGGCGTATGGGACACGCCATTATGCATATTTCTACAAATAAGAACAGGAGACAGAGCCTCAGGGACACGATACAGACGAGTCGTCGGCAGCAATACAAAAGTTGCGCGATTCACTTTGTGCCTATGAGTCATGTGCCGAGTACAACGTAATTCAGTATTATTTCCACATGAATTAGTTATGGGACCGTGGTCCTAAATTTATTGAGATACAGCAAACACCAGGTCTGAGCTTTGCAGAATACTCTAAGAGGCTGACAATATGCATATCTCCTCAGGGGTTACCAATAGGATGACCGAATGAGGTGGCTCCTCCTGAGAACACAGGAGCTACACGAGCAGAGGAAGATCGTTATCCTCCCCCATGCCACTATCACGACAAGATAAGACTCGGCCCAGCATCAGCTCGAATGTTATTGTGTTAAGGGCCCGGGGGCCGGTGGGGTTAGAAGTGGCACCGCGGTTCAGCCACACCACACCAAACCAAAGCCGTCTGGTATGGCCAGAGGAATACCTCACCATTAATCCCCCCCCACCCCCCCCCCCTACTCAAAATCTGAATTTATAATAAAACAGAGGTAAAAACTACAGTGTTTAATTGATAGGACAACTGTGAACTTACCCCAATACTTATTTCCAAGATAAACTAACACTTGAAGTCCAAGAATGACAACTAACAACATAAGCTTGAAAAGAAAAAAAAAAACAAAAACTCATTATACCTCATATTACTACTACACAACTGCACCCAAATAATGATAATATAAAATAATATATGTCACTACAAGAGTTCATATATTGATAAATTATGTGTACTTATTATACTTGTTGTAATTAAAATTGAACTGATTCGATGAGATTCCTGGTCTCGAAATTTTGTATTTGTAATCCAGGACACTTATACATCTAATGAACATTGACAGAATGTTCATTACTAACATTAATATCATGTTAATATCGAACATACTTGAAAGCATTTATCAAGTGTCTCATTTAAGATAGTTTTCTATCTAGAGAGTTGTTATATGTGGTAGTAGAATCTGCAGTGTCACCAGTCGCCTGGTTGTCAATGTGTGGTGGCGATGCCTGGAAAATAAATATAAAATTAAAAATTGCTTAATATTTGTTTATCTGTATGTTGTTGTTGTGACTGCACCCCCACCATTCAATCATATACCTAACCATATCGACATTTAACCGTCCTTCAGTCCAGTCACTACCTATTTCACAGAATAATTTTCTGGACATGGACCCGTGCAATAATGTCGGTAGCACATGTCGAAGTTATCGTGCAAATCTATAAGTCAACCACATACACTTATTAGTTATAGATACCCTTCACTGCTGAGATCACATCAGTCAGCTACACTAAGTCCCCCTATAAACATAACCTCTTACTATACATCCACCACCCTTTAACCACATAGTATACGGGGTCTTCTGCATCTTGATGGAACTTTTGAACATATTCTTCCCTGATTCTAATAAAATATTGGAGGTAATTCTTCACTTCAGGGAAATATAAGAATTAAAAGGATTCACACAAACTTGGGGTTGGGAATAACTAAACATTTAGAACGCGTTGAAGCTCACATGTTGCCTCCGTTGGTATTGTCTGCAGTTATATTAGGTCAATGTATGGATAAGTCACATAATCAAATTGTATTAGTCTTAGTTCTAGAACGATGTACTAACATATAGTCATCTTCATCTGTTAGACTTAGACTCATGGCCGACCTGGCCAAAAATTTCGATCTGCTGCCAGTTTTGTACACTAACTGCCGAAAGACCGATTACGGGACCATGTCTACGGGCAACATTCATGATTCCTTTATCGTCTCTACTGTCAATGAATGCTGACCAATGGACCAAATATATTGAACGGGAACAAGAAAGAAAAGAAAGAAGATTAGACAAAAGTAGGCCCACGACCAAAAGAAAAGAAAGATAGAGGCTGAGGCTTAAGGGTTGCAGATTGAGGGTGAGTGCCCTAAGAGGGTAAGCGGAGTTTGAGGGCTGAGGGCTAAAGGGCGTGCAGATTGAGGAAATGTCAAAAAGAGGGCCATAAAGCATTGGAGGCGAAGCAGAAACGATGAAGACAAAAGTACTTTAGCCTTGCAGATATGATGCAGAGGCTATATGAGGTTAGCCGTCATTTGAGGTCACGAAAGAAGGAAGCTAAAGAAGACTAGGTCAGAAGCCGAGTGAAACGAAGGATTTGACTTTCAAGGAAAGGTAAGACAAGCGAGAAATTAGCTGCAGGAGAGCCTGCAGAGCAAGGGAAGCAGAAGAAAAAAAGATTACAAAAAGTGGAACATGAGTTCAACGACTTTAAGGGTAGTTTGAGCGAGTTTCAAGGCCATGCTCCTTGATCAAATGTGGTGCCAGTCAGTCCCTTTGCCTCTGAGATTGCACTATATGCTAGCCCAGGGAGCCTCAACAAGCTCAGCTATGAAACGCTTTTCATTTAGATCATCATTTTGTTCGATGGAAAGGACGATGATATTGAGAGCAGATCTATAAATAGTGTATGAACTATTAGCCGCCACGTCATCCATGGGTTAGAGTTTAGAGAAAGAAAAGGGTGTGGAGCTTTTAAAGTTATCTCAGGGAACTTCGTAGTGTGGGCAGTGCTAGATTGCATAAGTTTTTGCCCAAAAATGAGGCAGAGACAGGTGATCGCAGGAAAAATTATTATGAACATGTCTGCAAAGCAGGCTCTTATTGTTAAGGATATGAAAAGAATGAATGCAGAAGATTATTTTATAGGAAAAAAATTTAGGGGAATGCTTGAAAACTACTGTCAGGTGAAAACCTATCATCCAGTTCTCTGCACGGAATAGAGGACATACATTGGTAGAGAAAAATGTGGACTTCTCTGGGGGAAAACCCAAGATCAGTAAGGAAAATGGGTCCTTATAGAGACAACAATTTATAAGAAGAGAGTTCCCCATGGCTCCAGAACCTGAGAAAGTTTCTCATGTGGGAACAAGGTTGCAGAAGACACGGCTGAGTGGAGTTTGAGGGTGAGTTGCTAAAATGTGTGCCTGAAAGGTATCAAGCAAAGCTCAAGCATGAGGTAACAGGTAAAATAAAAAGAAAACAGGTGGATAACTTTTAGGGCTCACCACAGAAAACTTTAATAAATTTGATCCTAGGGATCAAAACATAAAGGTTAAGCACCAATTTGATATGGGCCACGGTATGACACTTATAAAAATCCCACAAAAAAAAAACCCCACATTTGCTCGATTTGAAAGGAAATAGATTAATGTGAAAAGAAAATCTTTTCAACCAAGGATAAAAAAAGGTAGGGGTGGGTGTAAAAATTGTAAGATAGAATAAACAATCATTGACACGTGACCGTTTTGTATGAATGAGGAGAAACCTCCTCATTTATGTGGCTGCTTAATGACATCGGAGAAAATGTAAAAGGTCAAAAAAGGTCAAAAGACCCTGAGCAGAACTACATGGAAACCAGATTTAACCCCTCCCCCATGTGTGAGAACGTGAATCCCCCCCCCGATTTAAATTTGGTGGGTCACTAAGCCCGTGAGGTGATTTATAAATGAAGCTACCGCGGGTTGTTTTAGATTACGAGAATTCCGTCTGAGTGTGAGTTCAATCACCGTGTGTTCATGGCCGATCGCAGATACATACACCACCAGTAAAAACAGTGGAGATATTCAAACTGCAAAACAAGGATGTATTAAGCGTACCACTGGACACGTAGATCCCGTTCGCCGACGTGGTGAAAAAGGTTGGGAAAAACGCGATGTATGTGTTGGAAGGGAATACATAACAGCAGGCAGTGATAAAATGAGAGCCAATGCTACCCATCAATATTGGGGTATGTAGATATGTCTTCATCTTGGGGGAATCCCAAGAGACCTGTGATATTGGCAACAGTGCAGTACCAATCACGTCTGAAAAAAGGAGGAGCCCTCAGGAATATCCAATACACCAGTACTCATGGGGCCAGCAAATTGACAGATGGAGGTAAGGCAACAGGCTGAGGTACAAAACACTCAAGCCTAGGGTTGATTATCAGCATGGAAGTTGCCCAAAATCTCATACACACCTGGACCAGGCAGAGGGAGAAAGTTTATATATGAAGAGAACAAACTGATAATAGGAAAGGAACATTGGAATTCGCTAATCCGAAGTGTGGTCAAAATGGACGGGAAGACAGTGTCCTTGTCCCACTTCAATATAGGACTAAAGTGTTGGAACTATGGGCATGCGATTCCCTTCATGTGGTCATTATGGGGATACTGGCAAACAGGAACAGCTCGAAATAGCATTGTTCACTTTTTATGGCACAGGGAATAACATGAAGATATTCAAACGATATGTAAAAATCCGCTGTACCAGTATAATAGTGCCAACGAGTAGCACCTAAACATTGGACTGCACCAGCAACTCTGGGGGAAATGCCCATAGTGGGAACACCCTTTGCGAGAGGTGCCGTGGATCTTGTGGGACCTCTCACCCGAACCAAAGAGAAAGGAACAGCTACATTCCCTGATCTCTGGGGGACAACTGGTTTGTTCTATGTGGGGGGACGAGGCGGTGGGGGGGGGCGGGGGGGCACCCTGTCATCGATTGATCCGCTGCTCAAAACACGGTGGAGAGGACCATAAAAAAGAAGACCCAGTGGCTTCAACTAATTTACTCTCACAAGTGTTCGGCTTTCCCAATCAAAATCTTGACTGTAAGTGCCGCTCCGAAGTTCGACAAGTTTCGGAGGAAAATAAACAAAGAAGTTTTCATCCGGATCGCCTTCAACAGGCCAAAGTACACTTCCATTTTGTAACGTGTGTAACCAAGTCCTCAAGGGAACGGCCAGAAGTGGAAAATGTTTAATGAGGCAACGTTGATTTCTGATCCTGAGAAAGAATGGCAAACGAAAGTAACCAGATATACGTGAATGATACCATTACCTCCCCCCAAATCCAGGAAAAAACCTAGCACTCCTTTGCTTATCGGGAAGTGACCCCATAGTTCAACAGGGTAGTTTGGCCCCCCGCTCAAACATTATTGTGTCAGGTTAGGCCAATAAAAGATGCCTACTCAAAAGCTTTGTTATTAGAAACGTGGAACTGAATGAAAAAAAAAGGCAGAGGAAAAACATTTCCTCTTTACCAATACGGTTGAATGTGGATTCGATGAGCCGGACCACGTCGTTTAAAAACCTGGCTGGAAACTTGCCAATGAAAATTTGAAACAAGCCATGGAAGAAAACATGCTGCCTATTATAACAGGAAAGGCGAAAGGAGACAGAGAATTTTTGGCTGTGGGAGAGAAGGTACTGCTTCTTTTGCCTGGGAGTCAGAATAAGTTACAAATTGGATGGCAGGGTCCATATACAGTTTTAGAGAAGGTGTCTAGAACAAATTATAAGATAGATAAGAAGGGGAAAGAAAAAATCTATCATGTGAATCTCCTGAAGAAATATTTGGAAAGAGAACATCAGGAAGAGAACACAACATTGTTGACCTTCATGTCCATCATCGCCATGGAGATATGAAAAAAGGAACCACTTATCATCATTTTGAATATCCAATTACACCGCCTGGTGGGTATGAGACCAGCAAAGCCACAGGTGAAAAATCCGAGTACACATTTAACGAAAAACCTCTAGAAAGAAGGAGAGTTGGCGCTCTAAGGGCAGTGTTTCTAAAATAAATCTCAATGCAAGAGGTGTTAACAGACCGACCCAGGGCAATACAACACGACACTTATTGGAAATAAAGGAAATATGAAACTTGATAAACCGCCATGAATAATAAAAAATATCTACCTATGTTGTATATAGAATTATAGACTTGACTACAACGTCAATAACGTTCATGTTTTAAGTGGGGAGAAATTTGTTGCGAGTGAAAACATTCTAATCCACCATATATGAAATTTTAAAAACGTTTAAATGTTAATAAAGCCTAACAATTAACTTCAATAAAAGGAAAAGAAGGAATGGTTAAAAGAACAGCCATTGCTGTCCACAATGACTGTTACTCGAAGAATACCCCCCCCTTGTTTTCTACTTCGTTCTGCAAATTGTAATAACGTATTCCACGCTTGATAGTAAAAAGCCTACTGCATCATAACACGACGGCTTTCTTCAATAAAACGATTGGTACTGCATTTTTGCACATAAGAAGAAAAACCTTGCAGATAAACGCAAGCTGACGGTTATTATACATATATTCCCATATCATGTCCAATTTATATACACTAAAGCTAAATAATACGTAAAATACAGAAAAACTACCATAAAGAAAAGAAACGGGGACAGTTGGTCCATAGGATAGAAAGAAACTGATGACGTTGAGGGGTCTGAATGATCTGAAAGCCGGGGGAACGCAGGCAATATACTGCACACCTCTACCACACATGCTTCTCCGCGATACACAATTAATGCCACCCCTAAACACGCGTGTATGCTGCCACAAGCACAAGAACTAGCCTTTTTTCAAAATCGACAGTGATTAAAAAACGACTTTAACCCTTACGAGAGTTAGGTTTTAAAAACTTACAAAAAGCTTATTAGGAAACATGACAACTTTATTTACTGTTTCGTATAGTTCTAAAAATCCTGACATTAGTCTGACCCATGTACACAGGACGGTTGGCGGTAACGGTTCTATAACATAAAAAAATACTACACGAATCCTTGGAAAACGATGCATTTTTGAAACGCAGCCCCCTTAGCCCCATTTAAATTTATATATTTGAGGTCTTCACTTAAAAGGACTTGCTGACAAAAGTAAAATATGTCTAAACGTGATACGCAAATAGTTCTAGGAACATTAACAATAATATTCTATAGCCAAAAGAAATAGAATTGAGGGATGTCAGAACAACAACCAAAAATCAGAATCGCATCAGCCTCAGTGGCAGATTTTCAACCAACACCCATTGTTACGGGGGGTTAATAGGGTTTCCCCTCCTCAATGTTACCTCCTATTATTTCGAGAATTGGCGGAAAAGTAAATGTAAAAACGGGCTAAACACGATTCGTAGTCGGCTATTAATAAATATTGTTTCTTTGTTGTTAGGGAAACGTGAGTAGGAAGTACTTTTTTTTCAAAAACGCTTGTGTAAAATAATGGCTCGAATTGGTTAGAACCGCCAATAGGCTATAAGGCCAAATTGAAAAGGCGTATAGGGTCAGCAGCATCCACATTTTCAAATACAAAACTTACTAACTACGTGAATGCCAAGTGTCGAGTTTGAGCACCAGTGCATATATTTTCTAAATAAAAGCCTGGGACATCGGCCAGATCGGATTTTGTGCTATTCATTGCCAGCCATTCTATTTCAGTCTTCAGTAACTTATTCTGTAATTATTTCCATGTGAAATTGTGGGGACACGTGGTCCTAAAAGTTATATTGAGCAGACAGACCCTGGTTTCTGAGCTATGCTGAACCTAGAGGCTGACAGCATACTCCTGGGTCCAGATAGTGACCAGGGAGGTGTCTCCAGAACACAGGGAGGCTATCGAGCAGAGGGGTCTTTTCCTGCCGCCATCACGAAAGAAAAGCGTCTGGGGCCAGAGGAGCTCAACATTATGCCCCCCCCCCCCCCCCTCAAAATCTGACTTTATAATAAAACAGAGGGAAAATACAGTGTTTAAATTGATAGGAACTGTGAACTTTTCCCCATACTATTTCCAAGATAAACAAACACTTGAAGTCATGATGACAAATAACAACATAGCTTGAAAAAACAAAACCAGTATTACCTCATATTACTACTACACAACTGACACACATAGGATAATATTAATAAAATATGTCACTACAAGGTTCATATTGATAAATTCTGTACATATAAATTGTAATTAAAATTGATTGTGATTCCTGGTTCACTTTGTAGTTGAATCAGGACATATATATTAGTGAAAGTAATTAATACATATTTATATTTGAAACTTTACCAGTGCCTCATTTAAGATAGTCTTATAGAGTGTTAAATGTGTGTGAGTGTCACAGTGTTGTCAAGTGTGGTGGAATAAATTAAATTGTTTATCTGTCTGTTGTTGTTGTGACTTACACTTCATCATTTACATAACCCTAGACATTTAACGTAGTCATCACAATATTCCAGAATAATTCTGACTGAGGTATAATGTGGTAGCAAGTAAGGTTATCTGTAAAACACTACACCTATTAGATACAGATACCTTCACAGCTGATCTCAGTCAGTACACTAAGTCCCCTATAAATATTTATAACATCCCACTTTACCACAGTCCCTATGAAGCTACCTCAAAACATTCTCAAACCTCATAACTGGCCAACTGTGCCAACGACATCAAGATATCCAAACTCATCGTTCCATACACACACACAAACACACACACACACATTAAATATATATATATATATATATATATATATATATATATATATATATATATATATATATAATACGATTCCACATGACATAACGCATTGCATGATTCCTATATCGATTGATAATATAGATCCACTATATTACACTTTATCTTCCATACCATAGGACACAATGACTATATCATGTATTAGACTCTAAGTTCCAGTGGAACGCCTTCCTTAACTGCAAGACATGCAGCATACACTTCCAATACACAGAGGAATAAACAATATCGCTAGGCCAAACAAAGGCACATCATCTGCGACTTACGCATAGCGACCACAAAAAGTGTCAGCACTTGTGAGCACTACATTTACTTCAAGAATAAAACTCGCATGTGGCGCGCAAAAGACATTCGCCACAGCAGTCCATGGTATTTTTAACATTCTTCTTTATGCAACAGCCTAAAGAAACACACAAACACACAATGATTTGACAGGTGTGATGTCACTTTCCCATTTCGGCAGTATGGAACACAAGAAGTATAAATGGGAAAGAAGAGGAGCTGGTGGAAGAGATGAGGAAAGCAAAACTAGAAATCCTGGCTATTACGGAAACAAAGAAAAAAGGACAAGGAGTCATGGATCTCGATGGCAACCCGCTGCCCTACAGTGGTGTACACACATCTGAAAGAGCTAAAGGGGGCGTGGGTTGCATTGTGGCCAAAAACCAAAAAGATAGTATCAAGGGATGGAACTTTGTCTCGGGGCGCATTATGGTTGTAAAACTAAAAGAAGGAGAAACCATAGTCAACCTGGTCATAGTGTATGGGCCAAATGAGGATGAGAGAGCAGAGGTCAAGGAGGAATTCTTCGAGCTGCTTCAAAGGACAGTGGGCGACTGTCTAGATGAAATTATCATGCTCGGAGATTTCAATGCCAGAGTTGGAAATGACCATGCTAGATGGGGTGGAGTTATCGGAAGATATGGAGGAGATACTCTTAACGACAATGGAAAGCGACTCTTTAGGTTCTGCACTGAGCAGAATCTGAACATTACAAACACAAAGTTCCCCATAAGCGCATACATGTAAACACTAGGTGTGAACCAACAAAGAATGAGAAGTCAGTGATCGACTATGCCATTGTTAGGAGGAGCTCATTCAAATATGTCTGGGATGCTAGAGTGTGGAGGGGGCCAGAGATCGGAAGTGATCACTACTTGTTAACAATTAAAAGAACAACTGAAAGAGTTACTCGGCGTAGGAACTGCCTAACTTCACGCAATAAGCTAAGTAAACGAACAGGGGAAACGAGCATTAAGACCTACAAGCTGAGAGAGTCAGAAGTGAAGACCAGATTTCAGGGGCTTATTGCGACAGCAGTGAGAAACACAGAACAACAACCTGATGACCTTGAAACACTGGCTGAAATTCAAGGACATTAAAAAGACAGCTGCAACAGAAGCATATGGTGAAGTTCGACCTGGGAAAAAGAGACAGAGGACACCTTGGTGGACAGATGAGATTAAATAGAAAATAAGAGAGAAGAAAAAAGCATGGAAACAATAGGAGCTAAAAACACATCATGAAAAACAGAGAAATATAGAGAATATATGATACTCAGAACAGAAGCAAAGAACAAAGTGCTAGCAGCAAAACAGAAGTCCTGGGAAGAATTTGGAGAAAAGCTAGAAAAGGATGCGCAAGAAAACCAGAAACTGTTCTATAAGACCCTAAAGAACATGAGGAAGGAAAAACAATGCCCTCTTAAATTTATAAAGGACAAGCAAGGCAAATTGCTTACTGTCCCAAAAGAAGTAATGGAAAGATGGAAAGACTATTTCTCAGAACTCCGTGATGGTGAGCAAGGTCAAGCATCAGAAATGATGACCACTAGCACAGAAGAGAAAACCAATGGTGATGAAAATGACATAAAGATGGAAGAACTGAGGGCAGCACTGGAGAAAATCAAGATGGGCAAAGCAGCAAGACACAATGGCATAACACCAGAAATGGTTAAGTACATGGGAGCATCAGGCGACCTATTACTCCTAAGGGTCCTACCGGCAGCTTGGTTCAACAAGACCGTACGAAAGGATTGGGAGATTGCCATAATAACACCGATTTTCAAAAAGGGTGACAATCGACAATGTGGAAACCATAGAGGCATATCCCTTCTCAGTGTCCCTGGTAAAATCTACTCTAGAATCCTGGAGCAGAGACTCAGACGCCTAGCTGAGCCACAAATGAATGAGGTCGAGAGGTTTCTTATTACTAGGAATTTTTAATTCCCTAGATATCTGACATTTTCTTGTTGGAGCCGTGAACAACTTATATGCATGTCTTCCTTTCAGATTTTTATCCCAGTCTGCTTTCCATTCATCTGTTATTAATTCTTTAATTAAGCTCTTAATCTCTGATTTACTAGAGATACTACTTTACCCTACATTTATTAGATTTTTATCAGATCTACCTTTCTTGGCTTCTTTATCTGCCTTTTCATTTCCCTCTATGCCAACATCTTAAGGTATCTGTCGTATAATAGGTCTATCTTTAGCACTCTGTCTTTTCCCACATCTTTCTTATTTTATTTTCTCCCACTTTTTGCTCTTTCATCGTGGTTAAAGTAATCTTTCTTAATCACGACTTGTATCTAAAGTGTAACTTTACACGCCCTTAACTTAGTCCCCCAGTTTTGAGTTATCTGAAGGACCACACATGGCTCCATCAAAATATTGGGAAACCCACATTTCTTTGATACCTAAATCCCCTGTTCAAACATACCTGAGTCGGGACACACCGGCTTGGCAATAGAGAGAGTCTAATCCCCTGTTCAAACAAAACCGAGTCGGGACAATGGCACTGACACGCAGAAAGGGGATAATGAAAAGAGAGATTAAAAAGCACGCACGCAAGAATGACACGCGAAGCGGCAACAATAGACAGAAGACTTCGCTACTGGAGGAGGCGGGAGATTTTTGCAGGAGCCAGCCAATCATTAACACCTGCTTGTCTTGCAAACGGACAGGCAACGCGGATTGCGAAAAGCCCACCCAGTTTTGGCCAGTGACATTCGCTGACGGGGCACGAAAGGTGTAAATGGCAAAGCCACAGTATGGAGGCCTAGCGATTGGTTTGTAGGCAGAGTTATACGTCACACATCCAATGTCGGAACACATTGGTAACTAGAAATATAATGTACCACGAAGTTCGTCAGAGATCAATACGAAGTGTCCAATATTGTGGTGCAGAAAACGTTTCACAAGAGCTTAACCTGAATAAACTTGTTCATTCCTGTGTGGATAATCATTTCTTATATGTGAAGTTTATAGTGTTCTTAAGGAGTTTGCGAAGGGAAAAGGAGGCCAACAGAAGTCTACACATTACGTGTTTGGCGTCTAACCGGAAGGAAGCTAGTAAAGTGTACATCCGGAGAGCAGATTTCCCAAAATAGGTCATCCTTCACTTCTTAAGTTAAAGGGAAGATTTCTCACCCCCCCCCCCCGGTTTAAACGGTGGATGCGCAGCCATTTTATTCATCTGCTTATCAAGTGCTCAGAAGTTAATTCTCATATTTACATCAAGTTCAACTCACTCCAAAGCATATTTTATGAATCAAGAGTACATACTCCCAAGCAGATTTTCATAATTATATCAAGTTCAACTCACACCAAAGTATATTTTATGAATCAAAATTTCATAATTACAAGGTGTAGCATATACAGCTAGTAAGTTCAACTCACTCCAAAGCATATTTTATGAATCATGAGTACATACTCAAGTAGATGAGTCTATATATCAAGATCATTTCATGAAGATCTCCAGTCTAGCCAGTACCTTTCAGAGATTAGACGTCAGACATTTTCCTAAGGCAACTGTCAACGGTTTGTCAACGTTACATAGATATTGCCTAATATTGAAGGACTGTGCATCGTCAAAGTTCTCATTACATAAATTTTCATCAATACGTCCTCGTCTTGGAGATAACCCACACAACATACCATACACCTAAATTGGACAGTCTATACATATCTGTGTATCATCATACAGTGGAGGAGCATTATGAGACACATAGACAGTGTAGATTGGACATCAGTGTGGTAACACTCAATATCTCACATCATTACTTCACTCTTCACGTAGTTTCATTCTCATAATTAACTAACTACATTATTTATATCTCATCTCTGTGTGTGTGTGTGTGTGTGTGTGTGTGTGAATTGTCTTTCACCATCATCACTTTTTATATCTCTATTAACCCTATATGTGTAAATATTTAATTAATAAACCCAATAACCGTTTTATCATTATCTAGTTCGTTAATGTACCACTCGTGCTGTCGGTGTTGAATAGTTACATATAGGTAAAATTCTACATTTAGATGAGATTGGTGGCTATTTATTTCTCGAGATCTAGGAGCAGAAGCTAAAGTCGTGGGGAAATAGAACACTTTCCATAATTTACTAGAAAACGCTATCTAGTGAAGAGCATTCGCATTCTCTTCTTCTTGTCCTATCTCGAATAGGTGTCTTTCTTTCTTCACGAGCCAATATCGGGAGACCTTCTTGATAACATTATATAGCCCATCCACAGCGACAACTACTGTTGTAGTTGCACCAATATCAACTTACGACAGTATCCAAGCGATTAAGACTGAAACATCCTCTTGAATATAAGTATGTAGTAGCCAGAAATATCTCCTCTGCTATATCAGGTCTACTGTATTCTCGTAAGTTTTCTCAGTGCTTGAATAGTTGAAAGTTGTTAGTTTCTTAGGAAGGTTATTAAAGAATATTTCTAGTGCTTTTAGTATTGCCACCATCTCTGCAGTGAAAATGGATGTATTTTCCGTGATACTATACTCTTTTGCCATTTTCCATATAGGAATATATATTCCTATCCTAAATTTGCCATCCTCTCCCTTGGATCCATCTGCGTATACAGTAATGCTGTCCTTTGATAGTTGTATATATTTGTAGTTTTAAAAATCTTCTATATTATTTGCTTTCTTAAGTATTTCTGTTAGGTAGTAGTCCGTGTCTGGTTTCTTGATCTCCCAGGGTGTAACCACCAGCTCGTATTCACAACTGTTATTAATTGATGTAATTAAAGTACTGTACCCCGATGGACAATTTCCTCGTTACACTTCCATCCTGTTGGGTATCTATTGGTATTCATTGGAATGACCTGAGTTGTTAGTTGACATTTGGTAAAAGCTGTTTGTGCTGGGTGACACTTATCTAACATAACTTTGTTCATGTATTGTTATTGTTAATCAGAATCGACCTCACTGCACTCCGGGCAAACCCATAGGTGCTCAGTCTCCCTCAGCAAATGTCGAAGAGTATGAATGCTAATTGTACCTGTAGAACGCTGGTTGTACACACGACGGATGCATCCTCTCTCTCGTCCATTTCTGCTAGTCTCATGTTTGATACCAAACTCCAACAGCCTCTGCCTTGTTGATTCATCCATCGCAGTGCTATTATCAAGCAGGCGATCATTAATAGCCCTTAGTATCTCTCCCTTATCCATATACAGTGTCCTCACTATGGGTGCTCTTGAGGCCAGTCTGTCAGCTCTCTCACTGCCACGTACCCCTGCATGACCACGACAGTAGATCCACACCAGTTCATCAAGACGTAGCCTCTGCCTGTGCCATCCATGACATCCCCTTCTTGATTCTTGCTCCTTTGATGTCATCTACATTCTCATGTAGGGGGTATCTTTTGTTGGTGGTTACCCGCATATATGCGTTTGCCTGGGTCATCACATATCTGGATCTAATCGACAGAAATCCGAGCATATATCTAATTGACACAATGGGTGTATCACGCGTACAGCTCACAATTAGACGCACCCCTTCATTCTGAATGCGTTCCAGTCGTTCCCATTGTGACACTGACAGCGTGAGTATTCCTAGCCAGTACTCGATTACTGAAATCACGAGCTGATGATACAGGAGAAACAATAGTCTCTGTTCCAAGCGTGCAGTAGCCATTGTTTTTAAGGCTGCCAGTCCTCGTTTGCACTTCTGTATGATCAGTTCGACATGATACTTGAATGATAGCCCACAATCAAACGTTACACCCAGATACTTCAGCCTGCCTTGCCTATCAATGTTCTGCCCATTGAAAGTGATGTCTGGAAGGTCTGCTTTCACTATGGAATTGTTCAAAGAGCACCACATCACACAGGCCTTGTTGGGATTGACCTTTGATCCGCTTTCCTCACACCATTCAGAAACCGCCTGTAATGCCGTGGACCATTTCCCTTCTGTCTGAGCCAGTTCTGTACATGAGTATGTCATCTGCGAAAGTTAATGTTCGTCCCAGTCCTGTTGGTTGAAAGGTTGCTACTTTTGCTGTGTAGATGTTAAACTGCACTGGTGATAGCGGAGAACCCTTGGGTAGTCCCGGGTAAATGCGCATTGGTTCTGATGTCCAAGTTCTCAAGCGAAATGCAACTGATCTCTCCATTAAGGCAGCTGCTATCCACCTCGTTATCCAATGGTTTACACCACATGCAATTATTAGGGTTGCAAAGTCCACACTGTTATAATCATCCTCTAGGTCAATTGCGACAGCCAGTTTCTCTTCTACCCTGGAATCCTCATACACATCGTACGCAAACGTTCCAGCGTGTCACGAGAGGGTAGATTATTATTGAAATTATTAGATATCCTGGACACACAGTTGTATCAGGTGATATCAGGATAGTGCCAGATAAGAGTCTGGTCTTATAAGTAATACCCCCTTCTCTGAAAAGAGTAAGGGTGTATAGATATCAAATGTAGGATCAAGCTGTATAAGTCCCCAGAGAAGATGGTAATATATTACTCTAAGTTCCTACGGGTCCCTCTCCAGATCCTCCTCTGATTATAGTATTAGCTCTGCTAGGGGTATTAACTAATTTATCTACCAACAAGAACTGGAACTTAACTTAAATAATTTAAGTAAGTCTGCTGGTAAATATTTACAATTTATTTTTACAGGTTTTTCTTTTCTGTTTGAAAAGCTCTCAATGAAATAAAATTCAATTACAACAGTAAATAAATAAAACCTAAAAAAATTGTTCCAACGAATTAAGAGGTCTCTAAATGTGTAGAAGGTTCTTGCTTGGTTGGACTCCTTCTGGTTGTATAAGATTTATCTCTTAAAACTCATCTACTCTCACAGTTAATGAATGGTTGTCTACACTGGCTTTAATTATGCCCAAACAGGTGTCATCATTACCCAGTATTGTCTATAATTGTGGTGTGACTCGGACACTCTACAGTTGCCTTGTTTTGCAACGCATCTGTTAGAATGAAGCTGGTTCCACTCTTGTCCTGGAAGGAAAATTTAGTTGAACTTCCTCCAGGCAGTAGGTACTTCATGACTGGCCCTCTGAACTCAAAAGGCGCTTGCACCAGTAGTTCCTTCAGTAGTGGCTGACTCTTTTATGAGTAGTTGGGTTGACAGGATATAACCTGAAACATATTAGATGTAACCCCTATATTGTCCATCACTATCCCACTATCACAAAGGTTGGGGATGATAGACAGTTTCAGACATTGTGCTAGCAGATGCACAGGATTTATTATTACAGTAACAACCAAATCCAGTTCACTGTGATTACAATTTTCCTCTAAATCCTTAGTTAGAGCCATTTGTTCATGATCCACCTCCATACAATGATTAGGTCTTGTATAAAAATACTAAGTAATAGCTTAAACAATCCAGTAAAACAATCGCTTTCACCCTTCCTTACGTTCCTGGTGTGTGGTTCATTCCATCAAGAAATAATTCTTTAAATGCTTTTCTAAACCTACAGGACACACTTTTGCCACCATTCTCAATTATTTGAATATATATCTTGGCATTGTTTTGCCTCCAGAAATTACACAATGGTTCAAAACACATCTACACATTTCCTAACGCACACTGTAATTAATCAATAGAACTAACTATATTTATGTATATTCTTTCTTACCCTCAGGCACATACAGTCGAGCTGTTAATGGGTCTCTATTAGTCTGTTCTTCAGATACAAACGGCAAAGGCAATCTGCATTAACACGCTGATGCTCACTGTATTTTTGAATTCTTATAGCCCGATTTTCTATTTAGGGCACGTTCTATATATATCACAAAAAGCCGGACGCCAGAGGGAGTTTACTACCCATCGTGTGTTTTGCGTTCCGAAAATGTATGTAAAATCTGCCTATGTGTACAAATCAGGAAAACTAAGATTTAATTTATCTACGTTATTCCTGGAGCGATTTTATTCATATAAGGCTTAAAATACGCTCTGAATTACCCTTTAACTACCTATCTAATTGTCTTTTACTTTCCAAAGTGTATTTTATTCTATGCGTACTCTAAAAACAGCAAAAATTATGGACTAACCTGAGGTCTCGATGCATTCAACCAGAGATTTCTCCCTTCCTATAGTACTATTCGGGGAAATCTCTGCACAGACGTGTAGAGCAACATTCCCAATATTGCATTAGTGACCTCTTGCAGGTGGTACTTCTTTCATAATGCTGTAGTTAAATGTTCTCTTCCACTTGGTTGCACAGATTTGGACTGGCCATTTTGACGGGCCTAATGCTTTAGTAAACGCTGCATAAAGGTACCTTCTGATTGGTCCATGTATCATGCAGTTCTCACAAAGTATGGCGCGCGGTTTGAGTCAGAGTTACTCAGAATGATGTGTTGTGAATCAGACCACTTCACGACACAGCGTTACCCCATACTGTTTTCATAGGCCTATAGCTACCCATGGTATCAGGAAGGATGTGTGAATTTTCGAGGTGGTTCATTACTTGTCTTGCAACTATCTTTTCAAGTAATTTACCATAGACATTCTGTAGTGTGATAATTCGATAGCTGTTGAGCAGCGTGGGGGTCTTTGCCAGGTTTAGGAAATGGCCGAAATATCTGTGTAGCCAGTCTTCCGGTACCTCAGCATTCTGTACGCTGGTATTGAAATCGCTTGTTGTTTCATCTATTGCAGTGTCATTATCCAGTAGGCGATCATTAACAGCCCTTAGTATCTCTCCCTTATCCATGTCCAGTGTCCCCATTATGGATGCTCTCGAGGGCTAGTCTGTCTGTTCTCTCATTGCCACGTACCCCTGCATGACCAGGACAGTAGATCCACACCAGTTCTTCAAGACTTGAGGAGTCTATTAATGTTTTCCATTCCTGCCGCAACTATCCGTTCTGAACTTTCCGAAGCATGGCTTGAGAGTCTGACAATATAACTGCCCTGGTTGATGGAGTTTCAGATTGCCTCTACCTCCATTCTCATGCTGGAGGTTGTTGTCATGTAGGCTCCACTCTGTTCAGCGACGACCCATCCCTTTATTCTCGCAGAGAAGCCCCATACTGATTTCTCACCACGCACTACATACCCTTCAGTGTACACAATGGCGTCATCATCCCAAGCATGATCACTTATCAGCTGATGAATCTCTGTTCATGTAATTTAGTCTTAACTCCTATCTCCGTAATTCTAAGGGTAGAATTCCTAAAGCCACCTCTAGAGCTCCCATTGATGTTGATCTGATTGTACTTGCTATTGTACATACAGCTTGATGCCAAATTCTGTCTAGTTTAATCTTGTTACTGTGTGCAGCAGAGTCAGATATTATACTTCCATAGTCTATTTGTCCTCAAATAACAGATTAATAAAAGGTGAGCATTGTTTTAATGGTTGCAGCCTCATCCATTACCTTTCAAAAATCTTAACAAGTTAGTCAATCCTCTGCAAGACTCCACTAGTTTATCTATGTGTTTATTCCAGTTTAATCAGATTCCATTTCTGTTGTGTGATGTCGATGTTTTCATAACCCAATCTATTGCTAGTAAGAAAAGAAATGGAGACAAGAGGCATCCCTGTCTCATTCCCGTTCTAATCTTAAACGGTTCTGTAAGTTGTCCTTCATGAAGAACTCTACATGTCATGTCTTCTTTATTAAGTTAATGATCTTCATGGGAACTCCATAATGCCTCATCAATTTCCAAAGCGATTCTCTGTCTACTCTGTCAAATGCCTTTTCATAGTCCACGAATCCGATGTATAGCGGTGAATTCCATTCCAGACTTTGTTCAACTATTATTCTCAATGTGGCTATCTGGTCTGTACAGGATCTATTTTGTCGAAAACCTGCTTGTTCATCTCTCAGTTGCTTGTCTATGGACTCTTTTAATCTCTCCAGGATGATTCTGTTTAATAATTTTCCTGGCACTGATAGTAAACATTATTCCTCTATAATTTGTGCACTCTTGTAAGTTTCCCTTCATTAGGCAACTTGACCAGATAACCTTCCTTCCATTATGCTGGTATTTCTTCTCTCTCCAAGACTTTGCCAAGTAGTTTGTATAATATCTCTGTAGAGGTATCAATATCTGTTTTGATGGCCTCTGCTGGAATGCAATCTGGACCAGCAGCTTTTCCATCTTTCAGAAGCTTTATGGCTTTCTTTATTTCTTCTCTACTTGGTCGTTCACAGCTGATTTGTAGCTCTCTTCTGCTGGCTGGATGTCTGGGGGAATTAGTTGGAGATGGTCTATTGAGAAAGTTCTCAAAACGTTCTGTCCATCTCTTCATTTGTTATTGTATATTACTAAGCAATTTTCCATTCTTATCTGATGTAGAATCTTACACATATCTTGGAAGTAATATAGGACAAAGTTGGAGGGACAGACAGTGATATCACAATAAGAATACAAAAAGCAAGAAGAGCTTTCATTGCATTGGGAAACATATGGAGAACAAGAGAAATCAAGTCCAACACGAAAATAAGAATCTTCAACTCAAATGTGAAGTCAGTTCCTATTGTATGGCTCTGAGACATGGAGAACAACAAAAACAACAACCAAAAATCTACAGACTTTTATAAACGGGTGCTTGCGTAGAATTACTGAAGGGTATGACAAAGTCTCAAATGTGGGATTGATGAAAGAACACAGACAAGTGCCAGTGGAACAAGAGTGCAGAGAAGACGCTGGTGATGGGTAGGACACAACATTTGAGGAACTTGTTGATAGCATTACAGGCTGAGTCCGTGTTCTGGAATCCACACGGGAAAGAGACTGGCAGAGGTAGACCAAAAAAACACATGGAGAAGAGAAAACTGGAAACAGGAGGTAAAAAATGAGGAAAAACATGGGAAAGTGCTTGAGCGGATGGCACAGGACAGGAAGACTTGGCATGTGTTTGTTGAAGCCTATGCTCCTTGGGGAGCTAAAGGGTATTGATTGATTGATTCCAGTTTAGCTGTTGGTCCAATGTCATTCCTGGATATCGAGTGGATTGTGCATTGATGTTTTGGCCCTTGGTACTATTTAAGTCTATAAATTTAATTTTAACACATACCCTACCTTTAATTGACAGATTCATTGTTATTCATTCCCAATTGTTTTATTTGTATTCAGCTGAAATCCCCATTTTGTGCATCCATTTACATACTTTATTTTATTTTGTTTGTAGGATGCCTTATATTAATTTTGGCAGGATGTTTCCCCAGTTCTCCATGGGATCAGCAACATCATCTGCAAACTGTGTCATGATTTCATTTCTCATATCATTAAATTATTAACCTAAAATACATGCGACAATTTTTGTAAAAATTGATAGGAGAACATTACTGAATCTTGGGGGATTCCATTTTGGTTGTTCATTCGGTTCGATGACCTATCATTGTTTACATGAACAGTGATATATCTATATTGCAGGAGGAAATTTCTATAAATAATCTATATATTTTACCTGTTACTCCTATGCATATTATTTTTTAAAAGAAAGGACACCTTCTCTCCGCATTCCATCGTAATAAAGCCTAGTGTTATATTTTACAAAAACACTACCACTGTATTTTTTCCCTTTCTTTTGTTTTTCAGGGCCGTCTTGAAAACCTGATTTTACTATAAAGCAACTGTATCTTTCTATCTTATATATATCGGAATATTTATAATGACTTTATAACATATTATTATATATATATAATATACGAGGGGGAGTCCTAAAATACCTTAATATGGCAATAATTGGTAAAAATCACGTAGTAGACGGTTGTGTGCTATAAGGATATGTTTATGCCCTCCCGCTTTGCAGTTACCAGTGCGCGCAGGACAGTCGTCCTGGATGGGAAGTATGTTGTCAGCAAACCATGCCAAAATGGCCGACCCCCTTTTAAAAGCATGCACACGAGAGAAAGAGCAGCGTGCAGTTATCCGTTGTTTTTGGGTAGTGAGGGTTGAACAAACCAGCAGACATTCATCGGAGGATGAAGTGGGCAGTATGGGTACGCTTGTGTGTCGCTTCAGCAGGTTTATGTTTGGCACTAGGAGTTTTTTGTCAACTGTGACTAATGATGCTCAGCTCCGGTTCGGTCTCACGCAGCGACTTACGGCTCTGACGCTTATCGCTGCAGCAGTAGAAACGAGTGATACGGGGAAAACCGGCAGGTAACAATCGACGAGGTGGTCTGGGAAAATGAAGATCAGTCATGGCTCGGCGCACCACGTGCTACAGTACCACAAAGTCTCCGCTAGGTGGGTACCAAACCAATTCAGCACCCCCGAACTGAAAGAACTTCGTAGTGGGATGATGAATTTTGTGAAACACTATTACGATGTTATGAAGCTGGAAGGAGATGGCTTTCTACACCGTACAGTCACTGGTTGACGAATGCTGGAGTCCACTACTTCCAGCCAGAGACTAGCGGAGACCAGCATGGCGCGAGTGGTGACATTTCATCATCGACCGAAAGCAAAGAAGTTCCGTACAACGCGGTAGAGTGGTCGAGGCTGGCAAATGGATGATGCTCACGCTCTTCTGGGACTGTAAAGGCCCAATCCTGGAACATTACCATGCCCAGGGGGACTTATAACAGACAATATATACATAGCATTGTTATCAAGGTAGGAATGTATCATTAGAAGAAGGCATTCTTTATTTACGTCCATCATCACGTTGATCATACATTACATGTGACGTTAATCATTTCCAAGATTGTTGTCTTCATTACAGATGCTCCTGAACGCATTCACGGATTCTGGGGAAGGCTGTCCTCCATACAGCCAAAGACAAGTTTCAGACTTCTCTTGTGATATCATGGGTCCACACGCCTTCCAGATCGTGACAGCTTTATTTTTGTTGAGGACCATTTGGTTATCAGCAGTATATTGAGGACCATTGGTTATCAGTCAGTATATCGGAGGACCATTTGGTTATCAGCAGTATCTTGAGACAAGTGGTTTTCTGCAAGTATATTGTGACTCCTATTGGTTCCTGCACATTATCCTGAGGGACATTGGTTATCACAGTTTTCATGAGAACTTGGTTTCCACAGCTCATATTCTTGGAGGACCATTGGTTATTCATCAACATCATTGAGACCAACTGGGTTTACCAAAGTGGCACTATCTTGTGACCATTGGTTTTATCAGCAGTATCTTGAGGACCTTTGGTTTTCAGCAATCTAGAGGAACATTGGTTATTCAGCTGAATCTTGTAACACAATTGTTACCTGCAATATCATGTGGGTACATTGGTTTATCAGCAACTTATCCTGTAGAGGAACCCTTGCGTTTTAACCTGCAGGTATCCTGGTGGACCATTGGTTATGCACAAAATAATGTGACCATTGGTTTTCTGCTATATACTGGGGATCACATTGGTGACCAGCTTGATATGGTGTACTGTGGTTTTCAATGACTATATTCGTGAGGACCACTTGGTTATGATATATTTTTCTGGTTATATCACTGGGGGGTGCACTTCATTGTTGCGTGTGTCTGTGGAGTTTGCCTATTGTGAAGGAGTAAATTAGGGTGGGTGGTGGGGAGGAGCCGGGGGGGGGTGGGTGTGCTGGGAGGGGTGGAGAGGAGGGAAGGGGGCACCAGGGGCGGGAAGTGGGAAGGGGTGGAGGCGATTGGGGGTTCCGGGAACGAGGGACGGGGCCGGGGGGAAGAGGAAGGGTGTAGGGGCTCGGAGGCGGCTGCGGGGGAGGGGGCGTGTGGGGCGGGGGGGCTGTTTTTTTTTAGTTGTGCTTTGTTTTTGGTTTTTACTGCGCGGTTGTGTCTTCTTGTTTGTCTATCCTTTTCTTGTCGTTTTTATCTTTTTTTTTGTTGTCTATGACTTTTTTTTATTTGGTTCTTTTTTCTTGTTTTTTTGTTCTTTTTTTTTTTTTTGTCTCTTTTCTGCTTTCTTGGTATTTCCATCTTTTGTTTATTCGTCTTTTATCTGGTTATCACAGTATTCTGGGACCATTGGTTACCAGCAATATCGTGAGGACGCTAGTGGTATACACAACATCTTGAGACCATTGGTTACCAGGAAATATCTTGAGACCATTGGTATATCAGCTGTTATCTTGGGGCCATTGGTTAACAGCTGTATATCGAGGACCATTTGGTCTATCAGCAGCATCTTGTTAATACCATTGGTTTCCTTGCAATATCCTGAGGGACCAATTTGTTATCAAACCAAATATCCTGTGACACATTGGTCTATTCTCATAATATCATAGTGGACCATTGGTTATCCAGCAATAATCCTGAGGACGGACCAGTGGTTACACTAGCTATATCTTGTGTACCTTTGGTTACAGCACTAATTCTATGAGAAACCTTGGTTTATCACATATATACTTGATAAACTTCTTTGGTTTATTACAATATCTTGAGGACCATTGGGTTATTCACCAATATCCTTGAGAACAATATGGTTTGATCAGCAGTATCTCCGAGGACCATTGGTTATCAGCAATATCATGTTGAACCATTGGGTTATTCAGCAATTATCTTTGAGACCAAGAAGTTAACTAAAAGAAAACACAAACGCAACAACCTCAGCCTATAAAAAACATTATACTTCAGCCTATAAATACAAAACATATACTTTCAGCCTATTAATCTAACTTATACCTCAGCTAATAAACTACATATACCTTTGGCCTATAAACAACATATACTTCATGGCCTATAAACATACGAACCACACCTCAGCCTATATACCAAATTGCAACAACCTCAGCCTATAAACAATACCATTTTAACTTCAGCCTAGAAGCAAACATATAACTCAGCCTATATATCACAAGAACATATACTCTCAGCCTATAAACATCCTATATAATATTAATAAATAAATTCACTTTAAGCAACAAACACGGCGCATAAGGCTGAAGAAACCAAGTTGCTCTCCAGTTTGTTGCGTTGTGACGCCACTCCTCTTAAGCTCTGTGCACTTATTTAGGCCAACTGTTTCTTCGCCTTCTTATGATTATTGCTTCTTCTGTGTGTTTTCTTTTGGTAATGTGAGCGCCTGTAGTGGTATTCTGTTGTTTTGCATTCGTAGGACATGACCGATATATGACCATCGTCTTTTCCTTATATAGTCGGAGACATTTTTCTGCCTAGAGTCTTCTCTTATTTGTCGATTAGTCTTGAATTCTTTCCAACTGATGTTCATGAGTTTTCTAAGACATTTGTTCTCGAATGTATTCAGCTTGTTCTCCACTGGTTTTGTTATTTTCCAACTCTCACAGCCGTATGCCGTATGGTGTTAACACTGAGGATAACAAGAACCGTAAGATTGAATTTTGATTATTTTCAACGAAGCTTTGTAATGTATATTCAATGAGTCGAGAAAAATTTTCCAAATGTTAGATAAGTTGTCTATTGAGGCGCTAGCCTATACCAAAAGCAAAAAATTCTAGTATGGATTTGGAAATTGTTGTTCACCATCCTGAGTCATTTTACTGCCTAAATAATTGTTTGGAAAACTTTCTCACTCTATTTGTAGATTTTTTCCAAATGTTCAAGATTGATATCAAAGGTCTCGTTACAAAAAAAAAGTGTTCAGTCGAAGCCTTGGTATGTATTTTAACGGCATCGTTATTTTGTGAGACAAATTTTAAGGCGCTAGCTGCCACAAAGCAATTCTTATTTATTGGATTTCTTCTTGTTGTGTCTTCCTGAGTCATTTTTACTGCTAAATAATTGAAACTTTCAACTTTCTGTAACTTTTTTTCCCCGTTCAAGATGATATCAAAGGTCTCGTTAGAAAAGTTCATAGCTTTAGTTTTAGAGGCATTTATTTGGAGACCAATTTTAACCGAGAGATGACACAAATTATTTATTGCTTCTTGGGATTGTCTTGGTGTTAAGTTGAAGAATGCTACATCATCTGCGAAAACCAGGTCCGCCAGGGATATTCCCTTTGTCCATTTTATACCCAATTGTTCATTGTGGGTATAGTTTCTCATAACCCAATCAATAGCTATTCCAAAAAGTAGTGGTGACATAATACAGCCTTGTTTCACCCCCTGTTTCTACTGTAAACCATTCTGTATTCCCTTTATTTGTTCTAACACAACATCTTGCATTGTCATATAGCGCTTTGATTATATTCACATATTTTGTTGGAAAACCATAGATTGTAAGTATCTTCCACAATGCTGGGCGGTGTAGACTATCAAAGGCTTTTTGAAAATCGACGAAGGTGATAATAAGTGGCGAGCCTTGTGTCTTTCGGTAACAATAGGCTTGTTTTACGATAGTGAATTGTTAACTCACTGATCAAACCTCCGATCCAACCGACCGAGATTCGAGGGTTTCGAGCGTCAGTTATAGGAAAATATCTACACCACGCATAGATTTACTCTGGTGTATCTTTTATTCTATAATTTAACATAACATGGTTTTATCCATCGAAATATACAACATTCCTGATGTTTTTTTCTTTTGGCGTTTTCTAAGGTGAGAAACGAATTTCACCTCCATCTTGGAAGGGTTAGATCTCTACAACAATATTACTTCAGCGTATAAACTTTAAATCCCCACACTTCAGCCTAATAAACAACATTACATTTCAGCCTATGAAACAAACATCTACTTCAGACAGCTTTAAATTTTTAAATCCACACCTCGGCCTATAAACTAATATACCTCAGCCTGATAAAACATCGCCAACCACCTCAGCTAATTAAACAACATATTCCTCAGACCTGTTTAAACAACATATACATCAGTGTTATAAATCATACATGGTTTACTTCAGCCTAATAACAAACGTGCTCAAACCTCAGCCTCATAAACAAACATATACCTCAGACTATAAACAAACATATACCTCTGCATATAAACAGGTAACCATTATACCCTCAGGCTGGTTAAACACTACATTATACCTCAGCCTTAAACCAACATATACCTCAGCCTATATAAACACCACATATTACCTCAGCACTATAAAACAAACGGCCCACACTCCAGCCTTGATAATACAACATTTATCTCTCAGCACATTTATCTATCATTCATATCTCAAGTTATCAGCATCATTTTCCTTTACACTCCCCTTATGTGAGCATGCAGCACAACACAGTACAGCTGGTCCCCCCTTACAGGAATGCTTGCACCAAACTTCTCTCATCCATTTTTTCTTTTTATGTCGGTGTGGTGGTGTTTCTGATGACTATTTGTTTGATATGATGAAGGTTGCCCATTGTGATGGAATGCCTGGGGCACTTTCGTTTCATTTTGGCAGTGTTATTTTTGTCTCTACTATGTCCTGTGCTCTTTCACATTCATATTTCTTGTTTACCTGTATTTTGGTTTCATAATTTGAACGCACCTACTAGGTATGTGTTACACCCCATCTATGAACCAGCACAGGATAACTCGGCCTGTACCTGTATGTAAAGCCAATATGGTTACACCAGGTGCGAGCGTATTCTCCACTCAACATCCAAGCTAGGCTACCCATATTTGTCGTAATGGTTATCTGGAGATCTCAACTCTGCCAAAGGAGTAATCTTGAGCGAAGGTAGACATTTTTTAAGGACCCTCATTGTATAATCTAAAGCATGATTTTTACATGGCCCTAACTTACGGCCCGCGGCCATAACAGATCCGCCCGCCAACCCTGGTTTTGTAACCGGGCCAGCGATTATACATGTTTTGGCCGGCTCCTCTTATTGTTGATTGAAAAGCCCATACTCTTCACTAATGAAATATAACACACAATGTGGTGTTTGGAAATAAAATCATTACATTGTCATATTACAAAATTTCAATACAAATTAAAACAACAGAATTCATTACTATATTTTTTTTACAGTAATTTTCAGTACGAAAAAGACTGGTATGACATGTATTGGCAGTTGTGCCCCCCGTACAGTAAGTTTTGCCGGCTGCTTACTGATACGGTGGTTCATTATATATGTATTACTATAATCTCAGACAAGTTATTTTTAAAGGATTTTATAGGTCTGGCCCTTTTAGGTGTTTACCCTTATTGACATAATCTGGCCCTCGGCTCAAAATTTACTTGGGCCACCAATGCTCTTTATTTTTTGCCTAATGTTGGACCATCACTGCAGAGGCAAAAGGGAGGACAATCCCGTGAGTCAAACCATCCTCATATTAGTTTCACCTTGTATGGACATGCATGTGGGTGCAATAGTCCTAGACCTTTCAGAGGACCTTAGGATGATCCACATTGACCTTTTGAGGGCATGAGAGGTGTATTTAATTAGTGTTCGGAGATGTACTGATTGAGTTATTATTTTTTGTGACCTCTGGGTTAGTCTGGAAAAATGGATAATTCAGCAAGGCTTAGGTAGTTAGGTTCTCACGGGAATATTGATGGACGTTACCTTTACTAGGCATTGACCTGAACTATTATGAATGTTGTGTAAGCAAAATTGAGGAATTAAAAACTGAGATCCATTGTGATGGGTACAATTTATTCATCAATCATTATTGTCTATTTTTTGCTCACTAACAGAGCACATATAGTTACCACAGTAGCTGGTACAATTGCAGGAAGCCTGCACCAAGAACACCAGCACCACCTCCCCTGACCAAAACTAAATTATGCACCACCTCTGGACCAAACTAGTTTTTACACCTCCATCGTCTCGAATAGCAGGATGATTGCTTAGCTCACTGAAACAAATACCGTGATATACTAGAGCAGGGCGTTGGGCAAACTCAGTTAATCCCGATCTACCCGTAACATGCCAGGGGTATGATTTAGGAAAGTGCTTTAGGGCGACTTCGGGGAAAAAACCACAGCGTTTTAAATCGCAGGGGAAATTTAGGACCTGACCTCTACTCGCCAGCATTTAAAATTGTGGTGTCCCTTGGATCAAAGGTGGCTGTGGTGTTTTTTCTGCATTTCCAATTGAAAAAACTCTTGAGCTGGCTACTAAAAATTTATTTGTCGATCTGCATGAGAAAGGAACGCGATCTTTTCCTTTGATAGGTTAATCATAGCCGCCACCCTTTCCAGTTTCCAAAACACCTAAAATCACCCGCCTGGAAAGTCTCTGAAACACATAATTACTGGTCACTGCCAAGAAATAGCAATGAGATCTTGGTAATTCAGCCAAAACCAGGACGTTATAATATTTGATTTTTGCGTATGGGGTAAAGATTCCATTTATGTTTTGCGCTTTTTTTTTTGTTTTTAGAATTCGATCCAAATATTATGGAATTTTACATGCTTTTTTAAAAGCCATGGCTTTTCGAGCATAAGTTCACAAACTAATTTTGCTCCAGGGATCTGAGAAGTGGCTTATTATTTTATCAGGATGATAATGGGTGCGGCTGAATCAGATCGTTGGTATATTGAAATAAAGGCCAGCAGATTTAGACCTCTGGACTAGGTCTTCTGATGAAAGAGAATTTAGTGATGAAAGAAGTTTAATTATTCTACTGATGGTAATTTCAAACGAAAGTGGCTGGTCAACAAAGCACACTCCAGATGAAATTTGTGGTTCTGTAGGAAAACCTGGACATATTCACACTCTAGATCTAGATGTTTTGCATCTTATGGATTACTTCGTTCTATTACATCAAAATAAAGGAATTTTAGCAATATGTGCTCATTTACAAAGCAAGGAAAAACCTTGGGAACACAAAAATTCTGTTTTACTAAATGCTGTTGTGTTTACACACAAACGATTTTAAACAGCTGTACACACATGGATCAGGAAGTATGAAAGCTTGATTAGACAATTTTTTATTTCTATATCGTTTGTTTGGACGAGTGTATCTTTTTAATTTTATATAATTACAGCAATTAACAGCGTAATAAAATGGATTCAAAAGGTTGAAATTAAGAATAGTTCAGCACTTGTTTCTTCGATATGTCATCCTTGTTTCGTCAACCAACGTCATTTATGATTACAGGATTTCTAAAACCCTAACCCTTTACCCATTTTTAATGCATCTCTGAATTCTTTTTTACAGGCTGTTTTTCAAACAGACGGCCCAATGTTCTTAATTTCAAACCACATTAAACGATTTATTTATTTATAATATTATTTTGATTAAAAACATTTTAATAAATCAGGCAAGTTTATATCTGAAAACGATTACCAGGAATGTGAAGGGAAGGGCCGGGTGGGCAATCACCTGATTTTTTCATTGGAATCTTTTTTTTTTATATTAACCTTGACTATAAGGTGGGGGTTTAAAAATTTTTTATAGGTCCAAAAATGGGAATAATATTTCCTTGACTTATACTGGTGTATTATATGATATAAATACCTAGATCCCATTTTTTTAAACAGCTCTACCTCAATGTGTGCTAGTTGATTACACAAGAGATACCACCAAGTGACACGTGGAATCTGAAAAACTTCAATGGGACTGGAGGTATATTATAGCACACAAAATAACCCCCTCAACCACTATACACTAATTTGATGAATCCACCTTCAAACAAAGTGACCTGCGTAAAAAATTTAATTGAGAAATCTCACTATAAACAAAGCCGTTCTGTGGCAACTTTGTAAAACTAGCTCTGGTTGGTTGCACGATTTTAATACCTACCGCTCTCAATAATTAGTATGTCCACGATAAAAAAAGAGGTGCTGACTTTCATGACTGAACATTAATCACGTACACAAATGATGAAACTGTTATTTTTGCTATTGTACATTATAATACTGTCTTCCTCATGTTGACGTATTCTTTCCAGCAACGTTGTCTCCATTATTTACAGCTTGCTCTGAACGCATCACGATTCTGGGCAAGTCGACCTGCTTCAGCCAAAGGACCATGTTCAGCACTCTACTGTGATTGTCACTGGGTCCACCGGTCGTGCTAGGTCGACCCCTTCCCCTTTTTACCAGGGGACCATGCCTTCTCATCACTGTTTTTTTCCAGGACTATTTATGTCTTTTTATAATTGACCGTAAAAATTTCAGCTTCCTTGAGTTACGATGGTAGTTTAGGTGCCAATGTTCATATACGTTTAGTGGAGTGTTACGAGATACCTTCTCATGTTGGTGCTTTTTTATCTGTCCCAGGGTATTCTCAACATCCTTTGTAGCATTTCATTTCGGATTGTATGTAATCTTTTTTGCAAAAAAAAAAAAAAAAAAAAATAAAATAAAAAAAAAAATGTTTTATATGACGTGTTCATAGTCGTCGCAGCCAGAGTGTTGCTACTGGGAAATATTACTCGCGTCTTGATCAGTTGTAACTTTGTTTATTTTTGCTTAGTGCCTTGCCATAGGTTTTTTCATCTTGTATTAGTTTTATGTTGCAATAAAAAAAAAAAAAAAAATTTGCAAGTCTTCTTTTAATTTCTACTGCACAGTCGCCTGAGCTGTTTTGTTGATGATTGATCCTGAGTATTCACAAAATTCATTAACACTTTCCCAGTTCCTTCGTTATAACAATTTCAATTTCTGGGAATTGGTCTTTACTTTCGTCTGTTGTCAATCTTTTGGTCTTCTTGGTGTTTGAGGTTATAGATTTCTGGTCATCTGCTTGTGTTTTTTTGGTGGACAGGAATTAATTGTTCAAGTCATCTTATGGGTTTACTCATTACTGTAGTTCTATTCATAAACTTTCTTCTCTTTATTCTTCTTCCGTACTTAGCCACCGACCGTCAAAGCAGTCAGTGGCCATTACGCCTAGTGGCGTCTTAGGGCAACAGCAGATAGGTTTTCTTTGCCATTGTTTCCCATCACGCCTATTGGCGTCTTTAGGGCAACGGCAAATCAATCCATCTGCTGTTGTTTCCGTAATCGAAGTGACTGGCAAACGGGTGATCAGCCCGTTGGTATGTTCTATCATTAAACACTCATATTCAAATTTTACTGGTGGCTAACAAAAACAACTATGAAAGTAAAATGGGAAAAAACATTTTGGAAACAAGCCAACAGATTTCAAATTTACCTAGGACATGTTAAATAAACATTCCAGATTAGAAAATGCATCTCATAAGGTGAAGTATGTATGTAAAGACCCAGGTATCATGGCAGACATTTACGTGATAATGTTAAAAGATAAGGAGCCAAGCCTAACATACAGAAGTGAGTCATGTAAAATTAGTAAACAGGTAGTAAAAGCAATGGAGGCCACAGAGATGTGGTTTTACAGCACAATGTAAAGAATATCACAGGCAGCTAAACAGAGTAATCAGGATGTCCTCAAAGAGGCCAGTGTGCAAAGGAAGCTTATTTCTCACATTAAAAAAAAAAGCAATCTCATTTCTTTGGAGATGTAATGATTATGACAACAGGAAAGAATGAAGGAAAAATACACAGAGGATTGGCAAAGAAAGAAGATACTGGACAGTCAGACACCATAGCATGGAACAAAGTCAACAACAGAATTGATAAACAGTAGTTGGGACAATAAGTTTTGGAGAGACATGATGAACTACGCCACCAGACATGGTACTTGAAGAATAAAATCATACTGCATTTAATCATGTAAGCGATATTGAAATTTACATATGGTGTTGTTAACCTTTTGAACCCGAGGTCCCAAAATTTCGGTCCGTGCGTAAAAAATCCTCTCCCCGAGAGACCGTAATCTCGGTCTGACACACCTAACTTAGCAAAATGGGGTGGGAATGGAAATGTGTAAAAAATAATGACTTCAGGAAGTACACATGTCTTGTGGAATGTTACTCTAAAATGGCGGCGCCCACAACGTGATAATATTTTGCAATTTTTTAATTGTTTTCACAATAAAAAGGCGTGTTGAAAATCCAGGAAATAGCCATTCTAAAAGGCTAACAACGGAACAAGCTGTTGAACTTGTGCTCAATGATTCGGAAGATGATGAATATAGATTTAGATGGTGATTATTCTGAAATCGAAATTGAATCGAGTGACGGAACTTCTGAATCAGGTTATGATCAAGCTAGATCTAACCCTGTGGAAAGGGGCGTGGAAAGGGGCATATCCCACATAATGTATCAAGTAAATTTGATACAGGTTGGTCTCACAACTGTGGATGTTCAATTTCCACAACTTTGTATTGGCTACAATACATTCATGGGTGGCTGCAATGTTTACGACCAAGTTTGTCGTCTCAATAAAACGCACCGGCATTATCGCTGGCCTTGACGGCTCATAGTGAAATTTTTTGCTCAGGAGCCCAGGTGAATGAAATTTTACGGGCTGGGTGGCCAGGGTTCTAAGGGTTAAAGCTATTCACTTTATCCTCTTGTAGTTCAGTCATGAATACATACATAAATTCTACTATTGTTAATTTTAAAAAATAACATACATTAATTGTAACCATAACATATGAGGTAATATCCAGATGTGCTAACAGTGACACTTTCACACTGCACTTATATCCCCTAAGGTCATGTTGAGATGTGCTAACAGTGATACTATCACACTGGACTTATATCCACTAAGGTCATACCCAGATGTGCTAATAGTGATACTATCACACTACCTGTATCCACTAAGGTCATACCCAGATGTGCTAATAGTGAAAATATCGCACTGTATTTATATCCACACCAAGGTTATATCCAGATGTCCTAACAATGACACTTTCACACCGTACTTATATCCATTCTGAGGCTGTATCAGACACGCTAACCTTGACACCATCCTACTGTATATTGAGGTCATACCCATATGTGCTAATAGTGTAACTATCACACTGTACTTATATCCACACCGAGGTTATATCCAGAAGTACTAACAATGACACTTTCAAACTGTACTTGTATCCATACTGAGGTCATATCAGACACACTAACCTTGACACCATCCCACTGTACATTGAGGTCATTCCCAGATGTGCTAATAGTAAAACTATCACACTGTACTTATATCCACACCGAGCTTATATCCAGAAGTACTAACAATGACACTTTCAAACTGTACTTCTATCCACTAAGGTTATATCCAGACAGACTAACACTGATTCACACTGTATTTATATCCACACTGAGGTCATATGGAGACGTACTAACAGTAAACCTATCGCACTGCACTTATATGCACTAAGGTCATATCCCAATGTACTAACACTGACAATATCACACTACTTTTATTCACAATGAGGTCATATTCAGATGTACTAATCTTGATACTATTACAGTGTACTTATATCCACACTGAGATTATATCCAGGTGTACTAACCTTGACACTGTCATGTAGTACTTATATTCATATTGAGATGATATCCAGATGTACTAACCTTGGCACTGTCATACAGTACTTATAATCCACACTGAGGTCATATCCAGGTGTACTAACGCTGACAATATCACACTGTACTTTTATCCACAATGAAGTCATATCCAGATGTACTAACATTGATACTATCACATAGTACTTACATCCACATTGAGATCATACCCAGTTGTACTAGCCTTGATACTATCACACTGTACTTATATTCACATTGAAGTCATATCCAAATGTACTAACACTGAAAACATCACACTATACTTATTTCCATTCAACCACCCAAGTTATCCCGCTATCTTCTTGGTTTGCATGACTTTCTGTACGGAGCGGAACGAGACTCTTGTTTTTTTGGTGCTACATTCAGCCCAAGTGGGGGCTGGATTGCTACATTCAGGCTGAAATCTTTCTGTGTTTGATCCATCATCCGAAGTTTGGCTTCAATGGCCTTAATTTTGGCCTCCGTGCTGAAAAATTTTTAAGTCATTTGATCAGTGACTTGTTTATATATGACCTCACTAGTCATCATTTTTCCTTGTGCTCCTTGCTGAGCATGGAGCCACCACTACAGCTGGTCCCCCTGCAAGAAGCCTGCACCAAGCAGTCACATACTCCTGCAGTGGTTTCTGTGGCAATATGTTTAACACAATGAGGTTGTCAGTTCCAGGCTGACATACAATTTTGTCTGACTTTGTACAGGCCCGTATCCTATGATCCAACACCAAAATATTCTCAAAATGAAGTTTTTTGGGTTACCTTTGGGCAACTTTAGGTGATTTTCAAATACATTTTGGGTGACTTCTGGCAGTTTTGGGCTACTTTTAGGAAAATCTGGGTGATTTTCAAACACATTTTGGGTGACTTCTGGCAGTTTTGGGCTACTTTTAGGAAAATCTGGGTGATTTTCAAACACATTTTGGGTGACTTTTATTTTCCGCTCCAAAATAAAACTTTGTTTCCGAAACACAGCTGTCCCCAATGATTTCAGATAATAGGATATGGGCCTGTAGAAAAGTTAAAAGTAGTCCCATAGAAGATACCGCTGTAGGAGAGTGAAGAGTCAGAGACTTCACTACACTAAGCCCAGCTTTATTAGGTGGAGTGACCAACTCCCTTCCTCACTGCGTTTGCCTCCCCTAATTCAAGAGCAGTCAGGTACTCATTTACAGCTGCGTAGATTGGAATGTGAAGATACCAGGTTTTTAACCTGATAAACTTTGCCAAGCAAGGTAAGTACTCGAACCACTCTGCTAATCGAATTTTGCAGCACTGACACGTAAAATTATGAGCTGTCTTGTAAGTGCTGAAATGTAAGACGTGAACTGTCTTGCACTTGTGTAAAAATAAATTGCCTTGTAATTCCATTCATTCATCAAGGAACACTTGCCTTCAACAAATGTATGCCAAGTCTTCCGGTCCAGCACCATCAGGTCAAGGTCTTTCCTTGTCTTCTTCATTCTTTTCATGTCAATTTCCGATTCTCTTCTCTACGCGTTCTTTAGTTTCCCTCTGCCTCTCTTACCCTGGGGGTTCCAAAAGAAGGACTGCCTTGTAATACTATCAACAAGATTCCTCAGTGTGTGTCCCATGCATAGCCAGGTCATCTCATCTCTCCATCCTCAGCATCTTCTTCCATTGGCACTTGCCTGGTACATGTCATGAGTTCCACATTAGTGATCTTATCATACTATTTCAATCATTATGGTCTACGCAAGCACCCATTTATGAAAGTCTGTAGCTTTTTGGTTGTTATTTTTGTCGTTCTCCATGTTTCACAGCCATACAAAGCCTTGTAATAGGTAAAGGAGGTAAAGGATCCTGTTACACGCCCACTGAAGCATATTGGGAATATGGTGTTAGGCCCATATTTTCTTGACCATCAGCACACTAGGGGTGATGTGGTCAGCATCACGCCGGCCGCCTTAACCTTCCCAGAGTTGCTCTGGTACCCAATTCATGAGGTTGGGTCGACCCAGAGCCATTTGTGGTCTAAAAAAATCCCACCTCAACTGGGGATCGAACCATGGACCACCTAGCTAGGAAGCCAGTGCACTAACCACTGTGCTACTGCAGCTCCCTAAAGCCTTGTAATGCTGTTGTGTAAAACGCTAAACTGTTTCAGTTGCAGTGCTAACGTATGAAACAGATTTCACAGATGTTATTTAAACAAAAACTCATATAAAGTTAAGTTTAAAAAATAAATCACACAAAACCAAATTTAAGCACTGATTTGGGGAAAGACCCAAAAACAATACCATGAAAACAACCATGTGTTATCCTTCTGTTTTTGTGTGTGTGCTGTGGAATGTGTACAAACAAATACAACACACATTGGTATGTGTGTGTTTGTATATGCATGTACACACACACATACACTCAAGTATATGTTATGGTATATGACCACAGCTGACAAAATATTCAAGGGGGAAGAGTGAAATAAGTCAGGCAAGAAATGGACAAAATACCAGCAAGTCATCAGCAGCCTTGGCTGGGAATGCAGAGCTTGGGGCTATGGGAAAGCAGAGCTGGAATTAAATCAAATAATAAATCAAATAATCAACTAATATAAGCATGTATATTCCCAGTAGCAACATACGTATGCGAGACTTGGACACTCAATAAAACAGTTGCAAAAAAGGTTACATCATTCAAAATGAAATGCTACAGAAGGATGTTGAGAATACCCTGGACAGAAAAAAAGACCAACAGAGAAGTACTGCACTCACTAAACGTAGAGGAAAATTGGCTCCTAAATACCATCGCAATAAGGAAGCTGAAATTTTTCGATCCTATAAAAAGACATAATAGTCTGGAAAAAATAGTGATGGAAGGCATGGTCCCTGGAAAAAGGGGAGGGTCGACCTAGACGACGGTGGACCCAGGACATCACAGGGAGTCTGAACTTGTCTTTGGCTGATGCAGGTCGACTTGCCCAGAATCGTGATGCGTTCAGAGCAGCTGTAATGGAGACAACGTTCTGGAAAGAATACGTCACATTATGATGAATAAATGATCATGCTGGAGATGATGATGATGTCAATGTGAACACTGATGTGTACATCGTGTTGAGAAATCAAGATGGGGCTTCTCTGCTACAGCAAAGGGCAGGGTCACCACGGAACAGAGTGAAGCTTACATGACAACAACCTCCAGCATGAGAATGGAGATAGAGGCAGCTACTGCAGCCTTAAGATGGCCGTCTGAAACTTCATTAACCAGGGCAGTTATGTTTTGGTTACTCAGTCTATGCTTAGGATGGTCCAAAATGGGTGGCATGAATGGAAAACATCCATAGAAGCCTTGAATTTTCAAGAAGTAGATCTACCGTCATGCGAGGGGTGCGAGGCAATGAGAGAACTGACAGACAAGCTTCAAGAGCACCCATAGTGGGGACACTGGATATGGATAAGGGAGAAATACTAAAGGTAAATTAATGATCATTGTTAGAGAATGATACTGTAACAGATGAATCAGCAAGGCTAAGATTGCTGGAATTTGCCATCAAATGTAAGACTAGCACAGATGGACATTTGTGAGGATGCCTCGGCATACATACATCATCATCATCATCAGCTGCCATCTCCACAACGAAGGTTGGCTGTAATGGATCTCCAACGTCTTCTGTCTCTTGTCTTGGTGGTGCACTCTGAAAGACTCTTCCCTGTCCATCTCTTGATGTTATCTTCCCACTTATAGCGCTGTCTTCCTTTTTTATGTGGCCAAAGTATTTTAGCTGCCGAACTTTGATCTCCCTCATTAGTTCTCTTTTCATACCTAGATTTTCTAGGACCTCCTTATTTGTTTTCTTCTCTTTCCACAAGATACGCCCCATTCTTCTATATATCCACATTTCAAGAGCCTCAATTCTTTCTTCCAAATGCTTATTCATCGTCCATGTTTCTGCACCATACAGAAATGCAGAATATATATAACACTTTATGATTCTGTTTTAATTTTTTAGATAACTGTTTAGATGTCAGTATATGTTTCATACAACAGTGCGCTAAAGGAACAGTTAGCAATCATACCCTTTGACATTTGCTGAGGGACAGTGAGCACCTATGGGTTTGCTCAGAGTGCAAGGATGTCAATTCTGATCAACAATAACATTGGTACACATCAGGCTTCCTGCAAGTGGGCCACCTGCAGTGATGGTTATGTGGGCAGCAGAAAAATAATGACATATATACAGTATTACACTAGTGCTAAGACATACGCTGGTACATGCCATACAGATTCAGCTTGCTACCTGTCAGGTGTTCTACTAACCTTGCTGTTTCTACTGCTGAAGATGCTGTCAAAGCTGCTGCTACAGAGGGTGGTGCTGATGCTGCTGATGTCACACTTGAGGATGAAGCTGCTGCTGGCTTAACTTTAGATTTTGTGACAACTTTCTCATCCTGGAGAGGAAGCAGACACTCTTAACTTTGCTTAAAGAATGTGATATATTCCATGTTACAAGAAGTTTTTTGCAAGGTGTATTTCCATGTTATATGAGGTTTTATTTTAACTGGGTTTTTTTATTGCGTGTATTTCCATGTTACATTAGGTTTTTTTTCTGGGTGTATTTCCTTGATACATGAGGTTTGTTTACTGGGTGTATTTCCATGTTACATTAGGTGTTTTTCTAGATGTATTTCCATGTTATATGAGGTTTATTTTAACTCAGTTTATTTCCTTGTTACATGGGGTTTTTTACTAGGTGTATGTCCATGTTATATGAGGTCTTTTGCTGGATGTATTTCCATGTTACATGACATTTTTACTGGGTGTATTTCCACACTATTTGAGGTTTTTTTTACTGGGTGTATGTCCATGTTATATGAGGTTTTTTACTAGGTGTACGTCCATGTTATATGAGCATTTTAACTGGGTATATGTTCAAATTATATGAGGTTTTTTTTACTGAGTGTATGTCCATGTTATATGAGGTATTTTACTAGGTGTTTTTCCATATTATAAGAGGTTTTTTTACTGAGTGTATCTCCATGTTATATGAGGTTTTTTTTACTGGGTGTATGTCCATGTTATATGAGGTTTTTAATGGGTATATTTATATTTTATATGAGGTTTTACTGAGTGTCTTCTTCTTCTTTGATCCTTAGCCGCCGACCGTCAAAGCAGTCAGTGGCCATCACGCCTGTGGCGTCTTGTAGGGCAACAACAAATTGATTCCACTTTGCTCGGTCGGTGGCCATCCTTCGTACAGTGCCCCAACTCTGGTTCATTTTTTCGCATCTCAGCCTCCCCAGTCCTCTGCAAAGTTGTTTTTGGTCGGCCTCTCTTTCGTTTTCCTTCAGGGGTCCATAGCATAGCTGTTCTTGTGATGGCATCGGGGTCTCTTCTGAGGACATGGCCAACCCAGCTCCAGCGTCTGCCAGCTATGATGGTGTGCACGTCCTCTTGCTTGCTCCGAGTAAGCAGATCTTGGTTGGTGATGGTATTCGGCCAAAGGATTCTGAGAATTTTTCTTAGGCATGTTGTGTGAAAAGAGGACAATTTCGACATTTCCTTCTCTGTAACTCTCCAGTATTCCGCACCATAGAGAAGCACAGAAAGCACACAGCTCTGATATAATGTTAAATTTTGTGCTTGTGCTGTACTGAGAGGACTTCCAGATGTTGTTTAGACTAAAAAAGGCTGTTCTTGCTTTGTTCATTCTGTTGTTGATGTCTTTGCTTGCTCCGCCGTCTGGTGTTACTATGCATCCTAGGTATGTAAAGGTGTCTGTCTGTTCCAGTTGCTGATTCCTTACTGATATGGGCTCAGGGTTGCTCACATTGAGCGTCATGACCTCTGTCTTCTTTAGATTGATGTTCAAGCCCACCTGCTGGCTATACTTATTAAGTCTATCCGTTTTTTCCTGGATGTGTTGATGTGAATGTGCTAGTAGTGCAATGTCATCTGCATATTCCAGATCTTCCAATGTAGTCCATCTTATTCCTCTTGGACTGCCCTCTGTTGTCTGGCGCATCACCCAGTCTATGACTGTTAAAAATAGAGTGGTTGATAAGGGGCATCCCTGTCGTACTCCTGTCTTCACCTCAAAGGTTAGGTTGCTCTGCCCAACGCTACACGTAAAGGTCTTTTACTGAGTGTATGTCCATGTTATATGAGGTTTTTAATGGGTATATTTATATTTTATGAGGTTTTACTGAGTGTATGTCCATGTTATATGAGGTTTTTAGCTGGATGTGTTTCCATGTTATATGAGGTTTGTTACTGGGTGTGTTTCCATGTTATATGAGGTTTTTTTTTACTGTATTTCCATATTATATGAGATTTTTACTGGGTGTATGTCCATGGTATATGAGGTTTTTTTTACTGGGTGTATGTCCATGTTATATGAGGTTTTACTGGGTGTATTTCCATGTTATATGAAGCTTTTACTGTGTATATGAATGGGGGCATATCTGGAGTCATCCTTATATGACCACCAGCTATGTACAATGCTACAATATACGTACATGGAAGTATGTCTGACCTATGTCTGTCAGGCTGATTACATCATCATAGACTCTTGAAATCATCCACACACTTCCAGGGATTCCCCCTGTGAAGAAACTTGTTGAGAACCCAGCATTGCACATTAAGCTTGGAGAAGTCACTTGAGCCCCAGGCGTAATTCTTTGGCTTAGACTTGGTTGACTGCATGCAGAAGGCTCTGACTATGGACCCAGTGATAGGCAGGGGAAGCTGAGAAGTGGCTATGTGCGGGACGTGACAATGCCTTGGGAGAGCCCAGAACCAGAGTATAGTATTTTAGCTCTGCATAGTTGGAGAGCCCCCTTGGATGGTGGGGAATGCACTCTCTCAGAAGCACAACAGACAGAAACTAAAGCGTTGCTGAAACAGTACTCGGCAGTCTTAACGGACATACCTGGTTGAACGCAGCTCGCAGAGTTCGATATGAAGCTGACAAACGAGACACCTGTGCGAATCAGAGTTTACCCGATCCCGTATGCGAAAGCAGACACATTACGCAGAGAGATAGACGTCAAGCTGGGATTATTAGCGAGTTTACATCACCCTATAGTAAAAAAACCTCGTATAACATGGAAATATACTCAGTTAAAAAAAACCTCATATAACATGGAAATATACCCAGTAAAAAAAACCTCATATAACATGGAAATATACCGTTAAAAAAACTCATACAGCATGGAAATACACCCAGTAAAACCTCAAATACACCCAGTAAAACCTCATATAACATGGAAATACACCCAGTAAAAAACCTCATATAACATGGAAATACACACAGTAAAAAACCTCATATAACATGGAAATGCACCTAGTTAAAAACATCATATAACATGGAAATACACCCAGGAAAAAACCTCATAAAAAATGGAAATACACCCAGTAAAAACCTCATATAACATGGAAACACACCTAGCAAAAAAAAAAAAAAGATCATATAACATGGAAATACACCCAGTAATAATGTCATATAATATGGGAAACACACCCAGTTGTTGTTGTTTAACTAGAACTGCTGAGCTTCTCGCTCTTTTGCAGCCAATACCAAATTGATGACTCCTTGGTATTATCTACACTGTAGATCTAGGTTTTTCCTGTGGCTTTTCTGCCATTCTGAAACGTGATGAGGTGAAGTCATGAGCTCCAGTTTCTCCAGCTTGGCTTGCATTTAAAGGATCGTCACAGTTAAAAAACTTCCAGGAGTCTTAGCCTTGTTGATTCAATGAAATGCGATGTCGTTCTCTAACAAGCGATTGTTAATTGTCCTTAATATCTCTCCTTGATCTATTTCCAATGTGCAAAGGAAACTTATTTCACAAATTAGAAAGAAGCAATCCACTTTTTTGGGCATGTTTTGAGAAGAGAAAAACTGGAATATATCGTAACAACAGGTAAGATTGAAGGAAAAAGAGATAGGGGAAGACAAAGAGAGTATATACTGGACAGTTTGACATCATGGCATGGCAAGAAGTCAACAGCAGAACTGATCTCCTAAGCCACTGGGCATGGTACTTGAAGATCTGTTTCCAATGCTACCACTAGGGTTGCTCTCAAGGTTATTATATACTAAGACTCGTACATTATGTACTGGCATAAGAGGACAACAGTGAAAAAGACGACTTGTATTAAAATCATGACGTCTAGTTCCCAAATGTACAACTACTTAAAACTAAAACATGGGAAGTAACATACAAGCAAGCACATACTGATGCAATGACAAATTTCATACTGACCTGTTTCATTCTGTTGGCCCACTTAACATACAGCTTTCTAAACATAACTGTTTTTCCATCCAGGGCCTTTCTGGCTTTCTCTGCAGCTGTTTACAAAACAAAGCCATCTCTTTGGTATTATCTACACCATGGGTTCTCAACCTCATGTACTTCTGTGGTGTCCTTCATATTTGCTGTTCACTGGAAAAAGGTACTTTACTATCTTACTGTGGCCCCCTAGAAATATAGCATGGCCCCCTTGGGGAGGGGGGCCCACTTGGCCCACGCTGAGAACCACTGATCTACACTGTAGATCTAGGCTTTTCCTGTGGCTTTTCTATCATTCAGAAACAAAGACAAAGGTAATATGTATTGTCATAGGGGAGTGAAGTCTTAAAGGCATCACCTATACTATTACTAGGTCTCAGATTTATGAGGTTCGGCTAACAGTGCCCTTTGTCACTCCTAACTCCAGAGATATCCATTTACAGCTGAGTAGACCGGAGTATCAAACCTGGTAACTCTGCCTTGAGAAGCAGGTGTTCTCAATAAGTATTATCATCATTACCCTGAGCTCCCCAAGGAGCACAGGCCTTCAACAAACACATGCAAAGTTCTCCTGTCACGTGCCAACAGCTCAAGTTCTTTCCACGTTTTCCTCATGAGTTCAGTTTCACTTCTGTCTCCAGCTCTCTTCTCCATGTGTTTTTTGGTTTACCTCTGCCTCTCTTCACGTAGAGTGTGAACATTTCAGGTGCCGATTCTGAAGATTTTCTAACATGAAAAAAGGTTAGTTGGCAACCAAAACTACTTTCGGCTTTCTCTGAGTTCCTTCATGCATCTCCTTTGCAGAGGATCTTCTTCTGTCTTGGATGGCTGAGTTGATTTATATTCTATATTTGACTTATCCATAGTGTTTGTTGAAGTTTTTGTGGTAAAAAGTTTTTTTAACTTCAACAAACACATGCAAAGTTCTCCTGTCACGTGCCAACAGCTCAAGTTCTTTCCACGTTTTCCTCATGAGTTCAGTTTCACTTCTGTCCCCAGCTCTCTTCTCCATGTGTTTTTTGGTCTACCTCTGCCTCTCTTCACGTAGAGTGTGAACATTTCAGGTGCCGATTCTGAAGATTTTCTAACATGAAAAAAGGTTAGTTGGCAACCAAAACTACTTTCGGCTTTCTCTGAGTTCCTTCATGCATCTCCTTTGCAGAGGATCTTCTTCTGTCTTGGATGGCTGAGTTGATTTATATTCTATATTTGACTTATCCATAGTGTTTGTTGAAGTTTTTGTGGTAAAAAGTTTTTTTAACGGGATGTGGTAACCAGCCCTATGCCCAACCCTCCTTAGTAGTTTTTTACAACATGCTTGGTAGGGTACAATATAACTATTCTTTGATTCCCTTTTGGGTGCCAGTAACACACAGGTGATCTCTTCTGGTTATCCTTTATTTCTTTTTTTCATTAATCTTTCCTGTTGTAACAACGGATTTAAGTTTTCCTCTTCTCACATGCCCAAGACAGAGGGCTGCTTCTTTCTAATATTAGGAATAAGATTTCTTTGCACACTCGTTTCTTTCAGGACATCCTCATCAATCTTTTTTAGCAGTCCATGGTATTCTAACATTCTTCTGTAAAATCACATCTCTGTGGTCTTCAAGAATGTTCCAGCTTGTTTAAAGTTACGTCTGGGGCTCAAATGACTCCTCCAAGCTTATTGTACAATGCTGGGTCCTTAACAAGTTTCACCACAGGGAGAATCCCTGGAAGTGCGTGGATGATTTCAAGAGTCAGTGAGGGGTGTAATTAGCCTCACAGACAGAGGTTTACTTTCACATTTGTATACTTTAGCACTGTGCTTATCTGGTGGTCATATAAGGATGACTCCAGATATTCCGCCATGTATGATTACACAAAGTAGATCTTTCAATCAATCAATTAATATCCTTTAGCTCCCCAAGGAGCATAGGCCTTCAACAAACACATGCCAAGTCTTCCTGTCCTGTGCCATCCGCTCAAGTTCTTTCCATGTTTTCCTCATCATATTCACCTCTGTTTCCAGTTCTCTTCTCCATGTGTTTTTTTGGTCTACCTCTGCCTCTCTTTCCCTGTGGATTCCAGAACAAGGACTGCCTTGTAATGCTATCAACAGGTTTCCTCAATGTGTGTCCTATCCATCGCCAGCGTCTTCTTCTCAACTCTTGTTCCACTGGCACTTGTCTGGTTCTTGTCATCAATTCCACATTTGTGACTTTGTCATACCATTTCAGTCCTATTCTACGCAAGCACCCATTTATAAAAGTAGCTTTTTGGTTGTTGTTTTTGTTGTTCTCCATGTCTCAGAGCCATACAATAGGACTGACTTCACATTTGAGTTGAAGATTCTTATTTTTGTGTTGGACTTGATTTCTCTTATTCTCCATATGTTTCCTAATGCAATGAAAGCTCCTCTTGCTTTTTGTATTCTTATTTTGATATCACTGTCTGTCCCTCCAACTTTGTCTATATTACTTCCAAGATATGTGTACGATTCTACATCTTTTAGTAATGTTTCTTCAAGTTCAACCGTGTTATCATTTCTTGCATTTATTCTCATAATCTTTGTCTTTTCCCTGTGTATTTTCAGGCCCTCTTGTTGTGACTTCTCATCGAAAATTTTCATTTTCTCTTGCATCTGATTATGGGGACAGAAGAGCGAAGTCATCTGCAAAATCCAGATCATCAAGCTGTTTTGTCAGATTCCACTGGATTCCATTTCTGTTGTGTGATGTTGATGTTTTCATAACCCAATCTATTGCTAGTAAGAAAAGAAATGGAGACAAGAAGCATCCCTGTCTCATTCCCATTATAATCCTAAACGGTTCTGTAAGTTGTTCTTCATGAAGAACTCTGCATGTCATGTCTTCATAGGTCTTCTTTATTAAGTTAATGATCGTCATGGGAACTCCATAATGCCTCATCAATTTCCAAAGCGATTCTCTGTCTACACTGTCAAATGCCTTTTCATAGTCCACGAATCCGATGTATAGCTGTGAATTCCATTCCAGACTTTGTTCAACTATTATTCTCAATGTGGCTATCTGGTCTGTACAGGATCTGTTTTGTCAAAAACCTGCTTGTTCATCTCTCAGTTGCTTGTCTATGGACTCTTTTAATCTCTCAAGGATGATTCTGTTTAATACTTTTCCTGGCACTGATAGTAACATTATTCCTCTATAATTTGTGCACTCTTGTAAATTTCCCTTCTTAGGCAACTTGACCAGATAACCTTCCTTCCATTCTGCTGGTATTTCCTCTCTCTCCCAGACTTTGCCAAGTAGTTTGTATAATATCTCTGTAGAGGTATCAATATCTGTTTTGATGGCCTCTGCTGGAATGTAATCTGAACCAGCTGCTTTTCCATCTTTCAGAAGCTTTATGGCTTTCTTTATTTCTTCTCTACTTGGTCGTTCACAGCTGATTTGTAGCTCCTCTTCTGCTGGCTGGATGTCTGGGGGATTAGTTGGAGATGGTCTATTGAGAAGTTCCTCAAAATGTTCTGTCCATCTCTTCATTTGTTCTTGTATATTACTAAGCAATTTTCCATTCTTATCTTTTATGAGGCCATTTGCTTGCTTATATTTCCCTGTTAGCTTCTTTGTGTTGTTGTACAGGTCCCTCATATTTCCTTTGGCTGCAGCTTCCTCTGCTTCCCTTGCCAAATCATCAATATATTTCATCTTGTCTCTTTTGATGTTTCTACTTACTTCTTTGTTTGCTTTTATGTACACTTCATGAGCCTTGGCTTTGGAGCTTCTGGTTTTGCTTCTGTTTAAATCTGCTTTCTTGTTTTTCCTGTCTTCTATCTTACTAATGGTTTCTGTTGTTATCCATGCTTTGTGCTGACGTTCTCTTTTTCTCAGTACTTCTTCACATGTCTCGTTCCATATATTTTTTACTTGTTGCCAGTGGTCTTTCGTATCTGCTTCATCTTCCAGCTGGAGTACTTGGTATTTGTTGGATACTGTGATTGAAAAATTGTCTCTTATTTCCTGATTTCTTAGATATCCCACATTATACTGTTGTCTATAGCTATATGCTGTTGTAAATTTCTTGAGTTTTAGTTTTGTTTTAGCCAACAGAAGATGGTGGTCTGATACAACATCTGCTCCTCTACATACTTTCACATCATGCAATGATGACCTAAACTTCTTACTTATGCACATGTGATCAATCTGATTCTCAGTTCTGTGGTCTGGTGATATCCATGTTGCTTTATGTATTCTTTTATGTGGAAATATGCTTCCTCCTATAGCTAGTTGATTTGAAGCACAGAAGTTTGCTAATAGTTCCCCATTCTCGTTCATCATACCTAATCCATGCTTTCCCATGATTTCTTCAAAGCCAGTGTTGTCTGTTCCTATTTTCGCATTTAGGTCCCCCATCAAAATTGTGATGTCCTTTCTTTTCTTACTGTCCAAGACATTTTGTAGTCTGGTGTAAAAGTCATCTTTCACAGATTCTTCTTTATCGTTTGTTGGTGCATAACACTGGATGATGTTTATATTTACTTTCTTTTTGGCTGATTTAAACCTTGCTGTTATAATTCGGGGTCCCATTGCTTCCCATTCTATAAGTGCCTTCTGTGCTTCCTTAGACAGCATTAGAGCCACCCCTTCACTGTGGTGGGCTCTTTCCTCCTTATGTCCTGAGGACAACACCATTTCTCCTGTGATCAATCTCCTCTTCACTACGCCTTTCCACCATGTCTCGCAGAGACCCAGGCTATCAATCCTGTAATTTGTCATTTCTGATTCTACCTGTGCAGTTTTCCCTTGTTCACACAGAGTGTGAAAATTCCAGGTGCCAATCCTGGAGATTTTCCTAGACGAAAAAAGGTTAGTCGGCAACCCAGACTCCTTTCGGCTTGTCTCTAGGTTGCTTCATGCGCCTCCTTTCCAGAGGACCTTCTTCTGTCTTGGGCGGCTGAGTTGATTTATATTCTTTATTTGACTTGTCCATGTTTGTTGAAGTTTTTGTGCTAAAATGTTTTTTACGGGATGGGGTAACCAGCCCCATGCCCAACCCTCCTTAGTCGCTTTTTAATGACATGCCTGGTAGGGTACAGTGTTACTATTCTTTGCTCCCCTTTCGGGCCCCGGTAACACACGGGTGAAAGTAGATCTTTACTTTAAACCAAATGAAAACTTCACTGGAAAAATGTGACACGTCACATTTTTTAGAAAAACTGAGTTAGTGCCATTAGCATATTAAACATTTTCCAAAGAAGGTGTAGAAATTAAAGTTATATTTGAAAATGCATTCATCTCGAAGAATATGAAGCATAAAAACAGAAAATACTTAATTTGTGTCATAGTGTTTCAAAGTTTAAAATTAAATTCTCTCCCATTTTATTTTTTGTGACATGTCAAGTTTTTACAATGAGATCTTCAAATATGATTAACATTACAGAAAGTTGATTTTTATTTTCAATCGAATGAGATTAACATCATAGAAAGCTACTTTTAATCAAATATGATGGGCCTCACAAAAAGTTGATTTTTACTTCCAATCAAGTGATATTAATATTATATAAAGTTGATCACTATTTTCAATCAAATAAGATGAACATCATAGAAAGCTGACCTAGGTTCACAGGCATGAACAATATGCAGGGACTAGCTGACTTACCTCCCACGTGTTAAAGCTGACAAAGCAGTAGCCCTTAGGTTTGCCCTTGTCTGGTCCAGCTTTGTGGTAGATGAAATTCATCTTGCGAAGAGTGCCAAATTTTTGCATCATCTTCACTACACAGTATCTGAAAAAAGTGTTGGTTAAAGTGATGTCGTTAACACAGCCATCGGCACCATAACGAAAGCTTGTATGACAAGACTACACCAATATAACAGCATACTGATAAAATGGCAGAGACTAAATGATGAGAACCAAAAAAGTATTTCTTTTATAGCAAGTGATGGAAAAGAATTATGGTGTGCAAATTATGTCTCATGTCCTGAGGATGGCACCATTTCTCCTGTATTAATTTTCTTCCTTTTTTTACCACTTTTCATCTTCTACTGAGCATGTAAGCCCATCAACACACACAGACACTCTACCTATAATTAAAAAGATCATACTTATAAAAACTAAAGGCTACTGACTACATAAAAAAAAAATAACAACTGTACCTCTGCTAGGAACTGAGCACACTCAGTTTGCTTGGAAGGCAACCATTCTAACCACTTAACTATCTACATGGACTGGTATATATGGTTTTTATGTCTTAACCATGTTTATGTATACAAAATGATGACCAGTGCTTCTCTCTAACAAATACAAGTCAACGTCTGAGCTAGTGCAAAGAAAATGGAGAATATTTACACTGAGTTCTAGTTGTCAAGGGATGTAATTATTTGGACCCCCACTGGACCAAGTGGTTTAATTGTTTCCCTTGCTTCGATTTGGATTTTTTAATGACCGCCTCTATCACCAAGAGAATCATAATGTTAGTTAATGGACATACCAAGAAACTTTTACAAAGAGACTACAAATAAAACAGACTCATAAATAAACATTTACAGTGTAATGACTACTGTTCTTACTGTCTAAGTTGTTTCAAAACTAACATCCTGCGGGTTGGAGAAGACAAGTGTCAGAAAACAGTCACTAGTTAAGAGAACATTCTAAATGGTAGAATGGTAAGATTAAAACAGTAATCAGTGAGATGAAATTATTCAAATATGGCAAGAATCATGAGATGAGGATTAATTACACTCAACATAGGCATATGAGGAAGAAGTAAGAGATTGATTTAAAAAAAAAAATTAATAACAAAATATGAAAAAAGCAAATAAGGAGCAAGTAGAACAAAAATATTCAACTGAAATACAACAGGAATTCCACAAAGGCTTTAGAATAAAGAAACTTAGAAGAAATGCCATTAAAACTGTATTGAAGTATCCAAATTCAACAAGATTTGGGAAAAGAAAACAAGAAGGAATATCCAGCTCAACAATTTAAATAAAAAATTGATAGAAAGAGAAGTAAACTTCAAAGAAGCGACATAACTCACTCTGTTATTTCATTGCTCAAATTCCCAACCCACAACCTTCTGTCATCATCCTCATCTTCACAAGGGTCCTCAGGCACTTCTATCTCTTCAATGTCTGACCTGAGTGTTTGTGCTGATACTAACAGCCCAGACATCTTTGTTGTTGGACTCCACTGTAGGGATGTTGTCTTGTAATGCTGCACTTCCTTGATGATATGAGCAATGCAACTAACAATTTTGGGACCCTCCTTGTGTCTACTTTACTGAAAGCAAAAAACGAGAAGAATATATAAAACATCAGTTAGCTAGATCTGAGTAAGGAAGAGCGCTAAGCTGCAGGGTGGTTAGAGTGCTTGCTTCTTGAAGCAAAGTTTCCAGGTTCAAAACCAGGAAGAGTCACCTGTAAATGAGGGAAGCAGCAGTAAAAGTATCTACATAGTTGGAAGATGGCAGTATGCGTGCGTCCTGTGTACACTATGTTAAGCCCCTGTCTGTGTACTCGGTATGTTTAGTCTGTGCGGTCGTCGCGTTTTTCCAGATCGCCGTATGATGCTCGGTTACATTTTATACAAGAAGAAGTTACCCATTTGTTCAGTAAAGTAAATTAATTACCCTTTTGTCCTCGTACGAATCACCTGCATTCCATAACATCCGAACACCCACGTGTTAATATTCTATATAAAATCGAAAATTAATCTGCCCTATTTTTTCGACCACAACACAATTTTTGAATGCATATTGGACGACTTGGGCTATTTTGAGTTTTTTTTTTTTGAACGATTTGGGTGACATCTGAAAATCGAAAAAAACCCGGATAAAGGATTACAGACCTGAATGTACAACACGTGTTAATGTAACGCCCCTAGTAATAAAGGCAGGTTAATCATACGCACAGAAAACAGTCACCTTCCATGAAGCAGCAGTAAAAGTACAACATAGTTGGAAATGGCAGTATGGCCTATGCGTTGTATAAAACAAATGATAAACACGTCTGCCCTTGCGGTCGTCGCGTTTTTCCAGATCGCCGTATGATGCTCGGTTACATTTTATACAAGAAGAAGTTACCCATTTGTTCAGTAAAGTAAATTAATTACCCATCTACACCTGCCATGACAACACGTGTTAATGGCCTATTTTATAAAACAAATGATAAACACGTCTGCCCTTTCCATGACAACACGTGTTAATGGTCCATTTTATAAAACAATAAACATGTCTGCCCTTTCCATGACAACACGTGTTAATGATCCATTTTATAAAACAATAAAAACGTCAACTCCCATGACAACACCTGTTACTGGTCTGTGTTGTAAAACAAAGATAAACACGTCTGCACCTTCCACAACAACAAGTGTTAATGATCCATTTTAGAGAACAATAAAAACGTCAACTTCCATGACAACACGTGTTAATGATCCATTTTACAGAACAATAAAAACGTAAACTCCCAAGACAACACGTGTTAATGGCCCATTTTATAGAACAATAATAACGTCAACTCCCATGACAACACGTGTTAATGGCCCATTTTATAGAACAATAATAACGTCAACTCCCATGACAACACGTGTTAATGGCCCATTTTATAGAACAATAAAAACGTCAACTCCCAAGACAACACGTGTTAATGGCCCATTTTATAGAACAATAAAAACGTCAACTCCCATGACAACACGTGTTAATGGCCCATTTTATAGAACAATAAAAACGTCAACTCCCAAGACAACACGTGTTAATGGCCCATTTTATAAAACAAGCACCTTCCATGACAACCCGTTTTTAATGACCTATTTTATACAACAAATTAATAAAAACATCTGCACCTTCCATGACAACACGTGTTAATAACCTATTTTATACAACAAATTAATAAAAACATCTGCAACTTTCAAGAAAACATGCGTTGGTGGGCCTTTTATAAAACGGTTAATAAAACCATCTGTACCTTCCAAGACAACACGGGGTTATGGCCCATTTTATAAAACAAATACTAGAAACTATTTGGCTTAAAATATCTTTCTCATTCTCCACTCCCACACCGTTGGTTGTATTGAAGCTTATTTAAAAGAGAGAGAACGAACGAACAATCTTTATTTTCAAAGGGTTGAGACTTGGGCACGAAGCCCGTCTGACATGCTGCCCTTCCTTTCTCTCATCTTTTAAACGGAATTAATTTATTATCACATGTATTTTACATATCAATTTAAATGAATGAAACGTTGTAGAAGTAAAATAATAGCATACTCGTAGAAACATGTCACAGGTGATCACATCAACATGTTCTCGGCCATTTTATTTTTAATTCCTAGAAAATTCAAGAAAGTGTACAAATAAGCCAACCTTGAAGATTAGTAAGAGTCAAACTGCTATCGCCCCCTCTCAGTCCATCTCATTTTCTCGGCAACTCATCAACCAAGAATGTAAAACATGTAGCCTATCTATTTTCTCGCCACACAAGGCACAATTACTTTACATTTTTTTTTCTGTTACGTTTAATGTTCAGAATTGGGAAGGCACAAATGAACGTGTGCAAAAATGACAAGAGAGAGAGAGAGAGAGAGAGAGAGAGAGAGAGAGAGAGAGAGAGAGAGAGAGAGAGAGAGAGAGAGAGAGAGAGAGAGAGAGAGAGAGGGTGAGTCTTATCATCATCATGACCCCTCATCTTCTCAAGGAGGAAAGGCCTTCAACAAATTCACGCTAAATCCTCCCGTCCTATGCCATCCACTCAATGTATTCTTTGCCATTTCATTTCTGTCACCTGTTCTTTTCTCTGTGTGTTTCTCAGTGTTCCTCTACCCCTCTTACACTGGGAATCCCAGAACACGGACTGCCTTATCATGACTTCAACAGGTTTCCTCAATGTATGTCCTATCTGCCCCTAGCGTCCACTTATCTTCTGTTCCACTGGCACCTGTCTGGTCTTGTCATATATACATACACACGGGGCTGTGGTACTTTATCAAGGTCATTAGGGGATTGACAAGGATCAACGTGGTTATATGGCCAGGGTGGGCAATATCTTATTTTGAGTCGTCACAAGTGTGGCGAAGATTCATTCACCACATCAAATTTTTTTTAAAAAAAGATCCTTAACTATTCTGATTAAAATTGAAAATTCGACCTTTAAATGATTTTATTCAAGCATTATGCTTGCTTACAGAGTAAAACACACAGCCAGGGAGTTCAATTCACAGTCTGATCAACAAGTTCAAATTTGGCTGAATATTTGAAATTCATAGACATGACGAATCATAGTGATATGGAAGAAACTCTCCGAGTTTTCTAATACAGGCCGGAAATATCAGTATATCTATTTTCAGAGTAAAACTGTTTAACTTTCAAGAATTCTTTTCAATTCGCCTCCACTTTAGTTTCATAATCCAGATATACCAGGTTCGAAACCTGCTGCAGGCGGTTTGGTAGCAGATCGCTTTGTGTGGATTTTTAACAATGGTATAAGCGCCGCACCGTTCAGAAAGCAATGGCAAACTACTGAATGAAAAAATTGCCTAGAAAAATCACAAACAGCCAATAAAAGCTGGGGTTGATTGCCACGTCCTGTAAAGGATAAGCAACTAACTTTTGTTGCCTATTCGCCACACTTTTGTAGCCTATTCGCCTCCACTTTTGTTGCCTATTCGCCACACTTTTGTAGCCAATTCGCCACACTTTTGTAGCCAATTGGCCACACTTTTGTTGCCTATTCGCCCCACTTTTGTTGCCAATTCGCCACACTGCCTATTCGCCACACTTTTGTAGCCAATTCGCCTCCACTTTTTTGCCAATTCGCCATACTTTTGTTGCCAATTCGCCACACTTTTGTTGCCAATTCACCACACTGTTGTTGCCAATTCGCACACTTTTGTTGCTGATTCGCCACATGTGTCGATAGCGAATGTACTGCCTATCAGAGTTACATAGTGTGCATATGACTGTGTTTGTGAAAAACAGATAAAATGGAGCAGTGAGGCTGTGAGTGGTAATGTATGTAAGAGTGGGTGAAAAACTATGAACAGTTGTATATGTGCATGTGTGTGAGAGACAGGGTGACACAGAGAAAGTATGAGAAACTCAGAGAACGATTTCGCACCTCGCGCAACAGTTTCTCCAACACTGCTCATGTTTAATCTGTGTAAGGGTGAATCTGAAAAATTGTGTGTGTTTGCTGAGAAGTGTGTGACGTAGATAAAAGATGTCAAAGAGCAAACAAACCTGACGCCCACAAAGCAAATTTCAAGTCCCTATTGAAACTTTTTGACTAAAATGAAACTTTCAGTACATCTATGGTGCTCTGTTGAGGCATAAAACTTAAAAAGATACATAGATATATATTTTACAGCTGATGGCTCGCCTTCTTTTAAGAAAAAAATACTGTGCGGATGTCATAGATGTGGTTGTAGACGCTGTGTAATGATGATGTAGAAGGCAAGCAGATGCAGATTCACAGGCATGAACACTGACGATACAAAGAATGAAAGGAAGAAATGAAGACAGGCTGGAAAGTGAGGACAGATAGATTAGATTAGATTTGACAGAAATATAGACTAGACAGAACGACAGATGACCGCAAACGGCTCCGGGGTCGACCCAGCCTCATGAATTGAGTGCCAGAGTAACTCTGGGAAGGTTAAGGCGGCCAGCGTGATGCTGACCACATCATCCATAGTGTGCCGATGGTCAAGAAAATATGGGCCTAACACCATATTCCCAATATGCCTCAGTGGGCGTTTAACGGGATCCTTTACCTTTTAGAACGACAGATTAGACAGACAGATATAGATACATAGACAGACAGACTGATAGAAGCTGTCAGATATATAGATAGACAAATATAAATATAGACAGAAAGATAGATAGATAAACAGACAGGTATGATGAAAAGATAGATAGGCAAACATAATCCCAATACAATAACTATAACGCCTTTATAACAATACATCAATCCCTCGCAATTCACGAGCACGTGACTCGCTGTTATTATTCACAATCCACTTCTGCATATCTACTTACAACTCGTGAAACAATTTGGTTACAGTAGATGGGAGTATGACCAATTCAATGTGGATCTACTGTACTGGTCATGCAAGAGTACGCGGCTACGAGACAGCTAACAGACTAGCCTCCCCAGCACCAATTAATGGGGACACCGAATATGGATTAGGGTGAAATATTATGGACAACTGATCGCCTGTTAGAGAATGACACTGCAATAGATGAATCAACAAGGCTAAGCCTGTTGGCATTTGGCATCAAACGTAAGACTGACAGGGATGGACGTATGAGAGGATGCAACCGTCCTATGTACAACCAGCGCGCTACAGGGACATTTAGCATTCATATCCTTTGATATTTGCTGAGGGAGACTGAGCATCTATGGGTTTGCCCGGACGGCAGTGATGTCGATTCTGATTGTGACGTACGTCTAAGTATGACAAATGAATTTCCCTGACTCGATGGATGATAACAGAATATTGGCCTCTCATAACTGTTGTAACTTTTACCGGCATGCAGCTTTTCCACGAGAACCTTACACGCTGGATCATTAATATGTAGCCTGCTATCTTATGTGAACGTTTGAGATCGCATGGCCTTTGATGGGAGGTTAAATCCCGCCCACAACCATTTCTGAGAACGATTTATAGCAATCTTTTCCTTTCTAGTGCAAACTAATGTTACAGCTAAAAGTATTTCCTAATACAATTGACGCGTAAATTTATTTTGCAGACGTTAAAGAGAATTATAACTTTAATACAGTTTAGTTCTGTATAGATAGATGTGCTTTTAATTATTTTTAACTCACGGGAAGTTTTCCTGATTTGTTAATTGACGACGCTAATAAGTAAATAGGCTAACTGTAATTTATCGCGTCAGATTATAATATGATTTGTAATGCATTTCTTGTTTTGATTATCTTTCATTCAGAACGATCATTCAACCTGCATCCCAGCAATTATTAATTATATACAGAGTTCGGCCAAACTCAATTTGATAACTCCAGTAACATATGAACTTTTTAAAGCTAAACTTGTGGCGACCTGTAATGGGCCCCGCTCCTCTGAACGTAACTGAGAATAAAGCCATTCAAGAAACACTTTAAAAATACTAGTTCATATAGAGTCCTTAAAGAAAACTGGAAGCAGAACATATTTTATTCACTGCCCCTATTTGTGAAGAAAAAGCATCGATCTACCTGAACACTATCTGTCACGTATATTCAGTGGATTTTACCCTTCCTTCCTCCCCCCCCCGCGCCCCCCCCCCCCCCCCCCCCCCCCCCCCCCCCCCCCCCCCCCCCCCCCCCCCCCCCCCCCCCCCCCCCCCCCCACCCCCCCCCCCCCCCCCCCCTCCCCCCCCCCCCCCCCCCCCCATCCCGAAGAAGAACTTACCTCAGGGTTTTTCTTAACTTGTGACATTACGGAAAAAGGAAGTTATCTCCACCAGCTGTGCCAATTTTAGGAACCACACCATACCTCCTGCTTAGCCAAGTGCCTGTGCCTTTCTTTAGGAACTTTATCTAATAAACAAACAGTACCGTTACACTTCAACGTCCAGCGATTTCGGGACCCTTTGTTAACTTCAACAACCCGCAAAATCTGGGGCTGTACACGGAAGAAAAATACTTTTATCTAAGCCAAGGTTTAGTGCTGTTTTTTGATGTATTTCCTATGAAGTGCCAGAATTCACCTTTCGGTAAGTCTGCGTGTGTATTTGTGGGGATGGCCAGCCCTAGTGTGTTTTTTGAATGAAAGGAGATTTATCTTTTCTTTACCCTTTTAATTAGTTCGACCTTGTACTAAGGTGCATTATATTCCTTGTACGGGATCTCTCCTAGCGGGATTGGGTAACTGTGTTCATTCCCCCCTCCCGTAAAATTTGTTGATTTAAAGGGAGACAATTGAGAACCCTAGCTTTCCTCTACACCCCCCCCCCCTTTACTGTAACCCCTTGCCTCAGAGTAATAAATTTACCAGTGGGTTAAATTGCCTATCTCTGATCACCCCCCTCCCCCCCCCTTTCTTGTCTTTGGGACCGGGTTTTGTCTGTTAGTAAATATAAACGGGAAACGGTGGATGGGATATTTCTCCTCAAAAACCCCTCTTCCCTTGTTATATTTGTATTCTGTAACCTTTGATTTTTGACTGTAAATGTACAATTATGTGTGAGTCCTTTATGATAATAAAGGTATTAATCATTAATTGTGTTGGTTGTCGGTTGGCCTAAAACTCCAAACATTTCCATCTGTGTAGGTTGTATTCATGTACGTTGAGCGACAGAATCACCAAATCGGTGAGCGCGTTGAGCGACTGGAACTGACAAACAATTGTTTGTGCAGAAGAGAGATAGGAATAGTCTGTGAGAAAACAGGTATTGTCGTAATAAGAGACTGTCCTTGCTCCTTCCCAGCGCTTGTGAATCTACTACCTCATTCTCCTAAATCCTTATTCTCACAGAGCCTTCAATATCACTTTACACTCTAAAGGGACCAATATTCATCAGCACCCTCTCAGAAAAAAAATTACGACAATATATGGTTAGCTCGTTCGAGATTCTGAACTTAGTTAAAATAGAGTGTGGTTGATTGTCTTTGTGAAGTAGGGTATAATCTTTAAAAGTATTACTTCCCCTAGACCAAGCCGTTCAGTATTTTGGGCCAACCACACAATAATTAAGACAGGTTTGTTTTTCCACAGGAACAGGCAGTTAGTGATAATAAAAGATTGTCACATTTGTATTCTCTGGCAGAGGGAATTGAAAATTTTTGGTTATATAATTGCTGGGACTGCGTGATTGTTTTACAATCACTAAAGGTTATGAAGCGTTTGAGTTGAGCTAAGCTAAAGACGGATTGTTCTGATTTTTTAAAATTAAGTTAACTACGTCTCATCTCAAAAAATTGTCTTCAGGGACGGAGTTTGTTGTTAGAGAATTAACATTTTCTGGGAAAATTTTTTTTTTCCTTTTAAATTGTTTAATATAAATTTTTCTCTACTGTTAGTAAGAGCAGATTCTTTTCTAGTGTAACTTACCATTGAATTGGCATAGTTGCTTGCGTTACGAGTCTTAAGTGACAATAATAGCGGCGATAAGTTAACACACGAGGTCATTCAGTAAATTTTTTACTTTGTTTTTCTCGTAGCGGCTTTGAGTTTTTCCCCTTCTTGTTCCATCTTACTATTCTCTAGTCTTAGAAGCATCCAGTTCTTTGACAATGGCTGAGAGAATTAGGATAAGATCCATTTTGAGACAGGAAGCGAAAGACTTAGGATTAGACACAGAAGCCGCGAATCTGTTTATCACCCAGGAACTGCAAAGGTATGACGCGGAGGAAGAGAGGGCAGAAGCTAGGAAGAAAGAAGCGGACGATCGTCAATTGGAGCAGAAGAAAATTGAGGCAGAGATGGACGCCCGCAGGGAAAGAGAGAGAGACAAGGAAAGACAGCATGAATTAGCGCTCAAGGCTTTAGAGAGTCGGAGTGCCTCTACTTCAAATAATGGAGAGCCGTCTTCGCCCCATTCTCAAACAATGGATCTCTCCAGCACTCAGTCTGCCCAATTAACTGCGATGTCTTTTGCTTTAGAGTCTTTTCCTAGCCCTAACGAAAAAATTGACAGCTACCTAGAAAAATTCGAAAGGCTCGCAAATCTGTATGGGTTAGAGAGTTCCCGCTGGGCACTTAAACTCTCGACATCACTAAAAGCGAATGCTTATGACGTATACACAAAGCTGGGACCGAACCAACATGATTACGACATGCTTAAGAAGGCCTTGCTAGAGCGGTTCGAAATGACCGCCCGAAAATTTCTGCAAATGTTCAGAAACAGCCGAAAAGAGAGCACGGAAACATTCCCCCAATTCTCTTCACGTCTCACGGCTATTTGACAAAGTGCATTGAATTATCTGACCTACCTCTTACATATGAGGGACTACTTGAACTTGTTCTTGTGGAACAGATAAAGGCAACCTTGTCAAACGAAACCCGTAGATTTTTGGCTGAACAGGGCGCAGTCAGGCTTGAGGACATACTCAATAAGGCCGAACGCTATACCAATGCAATGGCCGAACTTCCCAGCACTAAACGTAAACCCACAGATGAGCCATCTCGTAAACAAAATCTAGAGCAGTCATCCTATTCCTCTAATTCCTCTCAGAATTATAACCAACGAGAAAATAATACCCAGAGACCTCCCCAGGAAAAATCGAAATTCTACAAAACCCGATACCCCCCCAACAACAATTCTGATCAACCCACCAAGCCTACGTGGCAGCGCGGCCACCAAGGTCAAGGAAAAGGGAAGACCCCTACACCAGGAACATCTGATAAGGGCAAACAAACCGGTTCAAACCGCGTTGGATGTTTGCATACAGCCTCGAAAGGTAGAGTCAATGTCAGTGATTCTCAACCTGAGGGGGACCGACCCTCAATTCGAGGAACTGTAATTTTGAATGGTACCTCAACCACTTGTCTCTTTGACACTGGATTAAGTTTTAGTTGTATTGTTGCTAGACACCTAGTCAAACCAGGTCAGGAGACAGAGGAAACCGTCAAACTTAGTGGAGTTTTCAGGAGTGATGCACCCAGGACGCTGCCTATCGCACTGGTAGAAATACACTCTGACTTTGTCAGAGGAGTTATAAAAGCGGCCATTATGGATGATCCTATCTACCCAGTTATCCTGGGATGTAGATATGTGTTTATTGGGAGACCAAAGCAGCCGATTGTGGCAGCGGTAACCACAAGAGGGCAAGCCAAGAAGGAGAGGGAGCCTGCGCCAAATTTGTTGCCGAACAAACTGAAGGAGGCGCAACAAAAGGACCCTACTCTGGAGCTCTGCTTTAAAAAACTGCCCATGGCTAAGGACCCCAGACACAACGGAGACATCTTTTCTAAGGATGGCGTATTGTATCGTAGAACGGGCAACCCGGACACGGGGAATAACCAGCTCCTAGTTCCGACGCAGTACCGAAGCCAGATCTTAGAGATGGGGCACTCTCTTCCCTTTAGCGGACATATGGGACAAAACGCCACTATTCAGCGAATAAAAACCCACTATTGGTGGCCAGGAATGAACTCTGACATTGTCAGGTATGTGAAATCCTGCGCCCAGTGCCAACGGGTAGCACCCAAGCACTTGACACCCCCAGTACCTATGGGGCAAATACCAATAGTAGGGACTCCATTTGAACGGGTTGCTGTCGACATTAATGGTCTTCTGGAAAAGATCAAAAGAAGGAACAGGTTCATCCTGACCTTATTTGACACTTGCACTATGTGGGCCGAAGCCGTACCGCTACCATGCACTAATTCCAAGCATGTCGCAGAAGCCCTTGTGCAAATTTTTACACGGTTGGGATTCCCTCAACAAGTTTTGACGGACAATGGATCCCAATTCCGTAGCCTGTTAATGGAGGAGATCTTTAAGATCTTGAGGGCCAAACATATCCATACAAGTCCCTACCATCCGGCCGGAAATGGGCTCGTGGAACGTTTTAATGGCAGCCTCACCACCATGTTACGTAAGCTGGGTCAGGAGAAACCAGAAGACTGGGACCTATATATATCGGCTGCCTTATTCGCCTACCAAGAGGTTCCCCAAGCGTCTACGGGATTCCCGCCTGCTACACTTTTATTTGGCAGACCTATAAAGGGGCCATTGTAGCGGGAGGTTATTTAAAATTATTTATTATGTAAAAGTATGCCAGTAAAGAGTTCTGGTCTTACAAGTAATACCCCAGTCTTAGAAATAAGCACTGGTGTATTGTTATCATAAAAATAGTCAGACTGTGAAAACCCTGGCCCAGTTGGTAAGAAGTAGTACCAGGATTTAAGGTGTCTCCTCCCTGTGACTATCTTATGATTACTTATATTCTAGGGGATAATAAAATGAACATTCACTGTGACCACAAATGTAATAAGTGAATAATTCCTCAGGTACAGTTAAAAATATTTTAATATTTACACTAATATTCTATATCTACTAGTTGGAAAAGAGTATACACATATATATAAAAATATTCACACAATTACTATTATTGTCTGTTTAGACTTCAAGATCTTTAATAATAAAGTTACTGAAATCACTGTTATTAGTCCTTTGAATTTAAGGATAACTGTCATCAGTTGACTGAGTTTATGTATGGTTACTTATTGTTTTCAACTATTGGCTGTTTCACATGTATAGGTGGTCAGTGTCAAACAGGACACTTATCTTTCCAACTTGATACTGCTGAAACTGTCCTTTGCTGATATCAGACTTGGTAGGCCCAACAGTAGGGATGCCAATGACCAGTTGAAGTTCACTCTTTGGGGTCCTGCACTTTTGTGGGATTGCCTCGGATGAACTGCACCGGCTTCTGATACTGGACAGTCTGGTTTGAGTTATTTCATGGAACCTGCAACATATCAGCCTTGGCTAGTATCTGGCTAGACTTGTAGCTGACTAGCACAGATGTCAGACCAGTCAGTCATCAGATGTCACCGTTATACAATCATAGTAAGTAAGGACATCATTTCAGTGATATAGCATTAATATTAACATTTCAATTAAGTGTAACTGACTAGCTCATAAGTCAGACAAGTCAGTCATCAGGTGTCAAAGTTCTACAGTCATAGCAAGTAACATCAATTCAATGATATAGAATTAATATTAACATATCAGTAATAAACATCATCTGGTTTATTCCGCTCCTATACATCCCTTCATATGCTATAACTTGATCCTTCCAAATCATTCATATCAAGTACAAATTCAAATACTGATGCTATTCTTAGCATCTACACAAATTTAATACATAAAATAAATAAAGTGAGTGACCACGTGATCAAGTTGCTTTCTTCGGTAGTACAATTACATAGTTTTGGAATTGAAACCTGGCTGTGGACACACTCCATTTTACCAGCTGTAAATGGGTACAAAGTTGTGCGCTCGAACTAGGGAAGGCAAAGGCAGCGAGGAAGGAGACTAGTCGCCTTAACCTCGTAAACTGGGATCTTCCATGATAAAGTTTCTAACACTTCATTTCCCTACGACAATCTCTGCCATGGGACTGCCTTTATCTTCGTAAGCGATAAAGCAATATGATAAATATCTCTTCATTAGGCTGTGGGGCTATTTGTGATTAATTTTTGTACAAGCAACAATCATCTCATCCACAATGCACATGTTTAGATCATACAATACATTATATCAATGACTATTATACAGGCATATTTTGTGAATTCTATATGAACCTGAAATAACAAATATTATACACGGTAGTTATCATAATTTCGCTTACCCTCAGACTTCAGATACTGGACTTAAAAATGTTTCTGGCGATCCGCTCACAATTCATGGGTAGTGGCGAAACTCTGCCTCCAGTCTGGCTCAAACCTCCTTCGATGTGTATCTCTCTCAGTTTACCGATCCGCTACTTATACGCAAAGCGCGGACGTATTGGAGAGTAACGACGTCACAGCCTAAACCTAAGCCTGAAAAATCCTTCCCGAACAGTGATTTCGGCCGAACTGTGCGTCAACTGAAATTTTGCCTTTATCATTCTCGGCATATATAATATCCATATAGTTCCATCTTATCTAGTTTTATACAGCTGATAAAACTCTATCTTCCTATCCATGTAATTTCCCAAACTGTTATTTGTTGATTTTAATATTTAGAACAGAAGTGGGTTTACGTGCTTTTAGCGTAACTGTGGGCAGCCGAAATACGCATATATCTCCGTAAATGAGAACTTCCTACCGTTCCATCTTATATGCAGTTATACACCATCCTTCCCTGTACTGAAATGTAAAATCCTTTTCATACGGATTCCCTTCGTTTTTATTTATCGTTGGCGATTTCCTCTGTCCGATACACATTTCGCTGATACGCCGCCATTTTGAAAGCGGTCACTCGATCGTAGATGGGTTTATAAATCTAACTGAACTCATTTGCAATGACTTGAAACCAATTTTGCGACATAGCTCCCCCATATTTTAAGCTGGATGATATCTAGCTTAACTATTGGGTACAAGACAATTGCAAATCGACCATTCCGAGGTTAGTTTTCCTTCTTTCTATCCTCCTCAAGCTCTGTGGGATGGCGACTTAGAAAATCTGCGCCCACATTCTGTTTTCCCGGAATATATTCAATAGTGAAGGAATATGGCTGAATCAATAATGACCATCTTAGTAAGCGAGTATTTGCATGACGTGATGAGGCCAAAAATGACAGGGGTTGATGATCACACTGGACCACAAATGGCTTGCCATACAAATAGGGTTGAAACTTATTGATGGCCCACACCAATGCTAAACATTCCCTCTCTATAGTAGAGTAATTCTTTTCTGCCGCGTTCAACTTGCGGCTGGCATAAGCAACAGGAAACAGTTCCTCATTCTGAGATTTTTGTAAAAGCGCGGCCCCAATTCCTACATTGCTTGCATCAGTCCGTACTATAAACTCTTGCATCAGATCTGGTAACTTCAGAATAGGCCTACTAGTGAGTTTATGTTTCAATTCTGAATATGCATGCTCACACTCTGCAGTCCACTTTATTGTGTCCGGCTTCCCTTTCTTTGTCAGATCCGTCAAAGGTGCACATAAGGTATTGAAGTCTTTGATGTACTTTTGATAGAATCCTCCTAAGGATACGAATGACCTCACATCCTTTTTTGTCTGTGGTCTAGGTGCATTCCTTAACTTTTCTATATTTTTGGGATCAGGAGACATGTTTCCATGACAAATTGTATGTCCCAAAAATTCTAATTCCTGACATCCGATTACACACTTTGTTGGACGAGCAGTCAAACCTGCCTCTCTGAGTCTACTCAGTAACATTGATAGAGAATATAGATGATCCTCAAATGTTTCCGTGGCTATGAGAATGTCATCCATAAAGTTGGTGATGTTAGAGTTGTTCAAGGGTTCTAGCAATTTCCTCATCATCCTTGAAAATACGCTTGGTGCGTTTTTCAACCCGAATGGTAGTACATTAAATTCGTAGTGACCATCCGAAGTGCTAAAAGCCAGCATGTGTCGGATCTCGGGTTTGACAGGAATCTGGTAATATCCCTTACTTAAATCGACCTTAGAGAAATATTTCGCAGTACTAAGCGTCGAGAACAGCTGATTGGTATCCGGTAATGGATCAGCTTGGGTTTCTGTGATCGCATTTAATTTCCGGTAATCGATACAGAGTCGGTGTTCTCCACTTGGTTTTCTCAACAGTACAACACTTGAACTGTAAGGTGATTCTGACTTGGAAATGATTTGTTCTTGCAACAGATAATCAATTTCCTCCTTCAATGCCTGTGCCTTGGCATATGGTATAGGATAGGTCTTCATGCAGATAGGTGTTGGATCGATGACCTTCATATCATATGTCAATAAGTTGGTGCATCCTGGTTTATCAGTTAACACATCTGCATGTGTTTTTAAAACTTCTTTAACTTGCTCCCTCTGTTCCTGAGTTAACTGAGTACTAATTTTGACTTGTTCATATGTCTCAGTCGGTCTTAATGGATACTCTATTGAGGTAAGTGGTTCATGCTTCATTTCGGTTGTGATGGCCAGAGTCATCATATGAGCTACCTCCGTTGATGTCCTGTCATAATATTTCTTTAACAGATTAACATGGTACACCCTTTCTTTGCCCTTCTTGTCAATTTTGTAATTAGTCCTCGATATTTTCTCTAGCACGTTATATGGACCCTGCCAACCAATCTGCAGTTTGTTGTTACTGCTGGGCAATAGAAGAAGCACTTTTTTCTCCAACAGCAAGTTCCCTATCCTTTGCTTTCTTGTTATAGTATTCAGTATGTTTCTTTCTGGCTCTGCGAAGATTGTCATTAGCCAATTTCCAGCCCATTTTCAGTCGAGTGGTCAACTCATTTACATACTGAATTGATGAGGTGACACTTCCCTCTGCCTTCTCATCTGTCCAAGTCCGCAGTAATGCTTCCAGTGGACCTTTTATAGGCCGACCAAACAACAATGTGGCCGGTGCCATTCCTGTGGAATTGTGTGGGACTTCCCGGTATGCGAATAATGCAGCGGGTAAGTATACATCCCATGTTTCAGGTTTTTCACTTGCCAGCTTCCTGAGAATAGAAATGAGCGTACCGTTGAACCGCTCGACTTGACCATTTCCTTGTGGGTGATAAGGAGAGCAATGATAATGTCTGGCTTGAAAAATCCTGAACACTTCTTGGGTTAGCTTTCCCTTGAACTGGGAACCATTGTCCGTCAATATTTGATGTGGAAAGCCTAACCGGGTGAATATTGTCAACAATGCCTCTGCCACATGCTTAGAATCTATAGATGCCATGGCTACGGCCTCTCCCCACATAGAGCATGTATCAACTAGAGTTAAGATATAACTATTCCTTCTCTTAGTCCTAGTGAGGGGTCCAACAATATCCACTGCAACTCTCTCGAATGGGGTACCCATGATTGGCATTTCCCCTAGAGTTGCTGGTGCAGTCCCCTGCTTGGGGGCTATCCGTTGACACTCTGGACAAGATTTCACATATCGTTTGATATCTTCCGTGATCCCTGGCCAGTAATAGTGACAAGCTATCCGTTGACTTGTGGCACCAATTCCCATGTGTCCACTAAATGGAATAGCATGTGCGAGCTCCATAACTTTCTCCCTGTATGACTTTGGTACTACCAGCTGTCCATGCCCTTGCGGTCCTGTACCAGCTTTTCTATACAGTAGTCCATTTTTCATATACAAGTCTCCTTTTTCTGGAGGGTTATGGGCCTTTGGCAATTTGCCAAAACAAGGCTTCAATGTGTCATCTTCTGATTGAGCCTGTTTCATCTGCTCTGGCTGAGTATTGTTAGGATTTTCCTCCTCGTTTTTGGTGCTCGACCTGGTCTGGACTGCCGCCAGGACAACAGGTTTTACTGGGTCACCCAAGAATACATACCTACACCCCAATATCAGCGGGTATATAGGGTCATCTATCACTGCGGCTGTTATCACTCCTTCCACGTAGCGAGATTTCACATTGATCCTAGCTATAGGAAGTGTCATGGTTGCTGTTCCCTTAGTTGCCCCTTGTATTTCCACGGTGTCTGTGGTAATTTGATCAGAGTGCACTAGGGTTGAACTCACAACTGAGTCGAAATCCAGGCCGGTATCATATAAGCACATGACTCGATTGCCGTTCACGGTTACGAGCTCACTCACAGGGGGATGACGGAGGCTATTCTGACTCCCTGTCAGTTCCATCATATCTGTCCTATTCCCTGTTGCTAAACATGCAGCGTGATGAGGGGTTTTCCTTCTACAATCTACAGTGTTGTGGTTGCTCATCTTACAAATTTTGCACCACTTATCTCCCTGTTTGTAGGGTTTCTTTTCCTGAGTCTGAGGGTTCTTGTCCTTATTATCAAATCTTGGCTTATTTCTGTATGGATGATCCTTCTGGTCAAGCTGGGTATTCTGCGGTGGTGGCTTATATCCTTCTACCTGCTTCCTTTTTGTTCCTACCAATTCAGCTTGAGCTGCTTGGTATCTCTCTGCGCATTTCAAAATGTCTTCCAGCCTCTCTGCTCCTTGTTCCATAAGGAATTTCCTCATTTCTTGAGACATGGAATCTTTCACTTGCTCTAACATAACCATTTCTTTCAGATCCTCGTATGTTTTCTGATACTTACCTAAACTACTCCATTTCAACAAATACGTTTCTAGCCTAGCTGAGAACTGGTTATATGTTTCTCCAGGTAGAGGTTTAGATGTTCTAAATTTCTTCCTATATGCCTCTGAGTTCTTTTCATAGCGGATCAGTAAGGCTTGCTTTAGTATCTCATAATTTTCCTGATCTTCTTTGGGGAGTTTCAGAAACACATCATATGCAATACCTCTCAATCCCTGGGATAACTTTAGACTCCATTTTTCCTTTTCCAGTCCATATGTAGAGGCTAGCCTTTCATACCTATCCAGGTATGACTCAATTGCGTCCTCCTTTTCAACAAATGGATCTAGGTGGAAGTTCATGGCCCCATTTGCTGTGTTCTGAAAAGAGCTATTCGCAGAATGAGGTGAGCTATTACCATGGGTGATAGTCCCAGCCTGAAGTTCAAGATCAAGCTGTCTCATTTTCAGCTCATGGTCTCTCTCTGCTTGTAACCTCCTTTCTTCTCTCTCAGCTTCTAATTTCTTGGCTTCTCTCTCTGCTTCTAATTTCTTGGCTTCTCTCTCTGCTTCTAATTGCTTTGCTTCTCTCTCGGTGTACTTTTCACATTCCGTCGTGACATACCGGATCAGAGCGTCACCATCCATGCCAAGCTCTTTTCCCACCTGCAGTGTAGCAGACCTAAATTTGACCAAGTCAGCCATGATGTATCTGTAGTCTAGTAGGGCAAGTGATCTTACTCAAACTAATTTACTACAATATAATTAACTTAATTAAAATTAAAGTTAATTAAACTGACTTCACCATATATGAAACAGCTTTCTTTATCTGTACTCAATGGTACTCCTAAAAAATTATATATTTCCTACTATGTTAACTCTTTCCAAAAATTTTCAAAAAAAAAATTTTCTACACAGCAGAAATAGAAAGTTGGCTCAGGAATATCAAAGATATATCCTGCAGACGAGCCCCCACTGTAGCGGGAGGTTATTTAAAATTATTTATTATGTAAAAGTATGCCAGTAAAGAGTTCTGGTCTTACAAGTAATACCCCAGTCTTAGAAATAAGCACTGGTGTATTGTTATCATAAAAATAGTCAGACTGTGAAAACCCTGGCCCAGTTGGTAAGAAGTAGTACCAGGATTTAAGGTGTCTCCTCCCTGTGACTATCTTATGATTACTTATATTCTAGGGGATAATAAAATGAACATTCACTGTGACCACAAATGTAATAAGTGAATAATTCCTCAGGTACAGTTAAAAATATTTTAATATTTACACTAATATTCTATATCTACTAGTTGGAAAAGAGTATACACATATATATAAAAATATTCACACAATTACTATTATTGTCTGTTTAGACTTCAAGATCTTAAATAATAAAGTTACTGAAATCACTGTTATTAGTCCTTTGAATTTAAGGATAACTGTCATCAGTTGACTGAGTTTATGTATGGTTACTTATTGTTTTCAACTATTGGCTGTTTCACATGTATAGGTGGTCAGTGTCAAACAGGACACTTATCTTTCCAACTTGATACTGCTGAAACTGTCCTTTGCTGATATCAGACTTGGTAGGCCCAACAGTAGGGATGCCAATGACCAGTTGAAGTTCACTCTTTGGGGTCCTGCACTTTTGTGGGATTGCCTCAGATGAACTGCACCAGCTTCTGATACTGGACAGTCTGGTTTGAGTTATTTCATGGAACCTGCAACATATCAGCCTTGGCTAGTATCTGGCTAGACTTGTAGCTGACTAGCACAGATGTCAGACCAGTCAGTCATCAGATGTCACCGTTATACAATCATAGTAAGTAAGGACATCATTTCAGTGATATAGCATTAATATTAACATTTCAATTAAGTGTAACTGACTAGCTCATAAGTCAGACAAGTCAGTCATCAGGTGTCAAAGTTCTACAGTCATAGCAAGTAACATCAATTCAATGATATAGAATTAATATTAACATATCAGTAATAAACATCATCTGGTTTATTCCGCTTCTATACATCCCTTCATATGCTATAACTTGATCCTTCCAAATCATTCATATCAAGTACAAATTCAAATACTGATGCTATTCTTAGCATCTACACAAATTTAATACATAAAATAAATAAAGTGAGTGACCACGTGATCAAGTTGCTTTCTTCGGTAGTACAATTACATAGTTTTGGAATTGAAACCTGGCTGTGGACACACTCCATTTTACCAGCTGTAAATGGGTACAAAGTTGTGCGCTCGAACTAGGGAAGGCAAAGGCAGCGAGGAAGGAGACTAGTCGCCTTAACCTCGTAAACTGGGATCTTCCATGATAAAGTTTCTAACACTTCATTTCCCTACGACAATCTCTGCCATGGGACTGCCTTTATCTTCGTAAGCGATAAAGCAATATGATAAATATCTCTTCATTAGGCTGTGGGGCTATTTGTGATTAATTTTTGTACAAGCAACAATCATCTCATCCACAATGCACATGTTTAGATCATACAATACATTATATCAATGACTATTATACAGGCATATTTTGTGAATTCTATATGAACCTGAAATAACAAATATTATACACGGTAGTTATCATAATTTCGCTTACCCTCAGACTTCAGATACTGGACTTAAAAATGTTTCTGGCGATCCGCTCACAATTCATGGGTAGTGGCGAAACTCTGCCTCCAGTCTGGCTCAAACCTCCTTCGATGTGTATCTCTCTCAGTTTACCGATCCGCTACTTATACGCAAAGCGCGGACGTATCGGAGAGTACCGACGTCACAGCCTAAACCTAAGCCTGAAAAATCCTTCCCGAACAGTGATTTCGGCCGAACTGTGCGTCGACTGAAATTTTGCCTTTATCATTCTCGGCATATATAATATCCATATAGTTCCATCTTATCTAGTTTTATACAGCTGATAAAACTCTATCTTCCTATCCATGTAATTTCCCAAACTGTTATTTGTTGATTTTAATATTTAGAACAGAAGTGGGTTTACATGCTTTTAGCGTAACTGTGGGCAGCCGAAATACGCATATATCTCCGTAAAAGAGAACTTCCTACCGTTCCATCTTATATGCAGTTATACACCATCCTTCCCTGTACTGAAATGTAAAATCCTTTTCATACGGATTCCCTTCGTTTTTATTTATCGTTGGCGATTTCCTCTGTCCGATACACATTTCGCTGATACGCCGCCATTTTGAAAGCGGTCACTCGATCGTAGATGGGTTTATAAATCTAACTGAACTCATTTGCAATGACTTTAAACCAATTTTGCGACAGCCATTAGAAGCCTTACTTCGGTCCCTGACAGACCAAAAGGCTGACGAGACAGTCGTCTCTGCAAGCAAGTATGTATCTGAGCTCAAGGAAAGGCTAAAGCTAGGATGGGATCTAGCTACAACCAACCTTACGAAAGCCCGCGCTAAACACGCTAAAAGATACAACAAAGCTGCAAAAGAGAGAGAGCTCCAACCACGGGAGAAAGTTTTGTTGCTACTCCCAACCGGAAGCAATAAACTTCGCATCGGATGGCAAGGGCCGTTTACCGTCCTTAAAAAGATCTCACGTACCAATTACAAGATCTCCATCAAAGGAAAGGAGAAGGTCTTCCACATAAATCTGCTAAAGAAATATTTGGAAAGACCGGTGCCATCCTCCGAGCATCTCCTGGCTGTCGCCATAGCAACGGAAGACGAGGAAGATGATGATGGTTGCATGGAGTATCCACTGCAACCCACAGAATCCTTTAAAGATGTCAAGTTCGGCGACAATCTCTCACCAGAACAACAAACAGAAACCAGGGCTCTACTAAAACAGTACAGTGCAGTCTTAACGGATGTACCTGGTCGAACAAATCTCATTGAATTTGATATGAAATTAACAAACGAGACCCCTGTTCAAACCAGAGTTTACCCCATCCCGTACGCTAAAGCGGATGCACTTCGCGGAGAAATAGACAAGCTGCGTCAGGCAGGAATTATCAGTGAGTCTACATCTCCTTACAGCTCGAGTGTAGTGCTGTTGCAGAAGCCCAATAAGGAAGTTCGGCTGTGTATTGATTACAGGTTGCTAAACGCTGTAACGGAATTCCAGCCCGAACCTCTCCAAACTGTTTCTGAGTTGTTCACCAAGCTCAGCAAAGCAAAGATCTTCTCCAAGATTGACCTCAGTAAAGGTTATTATCAAATACCAGTCAAGGAGGAAATTAAACCTTTGTTAGCTTTCAGCACTAGCGAAGGACATTACACATTTAATGTGATGCCGTTCGGTTTGCATAACGCACCAGGAGTGTTCACCAGGATGATGAGGAAGCTTCTAGAGCCTTTGCAAAGTCCCCATATCCATAATTTCATGGATGACATATTAATTGCATCGGAAACCTATGAAGAACATATTGCTACGGTTGCTATGCTCCTCAGGAGACTACAGGAAACGGCTCTCACAGCCAGACCTAGCAAATGTCTCATCGGGTTTGAACAGTTAGACTTCCTGGGGCATACTATTTCTCACGGATGCAGTTGGCCTATTAAGAAGAACGTGGAGAAAATTGTGGCAGCAAAAAGACCCCGAACGAAGAAAGACGTACGTTCCTTCATATTGCTATGTGCATACTATCAGAAATACATCCAGAACTTCAACGGACTGACAGCACCTCTGACTGACCTCACCAAGAAAGGTTGTCCTGATAAGGTCATGTGGAATCAAAAGTGCGAACATGCATACAGCACTTTGAAAGGACAGTTGTCGGCATACCCCATCCTAAGGTTACCTGACCTTAAGAAACCTTTCATACTGAGAGTTGATGCGTCAGGTCAGGGCATCGGGTCAACATTGCTGCAAGCCGATGACAGTGACCTGAACATGCTATTTCCAGTTGCCTATGGCAGTCGGAAACTGAATAAAGCGGAACGCAACTACAGTGTCGTTGAAAGAGAATGTCTCGCTCTGATTCATGGCATCAGACGCCATCATGAGTTTCTGTATGGTACTTCTTTCACGGTGCAAACAGACCATGCTCCACTAGCTTTCCTGGGGGCCAAGAAGGAATTCAACGCAAGGATAATGCGTTGGGCCTTGCTATTGAGTGTTTATTCCTTCAAAGTGGAATATATTCCAGGAAAACAGAATGTCGGAGCTGACTTCTTGAGTAGAAACTGGACCACGGAGGAAGAGGAGAAAATCGACGATGCCAATCATCCTAAAGCTACCGATCAGGGCAGCTTCATTGTCATAAATGAAACACGAAAACGAGTTTCCATGTCTCAAAAGTGGGGACGATTGTGACGTACGTCTAAGTATGACAAATGAATTTCCCTGACTCGATGGATGATAACAGAATATTGGCCTCTCATAACTTTAGAACCCCTGATCATCTGTTGTAACTTTTACCGGCAAGCAGCTTTTCCACGAGAACCTTACACGCTGGATCATTAATATGTAGCCTGCTATCTTATGTGAACGTTTGAGATTGCATGACCTTTGATGGGAGGTTAAATCCCGCCCACAACCATTTCTGAGAACGATTTATAGCAATCTTTTCCTTAACGCCGGCCCAAAAGAGGACGGGCCACAGACTCACTCCTGTTTCTAGAGCAATAAACAGCAGATCATTTTCTTACCTGGCTGTCACCCCGCCTGGTGGGAGTTGCCAAAGCTCTCAGAACAGTGGCACCATCAAAGACAGACAGATCTCAGAATTCAATCGCGGCGGTACACGATCTAAAGAAACAGGGAACTCGCAGCTCACAGAGTAGCTTCTCGGAAACTTTTCACACCCTCATGCAAGCAAGCCTGAGACGGAAGGAAATCGGTAGACCGGAGAAAACGTAGGAATCGCAGTGGTTAACACCACGGCGAGGTATCTCGAATTTTGCTCAATTTCAAGAAAGGTGCGAAAATCTAACACGCCCCATTCAAGTTACATTCGAGAAGTATAAATAGAGAACTCCGATAAACTGCATTTTATCGTTCGCTCTAACAGAATCCTAGTTGCACTAGCATAGTCGGATTCCTGCTGGATTGCATCTACCTTCGTGACTATTGGAGTGTATTCTTTCTGTGCAGACGGTAATTTATACATTAGCTTCGAGTGATCAGTGGTCGAGTTATTTCAATTGATTTCAATGGATTGTGGTGTAATTTAACCTTATTAAATAAACTCATTTTCAAAGTTCTAGTGCAAACTAATGTTACAGCTAAAAGTATTTCCTAATACAATTGACGCGTAAATTTATTTTGCAGACGTTAAAGAGAATTATAACTTTAATACAGTTTAGTTCTGTATAGATAGATGTGCTTTTAATTATTTTTAACTCACGGGAAGTTTTCCTGATTTGTTAATTGACAACGCTAATAAGTAAATAGGCTAACTGTAATTTATCGCGTCAGATTATAATATGATTTGTAATGCATTTCTTGTTTTGATTATCTTTCATTCAGAACGATCATTCAACCTGCATCCCAGCAATTATTAATTATATACAGAGTTCGGCCAAACTCAATTTGATAACTCCAGTAACATATGAACTTTTTAAAGCTAAACTTGTGGCGACCTGTAATGGGCCCCGCTCCTCTGAACGTAACTGAGAATAAAGCCATTCAAGAAACACTTTAAAAATACTAGTTCATATAGAGTCCTTAAAGAAAACTGGAAGCAGAACATATTTTATTCACTGCCCCTATTTGTGAAGAAAAAGCATCGATCTATCTGAACACTATCTGTCACGTATATTCAGTGGATTTTACCCTTCCTCCCCCCCCCCCCCCCCCCCCCCCCCCCCCCCCCCCCCCCCCCCGAAGAAGAACTTACCTCAGGGTTTTTCTTAACTTGTGACATTACGGAAAAAGGAAGTTATCTCCACCAGCTGTGCCAATTTTAGGAACCACACCATACCTCCCGCTTAGCCAAGTGCCTGTGCCTTTCTTTAGGAACTTTATCTAATAAACAAACAGTACCGTTACACTTCAACGTCCAGCGATTTCGGGACACTTTGTTAACTTCAACAACCCGCAAAATCTGGGGCTGTACACGGAAGAAAAATACTTTTACCTAAGCCAAGGTTTAGTGCTGTTTTTTTTTATGTATTTCCTATGAAGTGCCAGAATTCACCTTTCGGTAAGTCTGCGTGTGTGTTTGTGGGGATGGCCAGCCCTAGTGTGTTTTTTTTTGAATGAAAGGAGATTTATCTTTTCTTTACCCTTTTAATTAGTTCGACCTTGTACTAAGGTGCATTATATTCCTTGTACGGGATCTCTCCTAGCGGGATTGGGTAACTGTGTTCATTCCCCCCTCCCGTAAAATTTGTTGATTTAAAGGGAGACAATTGAGAACCCTAGCTTTCCTCTACCCCCCCCCCCCCCTTTACTGTAACCCCTTGCCTCAGAGTAATAAATTTACCAGTGGGTTAAATTGCCTATCTCTGATCACCCCCCCCCCCCGTTTTCTTGTCTTTGGGACCGGGTTTTGTCTGTTAGTAAATATAAACGGGAAACGGTGGATGGGATATTTCTCCTCAAAAACCCCTCTTCCCTTGTTATATTTGTATTCTGTAACCTTTGATTTTTGACTGTAAATGTACAATTATGTGTGAGTCCTTTATGATAATAAAGGTATTAATCATTAATTGTGTTGGTTGTCGGTTGGCCTAAAACTCCAAACATTTCCATCTGTGTAGGTTGTATTCATGTACGTTGAGCGACAGAATCACCAAATCGGTGAGCGCGTTGAGCGACTGGAACTGACAAACAATTGTTTGTGCAGAAGAGAGATAGGAATAGTCTGTGAGAAAACAGGTATTGTCGTAATAAGAGACTGTCCTTGCTCCTTCCCAGCGCTTGTGAATCTACTACCTCATTCTCCTAAATCCTTATTCTCACAGAGCCTTCAATATCACTTTACACTCTAAAGCAGAGGTGGCCAAACTACGGCCCGCGGGCCAGATCCGGCCCGCCAACCAGTTTTGACCGGCCCGCCAACCTGTTTTGGCAGGCGTCTTATTGTTGATTGAAAATTACTGTATACTCCGACCACTGTGCTAAAAAAAAAATTACAAAATAGCACGCACAGGCACCAGAAACAAAACTAAAAAGACCCAAAATGTACGATTAACATCTCCCCACCTCCCAAAACACCAACTCTCTCTCTTTCTCTCTCTCTCTCTCTCTCTCTCTCTCTATCATACCAATTGAGCTCTACTAGATAGTGCCGACAAAACGGAAATGATAACGTCAAATCTCTGATCGTGCACGTGGACAGGCGAAGACAGTATCGGTACCTACTTTGATAATGAGAAACTGAAAGAAATGACAGATCTTTTCTGCGGTCGGAAGTCTCTGAGATGCAATGATGTTGCTTTGTCTTTAGCATCGGTATGGGAAAGTGATCGTGGGAGTGGGGGTGGATAGTAGGTACATTTCTATAGGAAGGAGTTGAGATGCACAGTTGGTCTTGTGAAGTGTGTTAAGTATAAATCAGCCAGTGACACTTCTGGGCTCGTATCTATTGTGCACGTTTTCATGTATAGGAGTTTGCATTTGTAAAAATGTTTTCTAAGTATAGAAAAGTGGACAGTGAAAATCGCGCATTTAAAGCAGAATTGTTCATTCTCAATAAGAATAATAAACCTCAGTGCTTAGTTTGCGCCCAAGTGTTAGCCGTAGTGAAGGAATATAACTTGAAACGTCGCTATATCACAAATCATCAGAAAAACAACGACGAGCATAGCAGCGAGTCGAGAAAGCTTGTCATTGAACAACCCAAGAAAAAACTGAATCAGCAAAAGAGTATATTTAGTCATGTAAATAAGATTCAGGAATCATCACTCATGGCGTCCTATGTGATTAGTTATGAGCTTGCAAAAGCAAAAAAGCCGTTTACTGATGGAGAGTTTGTGAACAAGTGTGCAGTTCAAATGGCAGATGCGTTCAATGAAGAAAAAGTAATAAAAGAATTTCAAAATGTACCTCTTTCAAAACAAACCGTAGCTAGGAGAACATATGATATTACGAGTATTTTGCATTTGTCCCAGAACTTGAAATCTTTAATTGAAAATTGTCCATACTTTTCACTGGCGATTGGTGAAAGTACAGACATCACAGACACTAGCCAGCTTCTTATTTTTGTTAAAGTGATCTAGGAAGACTTTACTGTTTCTGAAGAATTACTGAAAGTTTGCTCTTTGCATGGTACAAGTAAAGGGGATGACATATTTTCTGCAGTTCAAAATGCCATGGAAGAATATGGTGGGTTTGAAAAATTGTCTGCTGTGTGGTTGCAAGGCTATGGTTGGGGAAAAATACTGGTTTTGTTGGACTTTTGAAGCAAAATAAAATTGACGTGCCTACATTACATTGCATAGTTCACCAAGAGGCCCTTTTTGCAAAATCTATAAACCTAAATGACACTATGGCTACTGTAGTGAAAATAACGAATTTGATCAGAGGAGGACACAGCTCTCTAACTCACAGGAAGTTCCTTGCATTTTTAGAAGAAGTGGACTCTGTTTACGGTGATCTCCTGCTTCATGCTGAGGTGAGATGGCTTAGTCGAGGAAAATGTTGAATACGATTTTGTGAACTGAAGGATGAAATATTTGACTTCCTGCGAGACAACTTACCATGTTCAATTGATCTTCAAAATAAACTCAAAGATATTCATTTCATTCAGCACTTGGCATTTCTCACAGATATAACACAACATTTGAATGTACTGAATTTGCAGTTACAACGAAAAAGGCAAACAATTTTTCAAATGATGGGCTTTGTTGGTGGCTTCAAAAAGAAACTGAGCCTGTTTCATTTTCCTTGTTGTAAACAGCTGTCTGAGAAAGAGGGTGTTAACTTCAGAAGGTACACAGATGACAATGAACAGTTGATTTCTGAGTTTGATCGTCGATTTCAAGATTTTGAGATGATTCGTCCACAAATGGAACTTTTTAACAACCCATTCAAGTGCACAATGGAGTCTCAGCCAGCAGAACTACAATTACAGTTATGTGAACTCCAATGTGACCCATTCATCAATACAACAGAAGCAACTGGAGCTGATTTGTGGAAATTACTACCAAAGGAACGTTACCCACTTCTGAGAAAATGGGCCCTAAAAGTGTGCTCTATATTTGGAAGCACATATCTTTGTGAGACAACATTTTTTTCCATGAAGCTTATCAAATCCAAGACCAGAAACAGATTAACTGACTCTGTATTATCCTATGTTCTCAGAATTGCTACGTCACAAATGGAAGTAGACTTCAAATCACTGGTGAAAAGTTTTGATAAGCCACACTCTTCACAATGAAATAACACACAAATGTATGTTTGAAATAAATAATTACATGTCATATTACAAAACAAATTAAAACTACAGATTCATTATATTTCTTTTTTACAGTAATTTCAGTCCGAAGACTGGTATACATGTCTTGGCAGATGTGCAGTACAGTAGTTTACCGTTTCTCTCTGTACGTGGTTCATTATATATGTAAAACTAAATCTCAGAATGTTATTTTTTTAAGATTTTATAGGTCTGGCCCTCTGGTGTTACCCTTTACCATAATCTGGCCCTCGGCCAACCACAGCTTGGCCACCACTGCTCTAAAGGGACCAATATTCATCAGCACCCTCTCAGAAAAAAAATTACGACACTGATCAACAATGACCAATTCACCTTTAAATAAACAAAACAACGCAAATCGAACAAGTGTCATTAGGCATTGAAAAAATGTAATTGCACGTTGGACATCATAACCATTTCCCTTCTCGTTCCTTATAAGGCAATGCGCCTTCATTGCAGCTGCCCCTAGCAGGAAGTCTGTACCAATTCTGTCACGTGTTCTTACAGCGGTGATTGGTGCATCAATATGTAGTACGTGGTGGGGTTGCCAGTCCCATACACAACTTCATACTAGTCTCGCCTCTTACGACATAGCTGAGCTGAGGTAGCCCTAATCCGTCTTTATCTTCTCAGAGACCCCCGGGAATTCATCATCATCATCAGCTGCCATCTCCACCACGAAGGTCGGCTGTAATAGATCTTCAACGTCTTCTGTCTCTTTTCTGAAGGGTGCACTGCTTTTCTGAAGGGTGCACTGCTTTTCTGAAGGGTGCACTGCTTTTCTGAAGGGTGCACTGACTGACTATTTCCTGTCCATCTCTTGATGTTATCTTCCCACTTACAGTCTTGCACATTTGCCTTCAACTCTTCCTTCCTTTATGGTCTTCAGCTAGGTAATGTCTTCTTATATGACCAAAATATTTTAGCTAATTTTGATCTTCTTCATTAATTATGCAAAGATACGACAGTATCCCGTGTAGTTTCTGGGGGAGGGGGGGGGGTCTGATTAAAGACAAAGAAAAAACAGGACTACTGCACCCTCGTGCATGTCGTATAAGGCAAGTAATATGAGGTTGGGCATAGGGCTGGCAACCTCATGACGTAAAATCAAATGCCACATATACCATCGACAGACGAGCATGTCCATGCTTAATGCAGGCTTCCTGCAAGGTGACTAGCTACACTGGTGGCTACATGCTCCATAAGGAACACAAAGGACAATGATGAATCCTGACATACGACAGTACATGTGAGTAAACCTGCTCAGCGGACCTATTTACTCTAATGTTACCAGACGGTGCACACACAGGACGACAGCTACACAAGCTGGCTGAAGTCCCAACGGTACTGTGTTTTGGTATGTACAAGTAAAACACGATATAAACAGGAATGGTGAGTTCCTGAAAAACACGGACTGGAAAAAAAAATGGGGGTAGTAAAATACGCGTGTTTTTATCGTTTTAGTAGATGGGCTAGTCTGGTGACTATGCAAGTAAGATAACGAACAGAAGGACAAACAGGCAATTCGTTGATGACATGTGCTGGGTGACTTAGAAGGTTTTCTGCGTTTGGTTTGGTTTTAAGGACTATCTTTATTGCACACGGACAACTCCATCAGTGCTCCGATCTCCTCCCTTAGATCACACAAGGAGGATCCCAGTACAGTGCACGAACTCCGTAGCACCAGCGAGAATCCCAATGTGTGTATATAGGAATCACGCATTCTATAAATATATTTGGTGGGTATTTTTCTAATTTTTTGCCAGGGCAGCGGCCTTAGGGCCTGCTCTTTACGATTTCCAACTGCCGTGGGATTTCTAACGTGCGCGACTTGCACACGGGACCTCCTATTTTTTCGCCCTTATCCGAGAAGGCTATGCATACAATCTCACCATCCATGAGACCAGTGGGGAGTATGACATAATTAGGACCACTGGTTCTGAAAAAAATAATTTCCATAAATTATATTCCCTCTACTGGGAATCGAACCCGGTACCTCTAGAATTCGAGTCGGACGCCATACCTCTTTGCCACACCGAACTCCAAGATGCGTATTCACCTTTTATACAATGCTCGGTATAATTTAGAACATATTAAAACAAAATGGCTTATTAGGGAGGGAAAGAGAGTTCTTCCAAGATTAAGCCTCGAGTAGGCGCCTCCCATCAAAATTCTCCCCCTCCCACTTTCTGTTTTAGTCGATGTAATCACATTAGGTGTTTTTTTGTCTTTCTGTATCGTTTCGAGCGTTGCATGTAGTTCCTGACAACGACCTTGGAGCCATAAAATCGGCGGCATTTTTATTGCGTTCAAAACGACTCTTCCCCCCCCCCCCCAAACACACACACACACCAAAAAGCCAAGTCTCTCGATTGCCGGGGCATTTATGTGAAAAGAAAAATCCGGAAACACGTTCATGGATTTCAATAAGTAGGCACACTTAATCTGATGTGAGGCGAAAATTATATATATATATATACACACACACACATATACACACACACACAATGGGATGGCAAACCCGGTCCTAAAAAATGCCGTGCAGAAGTCGGATGTGTCGACCGAAAGGTGCAAGTATCACAGCTTAGGCGTAAACAGACACAACGCAACCACCGTCCTTTTCAGGACGAACGAGGAAGAAGAAGAAGAAGAATATATATATATATAGTTTATTGCTCAGCTAACAAACAAAAATAACAACACAAACACAGTAACAAACATTACAAGCAACAAGTCTTTATTCTTCATTGAAGAATGATACATTTAAAGTAGCACGGCCTAACTTTCATAAGGAAGAGAATTATGGGCAATGAATAAACATTGAAGGCCATAAAGATGTGCTTTAAAAAAAAATATAAGAATAGTATGAGCAAATAAAAACAAATATAACGAAAAGCTTATAGAAGAGGGCAATCTGCAACCAAAAAAAAAAAAAAAATATAGATTAGATAGATTGTCCTTTCAAGCAGTACACTTTTAGAGGATTATATACTACGTCATGACGCAAACGTGATGGACAAGAGATACAGGGAGAAAAAAGAAGAAGATAACTGACAGTCTAACAATTTGTAATAAGAGACAGTCAGCAAGTGACACAGAATACTACATGCCGTATACAAGAAAGAATAACTTTTAACACTTGTTACTACCATAGTTTCAGCTCTCTGCTGTTGACGTTGTTGGTAATGCATATCATAGGTAATTCAGTACAATAAATGCCTAACTGCGAACGGTGTGCCGGTTCGAATTCATCAAGATCTCTGATATGCATAGTAGCCATATAGGAACGTAGAACTGTCAAACAATCAGATTGCAGTCAAAGACTGAGGTACGATTCAACGAAGACATATTTATTAACGGGTTGTACATCAGCATATAACAGACAGGGCATTTCATACAATTGACGATCAGCATACATATTTGAAATAGACTCCAACTGGTCTTGGCCGCTTAAGACTAGCAACTAGGCATCATATGCCCTAGTTGAAGTATGTGGTCAGACAAACACTTATATCTCAGTGGCCCGTATTAATAAATATAACTGGTGGCTAACATGCACCGTACATACTTATTGCCTGACGTGGCTAATACATCATAGATAATGGCCGACGGGGTCATCATCTGCAAGCCAAACCCTGGCTGCGATTATAAGTTACTATTCATATATTCCATAACCGTGGACTCAAACACAAACGTCCATCATGGACTATACTCATATGACAAAATGGCCACGACCAATGTTCGTATAGCAACTCGTGCGGACGATCCATGACGTCCCCCTTTGATACATACTGTTCAAAACGAGTGTAGTATCGTATTTAATCCAAAATTATTAATATAAATTGAAATGCGCTTTGCAAAAGATGCGCGTAACTAGTACTTGAAATATAGCCCTAATTCCTGGCTTAACACACTCTACCACCAACAATAATTAAACTTTCGAGATATAATACCCATTTGGGCTACCGTAAGTTGAATAAGGGGGAACTAGATCCTACAACCTGAAAGTCAACACGACCGACCAGTCGGACGGGGGACAGTAGGTGAGCAAGACGACTTGAGAACCTTCTAGAAGTGAACAGTTGCGACATAAAAGAAGCCGCAACATTTATTTTCTGATCACAGGAAAAGGGTAAATCTCTGTAGCAGCAAAGTCAACACAAGGACGATTGGAGAAATCGTATTCCAAACTCCTTTAGAAGAATACTGTGAGTACACCTGCGTTTTATCCGCACATACACATTTTTTTCAGTCTTGCCGTTATTGTTCGTGTCGTCGTTGGTGTAGCTTTACGGTGATGCTTGTGGCAAGCGCTCGCCCACTGGCAGAATGGTTAAAGCACTTGCTTCTCGAGGAAAAGGTGCCGGGTTCGAAACCTGGCAGCGACGTGGTCCACGTCGCATTAGTACTGCTTTATTCTATATCCATTTCCGGCCAAAATTGACCTATCATGCTTCACAATATCTTACAGTTAGCAATTTGGATCATCATGATACATTTCATTTTTACACGCTTTTCTTTAACTTGCCTTGTATGTCACTGTCGTGTCACCTTCAAATCTTGCAATCGATTTTTTCAATCACTTCCAGATGAGCAATAGCTCTTAAACTTGGCATAGTTGTGTATTCCCGATGACAATACAATAATCAGTCGTAAAAATAATAAAATGAATAAAAGTAAAATTAATAATGATTATTTGTGTTTGTATTGTATCAGCACTGAAATGGGCGATAACTGCAAATAATCTAGGTGTATTCTTTCCAAGAAGATTGTCTGATGTCTCACTTGAGAGAAATGTTGAAACTTCACGAAATGCGTGAACTTTCGGCAAATCACTAAAAAGAAGAAAATAAAAATTTTAAACACACGCTTTCAATGCACTAAAAGGCCAAAAATAATTTTTCAAGGAGTTTATAGCTTGCAGTCAAAATATTTAACATCACATTGACAAAAAGCGTGGGGCGCTTATCATATATTTTATCCATAAGTGTCTAATGAAGTATAAAGCAGAAGTTAATTTCATGCAGAATCAGCGCCCCACGCTTTTTGTCAATTTGATGACACATTTTTTTACTGCAAGCTATAAACTCCTTGAAATATTATTTCTGGCTTTTTAGTGCATTAAAAGCGTGTGTTTAAAATACTTTTCAAAAATATTTTTAATAATGTGATATATATCTCTGTTCAGCTACTAACCCAAAAACTATGAACGCGGTTTTCTCAAAACAAGCAGAAGTGGAGATAGAATAAAGCAGTCCTAAGGCGACGTCCAGTCTAGCTAATTGTAAATGGACACCTGCCTCTTCTCATGAGTTAGGGAAGGCAAAAGACAGCGAGGAAGGGAACTGGTCATCCCATCTCACCAAGCTGAGACCCAGTAGTATCGTGAAGTTTCTAACATTTTCCTGGTCATCCCATCTCACCAAGCTGAGACCCAGTAGTAGTATCGTGAAGTTTCTAACATTTCCCTGGTCATCCCATCTCACCAAGCTGAGACCCAGTAGTATCGTGAAGTTTCTAACATTTCCCTGGTCATCCCATCTCACCAAGCTGAGACCCAGTAGTAGTATCGTGAAGTTTCTAACATTTCCCTGGTCATCCCATCTCACCAAGCTGAGACCCAGTAGTATCGTGAAGTTTCTAACATTTCCCTGGTCATCCCATCTCACCAAGCTGAGACCCAGTAGTAGTATCGTGAAGTTTCTAACATTTCCCTGGTCATCCCATCTCGCCAAGCTGAGACCCAGTAGTATCGTGAAGTTTCTAACATTTCCCTGGTCATCCCATCTCACCAAGCTGAGACCCAGTAGTATCGTGAAGTTTCTAACATTTCCCTGGCCATCCCATCTCACCAAGCTGAGACCCAGTAGTAGTATCGTGAAGTTTCTAACATTTCCCTGGTCATCCCATCTCACCAAGCTGAGACTCAGTAGTATCGTGAAGTTTCTAACATTTCCCTGGTCATCCCATCTCACCAAGCTGAGACCCAGTCGTATCGTGAAGTTTCTAACGTTTCCCTGGTCATCCCATCTCACCAAGCTGAGACCCAGTAGTAGTATCGTGAAGTTTCTAACATTTCCCTGGTCATCCCATCTCACCAAGCTGAGACTCAGTAGTATCGTGAAGTTTCTAACATTTCCCTGGTCATCCCATCTCACCAAGCTGAGACCCAGTAGTATCGTGAAGTTTCTAACATTTCCCTGGTCATCCCATCTCACCAAGCTGAGACCCAGTAATATCGTGAAGTTTATAACATTTCCCTGGTCATCCCATCTCACCAAGCTGAGACCCAGTAGTATCGTGAAGTTTCTAACATTTCCCTGGTCATCCCATCTCACCAAGCTGAGACCCAGTAGTAGTATCGTGAAGTTTCTAACATTTCCCTGGTCATCCCATCTCACCAAGCTGAGACCCAGTAATATCGTGAAGTTTCTAACATTTCCCTGGTCATCCCATCTCACCAAGCTGAGACCCAGTAGTATCGTGAAGTTTCTAACATTTCCCTGGTCATCCCATCTCACCAAGCTGAGACCCAGTAGTATCGTGAAGTTTCTAACATTTCCCTGGTCATCCCATTTCACCAAGCTGAGACCCAGTAGTATCGTGAAGTTTCTAACATGTCCCTGGTCATCCCATCTCACCAAGCTGAGACCCAGTAGTATCGTGAAGTTTCTAACATTTCACTGGTCATCCCAGCTCACCAAGCTGAGACCCAGTAATATCGTGAAGTTTCTAACATTTCCCTGGTCATCCCATCTCACCAAGCTGAGACTCAGTAGTATCGTGAAGTTTCTAACATTTCACTGGTCATCCCATCTCACCAAGCTGAGACCCAGTAGTATCGTGTAGTTTCTAACATTTCCCTTTCCTACGGCAGAGGTTTCTGAGAGATTCTAGTTTCTAGAAGAAAGGGCAACAAAACACGACATGATGATATGATCCTGACAACATGTGGCTCTGCGAACAATCATGGGCATGTTCTAAAAAGACGGTCTTTCACATCGGACTGCCTACATACAAGAGATACTAAAATACAGCAGCATCTGTGAAACGAGGCTGAAAAATGTACTGTGACTAGAGTGTTGTACTCTTAATGTTGGGCTCTGATTACAATGCTATACTGTGATTAAAATGCTACACCATGATTACAATATGTAAAGTAATATGGTTCATTATTAACCAACCAACAGCTGCGGTCAAGCACTCAACCACCACTAAGAAAATCTAGCTGCAACAGCTTTTTATAGCATATTTATATAAACGCATAACTAAACACGTCAGACGTACTATGTACAAAAACAGACAATGAGGAGGACTGCAGTAAAACTATGATTCAGAGTTGTCTAACAAATCTCAAGTGAGTCTCAAATTTCTTAGTTCGAGTCTGAAGTCCCTAACAGTGGCTTTCAAGTCGAGTCCCAAATTGAGTCTATTTTTCGATCTAAACCTGTTTATAGTTACTACTGCTTTTATCCGAACAATCGCATCAATCGCTATCAATAAAAATGAAAAATAATAATATAGTTTTCATTTGATCAAATTCTGCTGGCACAAATATTCTGTCGACTTAAATCAAACCATTTTTGGTTTCTCCCTATGAGTGTGTTATGAATGAGGACGGCCCTGGTTCGCCAATATTGGAAAGTCCCGAGTCGAGTCAAGTTGCTAATTTAAAAAAAAACGCGAATCGAGTCTTGAGTTCATCGACTTTATTTGGGCATGTTATGAGAAGAAGAAAGCTGGAATATATCGTGACAGCAGGAAAGATGGAAGGAAAAAGAGGTAGAAGAAGACAAAGAGAGAAGATATTGGACAGTATGACATCATGGCATGGACAAAAGTCAACAACAGAAATGATAAATATTACCGGCGACACGAAGTTGTGGAGAGACATCAAGATCACCTATGCCACCAGGCATGGTACTTGAAGAAGAACAATTATGTGTACATTTAGAATAATTCTCACTTTCTGCTCTCTACTGTTTTCGTCAGCTTGTAAGTCGTCTCTGTGTCCTGTGTCCCAGTATGACTTACAACTATAGTAAAACTCCAATTATTCTTATATTAATCGCCTTTGTAAGCAGATCTATATATCTTCTTCTTCTTCTTCCATCCTTAGCCACCGACCGACAAAGCAGTCCGTGGCCAGTGCGCCCTATGGCGCCTTAGGGCAACAAGAAATCAACTGTTGTTCCGTTACGCCTAGTGGCGTTTATTGGTACAACAGAAAATTAATTGTTGTTTCCGTAATCAGAGTGACTGGCAAGCGGATGATCAGTCCGCTGTGAGATCTATATATGCTGTCGTTATAAATATCACACAAAAAAGCCACACTCGCCGCAAAGCAGCAAGATAATAAAATCTATTATGAATAAGCGATAACAAAAGATACTGCACTGCTCAAAATTCAAATTTAACATTAAGACATGTCATGTTTTCCTACAGGAAACAATTCCATCAGTCATGTCCATCCAGCGACACGTCCCTATAACCATGGATCACGGAAGGTGGTATCCCGCCGACATGGATTCTTTCTTTCGGGACTCTACTTGGCCGGGCTTCCGTGACTCGTTCAGGGATCCACATCTACGTGAACCGATTAGAGAACCAATCAGAGAGATGGTCAGGGAGCCTGCAGGTATAAGCTTTCTGTTGACGGTTCCACGGTTAACCATCACTAAACATTACGGAGTTTCTGCTCTTTTTTTTAATCAAATCATTGACGGTTTTTTTTTTTTCTACCGCACTTTTCCCATTTTCCCTCTTCATGGACACATACATACGTCCATCAGTCCCAGCAACTACTACACATGTTCTCCTTCCTTCAAACTAAGTGGTTGCTGGGGCATTACTTTTTGTTGAACATCTTATTGTTCCTACACTTATCTACCATCATTTATGCTTCCAAAGCCCTTCCAGTCCTGCTCCAAATACTGCCTGCTCAAAGCGCCTTTGGTCTATAATTTTTTTTCTAATCTCAAGACTGTCCTTTTAATGACATCCTTAAGTTATCCATTCTGTACTTGACGCAAGTCCATACCAATTACGTTTTCGTGTTCCAACGCTTGTTGGTAGATTGTCTAAAAGCCCCCAAAGACTGTCTTATATAATCACATACTGTCATTATTAATGTAATTCATGCATGACATTCTGCAGACTTTTCTACGAAGAACCTTATTTTCAATTAATGCATTTATCATTCTGGTTCGGTACAGAACGTTAAATTTTCACTTGTGTACACAAATGCAGCAAAAATGAGATATCCCGTAGGCTGTGCACACAACTATATAGGGGATGTAACCCGTGTGTTACAGGGGCCCGAACGGACAGCAGTGACTAGTAACACTGTAACCTACAAAGAATCGTCACAAAAGGAGACTAAGGAGGGTTGGGCATGAGGATAGCTACCCCACCCTGTAACAACGTTAAGCAATAAAAAAAAACATCAGCAAATATGGGCAAGCCAATCACATGACTGCGGTAGCTCAGTGGTTAGTGCACTGGCTTCCTAGCTCGGTGGTACATCCCCAGTTGAGGTGGGATTTTTTTAGACCACAAATGGCTCCGGGGGTCGACCCAGCCTCATGAATTGGGCACCAGAGCAACTCTGGGAAGGTTAAGGCGGCCGGAGTGATGCTGACCACATCACCCCTAGTGTGAGGGTGGAAGAAATATGGGCCTAACACCATATTGCCAATATGCCTCAATCGGCGTGTAACGGGATCATCCCCCCCCCCCCCACTCTGAAATCACAGTAAATCATTTAAATTCTTCCAGGCAAGAGAATAAGTGGTAATTTACAGATTCCGCACAGGTCACAACACATTGGGATACCAACTATTCAACAAGCTAAAGATAGGAACAACCGATGAGTGTAACTGTGGCAACGATAAAATGACTGCTGAAAATCTACTTCAAAGATGCCCAACATATGAAGAACAGAGATAGCAAATGTGGCCATCACCAGTACCATTCCTGGAAAAAGCTCTATATAGCCTGAAAATGGCCACTACTTTCTTTGAAAATATTCAAGTAGTCGTCTGAGAGTGTACGCAGAAGAAGCCGAAATTCTTCTAGACCATCCAAGACAGAAGGAGGTCCCTGTGTTAAGAAGAATCATGCTGGTAGAGGATACGGGGGATGGATAGGGCGCGCAATGAGGAAACCTGTTGATAGCATCACAAGCCGACAGAGGTAGAGGGAAACTGAAAAACACAAATACTGTACACGGAGAAATGAAAGGGACTAAGAAGACATGGAAAGAACTTTAACGGATGGCACATGACAGGAGGACTTTGTTGAATACCTGTGCTCCTTGGGAAGCTGAAGGTGTACATCTTCGTACATGTACATCCATCATTATTTACACTGGGAACATACATGTATTTCTACTGAGCACATGTACATAACATTATTAATACCCAACATTATTAATACCCAGTACAGATACTTGTGAGCATATCATTTACACAGCGGTTATGAGCGCTGGTCTCTCACGACAAAGGTACTAGGTTCGATTCACTGTTCCGTCCAGCTCCAGCCTACCCAGCGGTAAATGGGCACCTCACTCTGCTTGTGTGTTAGGGAAGAAAAAGGCAGCGAGGCTGGTCCTCCTATAATGAAGGCTCTTACATTTCATACCCCTACGGCAGTATATGCTATCGGACTACCCATACTTTTTTTTAAAACATATACTTACATCAAACATTATTAGTAACTAGCAATAACCCGTCAAAATTGACAGGTTTTTAAATGCAGGCATCTTATCATTTTGATCCATAATAGTAAGACTGCAATACTTTAAATTACAATTTTGTCTTCAAGAAACAATCAAGAACTTACATTTTAAGGTTATTTTTAAGAAAATAATGAGTTAAATCCGTGTCCCGAATGAAACTGGACAGAAGAGTATCTTGATTGTCTGTTGATTTAATCTGCATCTCCGCACCTTCCTGTCTCCAGTTCATATACTGTTTATCAATTGTGTTGTTGGCTTCTTTCCATAATCAAACTGTTCATGCACACCGTCATTTGCGCACTTTTCTATTTTCGGGAGAGTACATATAAGGGAAACAATACAATTATTGTCTAACTTTCAACCACAGTTGCACCCCTTAGCTCTGGTTGAAAGTAAATGTACTCTCTCGAAAATAGAAAAGTGTGCAAATGACGGTGTGCATGATGTGACCGACCGACCGACATACTTTCGGTGGGAATTATGGTATTGGATGAGTACACATATGTCTAACATTGCTAGTAATGAGTATGTAAAACCACCTATTCCGGGATTACAATGAGAAGATACTGGCAATGGATAGAGCAAACAATGAGGAAACCTGTTGATAGCATTACAAGGCAGTCCTTGTTTTGAAATTCTCAGGGTAAGAGCAGCACAAAACAAAAACTACGCTGCGCTGAAGAGAACAGGAGACAGACATCAAAGGGATAAAGAAGATATGGAAAGAACTTGAGCAGACGGCACAGGACAGGTTGACCTGGCATAAATATGTTGAAGGCATTTATGTGCGAACCCAAGCAAAGTGTAGCTTCTGGGGGGTCCTCTGATGAGATTCAAACAGGATAGCTTTACTGTTCCATCAGACATGTCATAGATGGCTAATAATATGAGGTTGTACAGGGGATTGACAACTTATCATGTAAAACAAATTGCTACAGAAACCACACCTGGATGTGATGATGATGTATAAACTCAAGGTTACAGAAAATACCTGTATAAATTACTCCCACCATCAACAACACTAAACAATCACTCCTGCATACATATGTTATTCCATGCAAACAAACAAACAACCACACAGCAAGCAGAAATCCTAATACTAGCTACTACTGACTACAGTGTACCAGCCCACTAGCAGCGGCCTCCCCATTTCTCGAACATTTTTTAACCCTGAGCGACAGCTAGGGCAGCTGGATATGGACATGCAGAGAATGGCCACAGAGATGAAGAGAATGTATCAGGACATGCAACACCTGATGCCAGTTGACGCTAATCCAGAGAGCTGGCGGAAAAAGGTGAGGAAATTTGTATGTGTGTGTGAAGACATTAGATCCATAATAAGTACTTAGTGTGTGTATATATATTTATATATTTATATATATATATACATAAACTTATACTTTATAATTCATCATTAAAAAAATATATATATAAATTTGAGAACGAAGTTACAAATTACTTATTTTTTGCTACCTGGCTACCCAATTTTACTGTATGCAATAGAATGTATAGACAATTTACTTTTGTGCGTGTGGTTTTTTGTTTTTTGCATTTGGTACAGCAGTAGAATCCTTAAAACTTGTTTCTTCTTTTACTCGTTTAACAATTTTAAGTCATAAGTGAATACCAACTATTTGTAACCATGTTCAACTCCATTGAGTAAAAGTCATCTTTCAATAAAATATAGACACTTATGTTTAAGAACACAATATAAAGCCCAAGAGAAAGTTGGTCATTACTAAAGCTGAGTTTAAAACAAAGGACAAGCTGACCAGAGATATTATTTCCCTTATTTTAATGAAGTTATTTCCACTTTATTTTGCATTTTTTTAAAGCTATTACATAAAATCAGTTTTTAAAAAAAATTTAAAGGTCAAACTGTACTAAGTAAGGAAGATGCATGCTCTCTTTGATGAGTGGAACACCATGATTTTGAGTGTCGAAGATATGAAACGCAACATATATAAACACTAATAAATGTGGTTAGAAAATCTACAACTTCAGTGGGTTAAATTGGCAAGGGAGGCTATTTAACCAATGTTGACAAACTATTTGAATCACATTGTTGTTTAATTAGGGCAGCTGAGCTTCTCACTCTTTAGCAGCCAATACTAAGTTGAATACTCCTTGGTATTATCTACACTGTAGATCTGGGCTTTTCCTGTGGCTTTTCTGCCATTCAGAAATGTGTTGAGGTGAAGTCATGAGCTCCAGTTTCTCTAGCTTGGCTTGCATTTAAAGGATCTTCACATCTGATCCTGAGCTAGGAGTAAGAAGTGTGTGGCATACTGTGCATTCCCCGCCATCCAAGGGGGCTCTCCAACTATGCAAAGCTAAAATACTGTACTCTGGTTCTGGGCTCTCCCACTTCTCAGCTTCCCCTGCCTATCAATAGGTCCACAGTGAGATCTCCTGCATCCAGTCAATCAAGTCAAAGAATTACGACTGGGGCTCAAGTGACTTCTCCAAGCTTTGTGTGCAATGCTGGGTTCTCAACAAGTTTCACCACAGGGGGAATCCCTGGAAGTGTGTGGATGATTTCAAGAGTCAATGAGGATGTAATTAGCCTCACAGACAGAGGTTCACTTCCACGTACGTATATTGTAGCACTGTGCATAGCTGATAGTCATACAAGGACGACTCTAGATATGCCACCATGCATGAATCACATAAAGTGATGAATTTAAACAATTAATCAGATGAGCCTGGGTTTGCTAAAGCTTATAATGATGACAACAATAATGACAACAATGATGAAGAATAAATGTTTTACAAGCGGACAAATAATATTTTACAAAACTGCCAACTAAAGACTGAACATAATAGGGTTGGAAGACTTTGAAAATAATGAATTGTAGTATTGAGCAATGTAAAATAGTGTCTAGTGTGGTCAATGATTAAATGCTGATTAAAACTCATCATGGAAGCTTATTACTCACATTAGGAGGGAACAATGCACTTTCTCTGGGCATGTTGTGAGAAGAAAAAAGCTGCAAGATAATAAGACAAGAGGAAAAATTGAAGGACAGAGTGACAGAGGACAACAAAGATAGAAGATACTGAACAGTCTAGCATCATGCATGGAAAGAAGTCCAACAACAGAACTGGTAAACATTGCTCAAGACAAGAAGTTGTCGACAGATATGATCACCTACACCAAGGGTTTTCAACCTTTTTTTTTTGCTCATGGCCCCCCCCCCAGAGCCTCATTTATCTCTCTGACCCACATCATTTATCTCTCTGACCCACCTCATTTATCTCTCTGACCCGCCTCATTTATCTCTCTGACCCTCCTCATTTATCTCTCTGACCCGCCTCATAGCCAAAGCAGAAAAAAAAAAAACAATACTTTACTATCTTACTGTGGCTCCCAAGAAACATGACATAACACACTTGAGGGTGGGTGGTGGGTCCATATGGCTTACGTTGAGAACCACTGACCTACACTACCTGGCATGGTACTTGAAGTAAAAGGTAAGGTAACGGATACACACCCATTGAGGCATATTGGGAATATGATGTTAGGCCCATATTATCTTGACCATCGCCACACTGGGGGTGATGTGGTCAGCATCACGCCGGCCGCCTTAACCTTCCCAGAGTTGCTCTGGTATCCAGTTCATGAGGCTGGGTCGACCCCGGAGCTGTTTGTGGTCTAAAAAAATCTCACCTCAACTGGGGATCAAACCATGGACCACCGAGGTAGGAAGCTAGTGCACTAACCACTGTGCTACCGCAGCTTTTCTGAACATTTTTCTATTTGGTCTTTGAAGGTGAAAGTAAAAGATTCTTGAGCATTTTGTTGCATCTGCTGCTGTGAAGTGTTTTAAAATTATGTCTTAATTTGACTCCTATTTTCGAACTTTTAACATTCGTCATGGGAGCATGGTATTTGAAGACGAATATTTTTTTTTTTTTCCCCCATCTAGGAGAACTACTTATTGGACAATCCTGTTTATCATGACCAGAGCTCTGGCAAGGAGCTCTTCCGTCTTCAGTTTGATGTCAGACAGTTCAAACCTGAAGAAATCTATGTCAAAACTCAAGGAAAGTGAGTACAGCTGGAGTTGATGCATTAGGCTAATGTCCTAGATCAAACTGTTTTCACAGGCTAGGATGCAGTAAGGAACTGAGCAAAATGAAAAGTAGCAACTAGGAAATAAGTACACATTCCCTTTGAGTAGCTACAGCGGCAGCGCAAGTAAAATTCAGAATATAATGACCTGCAGAAATTGTAATGGTCAGAGTTCAGGGATGGCAAGGCTTGGAATGATATTCTAGAAAAGCTGATGGATCCCTCTCTCCATGCTCACACTAGCAAATTCCCATAAACACACAGATCCATCTCTTCATGCTCACACTACCAAATTCCCATAAACACATAGATCCCTCACTCCATGTTCACACTACCAAATTCCCATAAACACATAGATCCCTCACTCCATGTTCACACTACCAAATTCCCATAAACACATAGATCCCTCACTCCATGTTCACACTACCAAATTCCCATAAACACATAGATCCCTCACTCCATGTTCACACTACCAGATTCCCATAAACACATAGATCCCTCTCCATGCTCACACTACCAAATTCCTATAAACACATAGATCACTCTCTCCATGTCCACCTGGCAATTACCACACACATTCAGAATACCATCCCTGGAGTAGCTATCAGTTACATTAATGGGTGTTTTAACAAGCCAGAACTGACAATTTAATGTCTGCCAGCAAACCCCAACCTCTTCCATCTTGCACTGATAATGCACACTTTTTTCCCCACACACACAGTAATCTGACTGTTCATGCGAAACATGAAGAAAAATCTGAGGGGAAATCGCTTCACAGAGAATATCACAGACAGTATGTCCTTCCCAAGGTAAGCATAAAAAGATAAGTTTGTTTTGGGATGAGAGTGTGACAGAACAATGGTATGTGTATATCTACATATATATATATATATCATCTCATCTCAACCCGTCATGGGTCATAGGGGTGACTGATGCTTTTAGAGACGGGGACACAGGAATCGACATTAGATATCGTATTGATGGAACATTGTTTAACCTTAGGAGGCTTCAAGCAAAAACCAAAGTCAAATCACACACCATCAGAGATCTTCTGTTTGCTGATGATTGTGCCCTCAATGCTGGCTCAGAGGCTGATCTGCAGCATAGTGTGGATAGATTCTCTGAAGCCTGTGCCAACTTTGGGCTTACCATCAACACGGAGAAAACAGAAATCATGTACCAACCAGCTCCTGGCACAGTTTATACTGAGCCAATCATCAAGGTTAATGGTGAGAAACTGAATGTTGTGAACAGATTCACATACCTTGGTAGCACACTATCCCAGAACATTGTCATTGATGATGAGGTGAACACCAGGATCTCCAAAGCCAGCAGCACATTTGGCAGACTATACACCAAAGTTTGGCATCGAAGTGGCTTTAGTCTACAGACAAAGCTGAAGGTGTACAGAGCTGCGGTGCTTCCAGTGCTGCTATATGCAAGTGAAACATGGACTGTATACAGGCGCCACGTAAAGAAGCTAAACCACTGCCATACAGTCTGTCTCAGGAAGGTAATGAACATCAAATGGCATGACAAGATCCCAGATACCACAGTTCTTGACAGAGCTGGTATCCCTAGCATTGATACTATTCTGATGCAGTCACAGATTCGCTGGGCAGGTCATGTAGTCCGCATGCCAGACCATCGACTGCCAAAGATACTCTTTTATGGTGAGATGCAGAAGGGTAAACGCTCCCATGGTGGCCAAAAGAAGCGCTTCAAAAACACGTTAAAGACGTCATTGAAAACCTTTGACATAAACCCAGACACATGGGAAGCTGCTGCACAAGACCGAACTGCTTGGCGCACATCTCTTCGTAAAGGTGCAGTGGCATGCGAATCATCCAGAAGAGCAGCAGTGGAACAGCGGAGACAAGCTAGAAAGGACCGTGTAATAAAACCTTCAAATGAAGCAAACATTCCCTGCCCACACTGTCCAAGATCTTTCCTGGCCCGCATCGGGCTCATCGGGCTCATCAGTCACCTTCGTACCCATAGACTAACCTAACATATTCCTAAATAATTGGATGAACAGAGTGGTCTTCATCACCCATGATGGACGAACAACAACAATATATAAATATATCATCTCATCTCAACCCGTCATGGGTCATAGGGGTGCCATGGTGGAAGCATCAGCAGACAGGGTCCTCCACTGCACTCTATCCTCAGCAATGCGTACAAGTGTGGGAAAAACTGTGCCCTGCCCATTCTTTGATGTTATCAGCCCAGGATTTTCTTTGCCTTCCTCTTCTCCATTTACCTTCGACTGTTCCCTGGAGGATCGTTTTCGAAAGGAAGTCATGACGAGTTACATTCCCAAACCAGGCAAGCTTCTGACGTTTCACTACTGACAAAAGTGGTTCTTGGTGGCCTGCATACGTGTTTATTTTCTCTCTAACATTGACATTTGTTTTGTGCTCTTTATAGCAAATGCGCAAAATTCTTCTATAACATTTATACTCAAAAGCCTGAATCCTTCGCTCCATATCTGCAGTGAGTGTCCAGCCCTCACACCCATTCAAGAGAATGGATAATACAAGTGATTTGTATAATTTGATCTTCACAGGAAAACTGATGTTACTTTTCCAGATCACATTCAGCCTTGTCATGGCAGCTGAGACCATCTCAAGTCTTGTCTTGATTTCTTTACTTGATCTTCCATCACTACATATAGTGGACCCCAGATATTTAAAGGTGTTCACTTCTTCTAACGTTTGCCCATTTAATGTAATGTTGGTCGGAACATGTTTCTTATGGCTATTCACCAATATCTTGCTTTTTTCTATATTAATTTCCATCCCGTACGTTCTTGTTACTTTCTCCAGTCTAGAGGTAAGGTCTTGAAGTTCTGATTCTGTTCCAGCTATAAGATCGATATCATCAGCAAAACGTAGATTGCAAAGAGGTCGGCCTCCAATCGATATATATATATATATATATATATATATATATATATATATATATATATATATATATATATATATATATATATATATATATATATATATATATATATATATATATATATATATATATATATATACAGCTTTGTCTAGCTCATCTAAGATTACAGTTGTGTCAGTCCCCAAGATAATATATAAGAATATATGTTGGTAATTAGAACCTTGCCGTGTGTGATTCACAGGGGTTTCTGAGCTGACAATGAAAGACAAATATAACTGCACGGTCAGGCAGACCGCAGCAGGCAACTAATACGAGTTTGTGCATGGAACTGGTAACCTCATCAAATAAAACCAATTACTACAGAAGCCAACACTGCATGAGCATATAAAACTTTGGGTGTAGGTTTCCTTCAACGGGGGTCAGATCCACTAATGGCTAGATAAGGAGTGAACAGAAAATGATGAATTAAAACTTGTCCTGCATAGTTCCAGGGAGAGAAGGGGTCGTCTCTGAGGAGATGAAGAAAGAATAGAACAACTGTAATTCAGGCACACCATAAGAGGTGACTAATAGGAAGTTGTGTATGGGAGTGGCATGTAAACAAAAATACTGCTACAAGAGCAGATAAATTCTTTGATCCAATCTTCCTGCAAGAGAAACAGCAGTGCTGGCCCTTCGCTCCACAAGAAGCAAAAAAGAAAAAGAAGAATTAAAACCTTAGATAATACATTTTAGTTGTAGCAGGCTCTTGTGTAATTATGACTAGTTCCACTATATCAATGAACTTTGCTCCAGATTAATGTTTTTTTTTTTTAACCAACCAGGACTTGAGCCCAGAGAATTTGGTATCTAAGCTAAGCAGAGATGGTGTTCTGACAATTGAAGCTCCATTACCTGTGACTGACGGCAACAGGCTCATTGCTATTAAACATGAGTGAGCCATGGATGTCTACTATATATCTCCCCAGCTTTCTTACATGCACCATGGGCATGTTAAACACATAAAGTTTGAACCAACACCTGCTTTAAAAAAAGCAAGCCTTTTTCATGTTACTATTAGCACCAACATTTTTATGGCTTCCATTTGTTTTTCTACAGTTTCGTCTAGCTCATCCAATAAAAAATGTCTTATTTCTGTCAGCAGACTCACCATTTTTCTTCTCTCTGGTCTCTAAAAGCAGTTACTTGTTTCTTTTTAATATCTGGTACATATAATCACAAATGTGTTTTTACAACTGATGGTCTCATACAGGATGTCTGAGAATTATTCACCTGATTATGAAGTTCACTAACCTTGAGAACATATGAGTGTTACAGATAAATGATACTGCATTTGCAGGCTTAACCCAAAGAATTTTACTTGTCATAATCACTGAAATTCACATTAAAAATAAAAGCTCAGGATAGTTTTTTAATGTCCCCTCGTGGGCACCCTTTGTAACAATGTCTAAGTGATACTCCAGTTCTTGCCTCGTGTTTTACAGCGCCAAAGGCGCAATCAATTTCAATGAAGTATCATTTATCTGTAACACTTGTATCTGGACAAGGTTAGTGAACTTCATAATTTGGTGAATAATTCTCGGACACCACCCATTACCATGTTCATGCCAAAATGATACACAATTCTGTTTTCTCACTAATGCAATACGACAAGTCAAACTGAGACGGAAACTCAGTTTTCTTACAAGATGACTCAGCACATGACAAAGTTTTTTTTTACAAATTTTAAACATGCTTGTGTGCATTTTGTGATTCATAAACTACTATAACAATAAACAGAATCAATTGTACTAAAGGTTTTACTAATTTCTTTTGCTATGCAACTTTGTCAGATTTTCTTAGTGAGAGAAAGAAGACAAAAAATGTGATGCTGTATGTCGAAATACAAATTACAGAGGAATAATGTTACTATCAGTGCGAGGGAAAATATTAAACAGGATCATCCTTGGGAGACTGGGGTAGGCCATTGGCAGACAGGTGGGAGATATGATGGTCACATTGAGAATAATAGTAGAAAAGGGTCTGAAATGGGGTTCACCGCTTTACATTGGATTTGTGGTATGGGGTGGGGTGGGGGGGAAGGCCATTTGGCAGTGTTGACAGTCACTTTGGAAATTGGTGAGGCATTGTAGGGTCCCCCCTGGGAATTATTAACTTGACAAAGAACACTTGTGAAAACATATGCACAGCTCTTCATGAAGGACAACTTACACAGCCATTTGGGATGGGGTCTGGAGTGCAACAGGGATGTGTCTTGTCGCCATATCTCTTCCTCTTGATTATAGATTGGGGATGGAGTCCGGTGGACTCTGGCTAAACATCTTGACCATCTGGATTTTGGCAATGGTCTAGTACTTCTGTCCCACGGCCGCAGTCAGATGCGGGCAAAGTGAAAGTACTTGATGGTGGATCACGGTGGGTGGGTCTGAGGGTACACAGGGAGAGAACAGGGATGGTGGGATTTTTTTTGCAAGAAACGATGGTGGCACTGTTCAGGAGGGAACACCACTGCGTATATCTTGGCAGCAATATAGACACAGTTGGAGGGACAGACAATGATATCAAAAGAAGAATACAAAAGGCTACAGGAGCCTTCATTGCATCGGGAAGTATATAGAGATCAAAAGAAATCAGGTCCACCACAAAATTAATTTTCAATTAAAATATCAAGATAATCCTATTGTATGGCTGTGAAACATGGAGAACAACAAAAACAAAGCTACAGACTTTCATAAATGGATGCTTGCGTAGAATAGAAGGCTTGACGTGGCATGACAAGATCTTTAATGTGGAACTGATGATACGAACCAGACAAGTGCCAGAAGAACAAGACATGAGAAGAAGACGCTGGAGACACACTGAGGAAACCTGTTGATAGCATTACCAGGCAGTCCTTGTTCCAGAATACCCAGGGTAAGAGAGGTAGAGAACGACCAAAGAACACATTCAGAAGACATGAAGACCTATGCTCCTTGGGGAGCTGAAGTGTGATGAATGAATCCCCTCTATAATTGATCCTATTCACAAGCATAAGCCAGATAATATACAAAGGCTGACACTTGTGTCTATTAGGTCAAAGAAGAATGTGGATAATAAAGAAAGCATCAGTTGATTTAAAAACACAGAAATAAACAACTAGGGACACCCGATGCCTGTGCGTAGTGAATAATTAATGAAAATAGGTAACTGGCAGGTACTAGTAGAAAAGAAAGAAACAAGGCAGACAGACAAAAAGAAAGCAAGAAAGAAAGTAAGAAAGAAAGTAAGAAAAGGAGAAGACTAGACAATAGAAAAATCACAGAAGTGATGGGTACTCCAGAGATTCGAACCATGGACCATCCTAATGGTGCCGCTGCCTTGCTGTAAGAGCAAATCGTGAAAGGGCACATGACCAAGTAAGTACCCCCCCCCCCCCCCCCCCCCCAAAAAAAATGTGCATCATTAGTGTCTGTCACTCTCATGACACCACACACAACTATGGAATACAGGACTTGTAATAACCCACATCTTTTTCCCAGACAAAATGACCTCCATAACTCAAATGACATACAATAGCTGAAATACTCGAATCCAGCAGAGAAGAATACAGTTAAATTTAGGCCGATAACAGATACTTCCGCAAGGGAATGAAGTGTTAGAGACTTCACTATACTAGGTCAAGCTTTATGAGATGTGGTAACCAGTTCCCTTCCTCCCTGTCTTTAAATTCCCTAAATCAAATGCAGAGTCAGTTATCCATTTACAGCAGGGTATAATGGAACGTGGCACTACCAGGCTTTGATCCCAAAACTTGGTTACTGCCGTGAAAGGAAAGTGCTTTAATCGCTTAGCCAATCAGGCGCTCCATAGGAGAAAAAAGATCAGTTCAGTATTCCCTTACTTTTTCGGGTCACTGCCCGCTTGGCGCCCAGAGCATATTCCCAGCACCCCCTCCTTTTCCCAGCAATACATAAATAACTATAAAGAGTGGAAGATAAGAGCAACTGTGAATAAAGCCCCAGCAACTACAGCATTGAAATAACACAATGGTTTCTTAATGTATATTAATAGTTATTTAATATGAATTAATATACACTTTTGTAGACAGGCCTTTAGCTTTACAGATTGAGAGCCAATGGCGTAAGTACAACATGAGGAGCCTCTGGGCACAAATTAAAATTAGGTAATATAATGGACTGAACAACCATATACAATGTACTGCACGGCAAATCTGTATCAAAATGTATACTTACATATTAATTACTATTAGTAAAACTGATACAAGTTCTGCACAAAATAAAACTTACTTAATCAACAGGATGAAATGGTTTGATACCCTCAAGTAAGCAGTACTTACTGTCTTGACATCCTTCTTTAAAAGAAGAGCAGAGAATGTTGTTGCTGATAGGCAGTGCCACAATGCTATAGCTGGGAAACGTAACATCAGCTAACTCTGCTACGCAATACTTGAAGAGGAAAATGTAGTTAATTACCAAATATTCCCAGTACTACCGTTCCCAGTTTGAGAACCTCTGCTAACGGGTAAATGAGAAACTGGGACGAGTGAAGTTACGGAGCAGCGGTGGGTTAGGTTTGCTCAGCCTACATTCTCCTTTTAAGCACATCAAGTAGCCGTATAATCAAACTGCTTTTACATGTAAGCGTTGTATTAAGTAATACTGCTGAATTTAACCTGACAAATCCTCAACCCCTTACTACTGAATGCTGCCGTTGCCCACTTTTCCCTTGTCTCCCACTTGGACCCTCCCAACGCCCAAAGGGTGCAGTACCGCCCAATTTTGGAACCACTGATATAGAGTAAAGAACAGCGATGGTTGGTCTAAGATTAGTTGGCGATTACTTTAGGTAGAATGAAAAAAAAATTACAAAAACACACAAATAGTAATACATCTTACAAAGAGAAAGGACAAGAAAAACCTATGTTGCGACCACAAGGCCTTCGTTAGGGACAGATAAACAAGAGACAGGAGGGAAAGAAAGTGAGAATTAAGTGGAGAACATGAAATTATAGAAATAAGAGAAAAATACTCCCTGTTTAACCCAAATTAAAATATTTTCCAACCCAAGTTTTTTAAAATTTTAAATCAGAAAATATTTTCTAGCCCAGGTTTTTATTTAACCATTTTTTTTATTTTTAATTCCGGGAATCTCGGTGTCCGTTTTTAAACTGAGGTCTCTCCCAGCAACCAATCAAATCCTTTCATTCCCAACAATTCGGCAAAAACTTTGAATTCGGCCTCAAACGCTTTTGGTTTTCAGCGTGACATGGCGTATTTTTAAAGTTACCTGTTATCAACGACCACGTTTGCTTGCCACCACACTTCGACGCCATTTCGTTTAAAAAAGCTAAGTACTTATAACTTGGTTAAATATTGCTGTTGTTTTGCTTTGTTGCAATTTAATCGCTGTCTTAATCTTTCCAGTTATATCTTGCCCTTCAATATATTTCCGTTAAATTGTCATAATATTCTGTGCAGGCCCTACATAACTAGAAAAAAAAAAGTTTGTTTGCGTTGAGTAGGCCTACTTTATTCCAGCACTCAAGATTAGCTGCTTTATTTTTTAATAAAGTGGCAATCTGTTATCACTTTAAGCTACCAACTCGTAAATAATAATTTTGTAAATTTTTGGTGGTACGTTTTTTTCTTCCTAGATTTGATATTCTGTTCATAATTTTGTTTATAATTTTTTTTTTTTTTTTTTGCTGTTAGCCGTTTGCTTTGTTCGTAGTATTTTTTAATCATTCTCTTCGTCTACAAAGATTATTAGTTGAAATATTTCATCCACTGAATGATGGCTGAGCCTAATTCAAAGAAACAAAAGCTTGCAGGTCATGGTAAGTTTCAGGTCGAATGGGTTAAACTCTTCCCTGGCATTGTAGATGCATCCAAGTTAGGATCAACCCATGCTTTTTGTAGATTATGCAGCAAAGATATTAAAGTAGTAGCTTCAGGATTATATGATCTGAAAGTACATTTTAAATCGAAATTGCATGAACAAATGTTTGCAATGAAGAAGGGAGCATCTATTAAGACCTTTTTTGCTCAGCCAAAGCAGGAAGAGGGTGGCATTATAAGGGCTGAAGTTTTATTTGCCAATTTCATTGCCCAGCATAACTTAACTGCATCTGTTGCTGATCACTTTTGTGACTTGGCACCTGTAATGTTTCCTGACAGTGATATTGCCAGAAAGTTCCAGTCTAAGAGGACAAAGACAACACTTATCATTAAAAACTGCCTGGCTCCATCTGCAACAGAACCAGTGATAAAGCTGTGCAGGGAAACACCCTTCTCATTAATGGTTGATGAATCAAATGACAAGAAAACAGAGAAGCGGTTAGCTATTATGGTGAGAGTTTTTGAAGAAGGATTGGGACCAAGAACGAGATTGTTGGACATGTCTGTATGCAGTGGTGGAACCAGTGAGGCGATATTCAGTGATGTTGATAATCTGTTCACAAAATTTCATATTCCATGGAAAAATTGCATCAGCTTTGCAAGTGACAACTGCAATGTCATGGCGGGGAAATCAAACTCAGTTGTTGACCAGAAAACTAGTACTGGTGCCATCCGCTTCCCTAATTTGAAAGTCATCATTCAGCGACTGCTGATACTCCCTCACAGCAATGCTGACTGCGAAAGATCATTTTCAATGATGAAAAAAATCCACACAGACTGCAGGAGGTCCATGAATGCGGACACACTCACTTCTATTTTACAGTGTAAGATTAACATTGATACATGCTGTGCAGACTTTAAGCCCACAAATGCAATTCTGCAAAGTGCTAAAAGTGCATGTGTTGATTATAATACAAAACACTGTACATCGAAAGAACAGTGTACATCATGATCACTTAGTTTTTTATATGTAAAGAACAGTTTGAGGCTATTAGCATGTTTTATATCACAATAATTCAAATGCTAATAGATTTGTATATGTCATTTCTCATTTTAAAACTGTATTGCGTATAATTTATTAATATATTTTTTGCGTAAGGATTTTTGGGTGTTTGTAAGGATTTTTTTGGTCCGGCGTACAGATTTTTGTCTCAGGAGGTTGACAGGTATGGTGTTGTCACATGTTGGAGCAAAGATGGCTGCCACTAAACCAGAAAGCAGAAGTGGATAGTACATTAAAAGCAAAAAATAAAAAAATAACGAAAACAAGGACTGGAAAACAGAGTGAGGGAAAGTGATATTAAAAACTTTAGGTGCATAGCTGGCCGGTTGTCCTTTCATGATTCACTCTCGCAGCAAGGCGATGGCGCTTTCCCCCATGCTTCTTAGCAATTAAAAGAGGGAAAGAAAAGCAATGCAGCTTAAAAAGAAAGTTTTATGATATACCATACAGGTGAAATACATAAAAGCATAACTAGTAGAAATACCTCATGGGATGTAATTCAACCTGTCATATAAATACATCATGACCCACAATTATCATCATCTTTTTCACTCATAGAGAATGGGGCCACCACTGTATATGGTCCCATTGACGAAGTATTCACCAAAGCAAAATCTTCTGCTTCGGTTGTTTCTGTAGCAATTAGTTTTACATCATGCGATCGCCAGCGCATGCACAACCTTATATTAATCAGCTTTACAACACGCTTGAGGGACCAGTAGCCCTATTATTTCTGTCTCTTCAAAGACCTCCAGAAATTACACAGGATGATAAATACATAATTACGGTGAAATGATGAAAGAAAATTAGTTAACATCAAAGTAATAAGTACTTGTTGATGCTTGTTTAGCATGCTTCAATGAAGTAACTGAAAACTTGTGAATACAGTTTTTTGTGTGTGTTTTTTGGAGAATAGTTCAAATGATCTCAACATCATTATAGATAAGTTCTGACAATGACTTGGGATAATTCCAGGACACACTCTATTAAGCTTTTGATTAGTGTCTCTGGCCCTGAAGTAAACTGAATATGTTATTGACATAAATTGAATATGTTATCTGCAGCAGTGACTTGTTATAGGCCAGCTTCATAAGTCATATAACTCTTTTCTGTCAAAATGCAGTAGCTCAGACAAAGGACAGCTTTAGCCCCATTATGACAATGAGAGAGGATTATTTGATATGATTGATGTCTGAAGTTGTCATAACAGATTTCACCGCCAGGATCGTTAAACTAAGTTTAAAATATAGGTATTCTCACAGCTGTTACTGCTGTAGGGAAGTGAAGTGTCATAGACTTCACTAAACGAGTTTCAGATTTATGAAGTGAAGTGACTGGTTCTTTCTCGCTGCTTGTGTCTTTCCTAACTAAAAAGCAGAGTTGGATACCCATTTAAAGCTGGGTAAACTGGAGCATGACGTCACCAGGTTTCAAATTCTGTAACTATGCCCCAAGAAGCAAGCACTACAACCACTCGATGATCTAGGTTACATTAAGGCATTTGAAAAGATGAAAAATCAGGAGATCGTCACACTGTTAGAAAACATAAATGTTGATGGGAAAGATTTGAGAAAAGTCACACAAAAATTCAAAGCTTGTAGAAGCTGTAAGAATGAAAATAAACTGAACAGTTTGCGACAAACAATAAAACGAGGAGGGACACACGGATGTGTCCTTTCACCAGATGTATATTTTCTGCATAGTAAAAACATGAGGTCTACCAAAGCTTTTAAGAGAATGAATAATTTATGCATTGCCTCAATTGACTGTGGTCCCATTGGGAAATGTGGAAATATCTACAAGTAAAATTGCACACTTTCTGATGGTCTTAATTCATACATTCATCACCTTTCAACACCCTAAGGAGTTCAGGCCTTCAACAAACTTATGCCAAGTCTTCCTGTCCTGTGCCGTCTGCTCAAGGTTCTTCCATGTCTTATTCATCCTTTTCATGTCTGTCACAAGTTCTCTTCTCCATGTGTTCTTTGTTCTTCCTCTACATCTTTTACCCTGGTGATTCCAGAACAAGGACTGCATAGTAACACTATTAACAGTTTTCCTCAATGTGTATCCTATCCATCTCCCATGTCTTCTTCTCATCTCATGTTCCACTGGTTCATGTCTGGTTTTTATCATCAGTTCCACATTAGTGATCTTGTCATACCCCTTCAGTACTTCTATTTTATACAAGCACTCATTTATAAAAGTCTGTAGCTTTTTAGTTGTTCTTTTTGTTAATGATGTTAATATGATGGTATTCATCATCATTTGACGTATTCTCTCCAGAACGTTGTCTCCATTACAGCTGCTCTGAACGCATCACGATTCTGGGCAAGTCGACCTGCACCAACCAAAGACATGTTCAGAATCTCTGTGATGTCCTGGGTCCACCGTCATCTAAGTCGACCCCTTCCCCTTTTCTCAGGGACCATGCCTTCCATCACTAATTTTTCCAGACTATTATGATGGTATTAATAAAAGAAATATTGGGCTATTGAAAGAATGGAAAATTTACACATTACCTCCCATTCAGTGAAGAGCCAAGGGGAAGTGGAGAAATTGCTAGTAAAAAAGCACTCTGAGGTGACAAAGACAGAATAGATCTACTGCTTCCTCGGGCATGTCGTAGAAGGTCACAATGAGGTGCACATCACATAGAATTAATTGCTACAGACACTACTACCACAAGAGTATGTGCTTTGGCGTAGGCTTCCTCAGGGGAGCCTTCTGCAGTGGTGATTATCTGGGCAGAAGTTAAGAATAGTAGACACAGTCCATAACTCCGCCTAGGCCGGTCCCAAGCCCGGCTGAAAAAGGAGGAGGGCAGCCTGCATGGAGGCCGTAAGGAGGCAGCCCCCCTCCCACCATGCAAAGGCACAACAGGCCAATCACCTGTTTGCTTTAAAACATGATTACGCGAACTACAAGAGAGAAAACCGGACTGATTCTAAAGGTGACAAACTAGAATGGACTACGACTTATGGAACATGGAACACAAGAAGTACAGCCGATAGGATAGTCTGGCGCTCTCTCTTCCAAACCTCTACACCTCACAGTAGAAGGGGAACGACTAAGTAAGTAAGACACAGTCCATCATGTTGGCCAAGTGGCTATTGATATGTCTGCTATATTCTTGGACTAATTAAAAATAGCCTATAATGCTAATCTTTACCCTAACCTTACTCCTGCTTCAAGTTTTTTTTTTTTTAATAAAAAAAAAAATTGCATCTAACACTAATAGTAACCATAACCGACACCCTGTTTCAAGCTTTTTTTAAATTAAAAAAAAAAATGACACCTAACACTAATCGTAACTATAACCCACACTCTGTTTCAAGCTTTAAGATGACTTGTGACAAACACTTAGGCTGTATCCACAGCCACCTGGGTAACATGGCCGGTAAGGTAAGGTAAAGGATCTCGTTACACGCTCATTGAGGTATATTGGGAATATGGTGTTAGGCCCATATTTTCTTGACCATCGGCACACTAGTGGTGATGTGGTCAGCATCACGCTGGCCGCTTTAACCTTCCCAGAGTTGCTCTGGTACCCAATTCATGAGGCTGGGTCGACCCCGGAGCAGTTTGCAGTCTAAAAAAAAACCCACCTCAACTGGGGATCGAACCATGGACCACCGAGCTAGGAAGCCAGTGCCCTAACCACTGTGCTACAACATGGCAGTGTGGGTCTACTAATTTTGTTTTAAACCCACTTGACTTCTTGAGGGCACTGGACATAAATCCAGCAACGTGGGAGGATGAAGCTGCCGATCGCACTAAGTGGCGATGCTATTTATGGCGCCACTTCAGATTGGGCGAAAAAAAGCTCACACAACAAGCCAACAAGAGGAGAAAACGTCTAAAATAAGCAGCTGAGGGCTGTCACCTCAGGGGCGCATTCCCATAGTCAGTTATGACTGAAGGGGCTATTATTATTATTACGACTGCTTTTCAAAATGTCCATCTTTGAGCGAACTTCTGATAAAACAGAAATTCTTATCAGTAGAAGCATTCTAGATGGTCCCATCAGCTCCTACTTACCCAGTTCGAAAGTGTAGGCTATAGGCCTAGATGTGCAGACCCTTTTCTAAAACATATCCACACTGTTTAATGTCGGTAGTTACGTTCCAGGAACAAATCTGCATTATTTTTGTAATGTATCCGTTCGCTTTTCTTCACTTAGGTTACAATTGTTATACATCTGTGCTATGCCTGTTCAATTAAAAACCTTGCGAAAGTGTGGCTCACCTTTTGTTAATGCTTGTTAGATAACCATGTCCTTCTTCAAGCTTGAAAAATATTTAAAACACGAAACTTGTTTTCCGTATTTTCTGAAACATTCGCGGGGAACGATTTCAATACTGCTAGATCAAATATATCTACTGCGTCTGCTAACTGAGGCAAAATCAAACGAAACGGCAAATACTTGCACAAAGCTATCAGGACGGCCGCAGAAATCTAAAAATCATTAGAAATCTTCAACTGAGTTGCCAATGTTCAGATTGTCGTATTTTCAAGTATTTATTGCCGCATTTTTTTCTTTTATTTTCAAGAACTGAGTTGAATTAGAAGATTTGTTCCTGAATTTTTCCCCCACATCATCATGACACTATTGTTGGTGGTTATGACAGCGGCGATAGTGGTGTTCCATATTTTACCGCTTAAATAAATAATAAATGGTATGGAAGATTTTAAAACAAAAATGTCTCTTTTGTTTTGATTTTTGTTTATTTGTATGTTTGTTTGTTTGTTTAGACACACACACACAGTTCGTTTATTTTTTTTTTGGTTTGGTTTGGTTTTTGCCTTTATGTGGCGCGGCGCGGTCCTTTCAACCTATTTGGTTATATCAGAGCGCATTTGCCTTTCAAAAATAAGTGAACTCTGTTAACTGAAGCAATATGTTGATAAATTCTAAGCCATGAAAAGGACTACTAGCATCTATTGGCTAGCATGAAAAAGCCTTGAAAAGGACTGCTAGCCCGATCAGCGTTGATAGATACTAAGTCCTGAAAAGGACTAACATTATCCACCTGCTAGCATAAAGCCCTGAAAAGGACTTGCCCTAATAAGGACTCACCAGCTACGCCAACGCTGCCCGTACTTCCTCAGTGTCCAGCGAAACACCGGTTGTATGTGAACTCTTGTGCAATCCAACCAGATTGCTAGCCCGGTCAGCGTCGATAGATACTAAGTCCTGAAAAGGACTAACATTATCCATCTGCTAGCATGAAGCCCTGAGAAGGACTCGCCAGCTACACCAACGCTGGGTGACACAGTTCGTTAATTTTGATTTGACCTATATACAACCATTGGATACGAGATACTTGCCAGTTTCGCACATCCGCAATTGTACATATTACGACATTGCACATATTGTAGTTGAAAAAAAATAAAATAAAATAAAATAAAAACACACACACCCACACAAATAGTAATACGTCTTACAAGGAGAAGGACAAGAAAAACCTACGTTGCGGCCACAAGGCCTTCGTCAGGGACAGACAAACAAGAGACAGGAGGGAAAGAAAATGAGAATTAAGTAGAGAACATGAAACTATAAAAATAAGAGATAAAAACTCCCTTAATATTAAGTCCAGTCACATGTGAAGCAAAGCAGGATGGCTGCCACTAAACCGGAAAGAGGAAGTTGACAGTACATAAAGATAAGAAATAATAAAAACAAGGACTGGAAAAGAGTGAGAAAAAAGTAATCAATAAATAATAAATAAAATAAATAAATAAAATATAAATAAATAAATAATAATAATAAATAAATTTAAAACAAATAAATAAATAAATAAAAATAAAAACTAAATAAAGAAATAAATAAAATAAAAAATAATAAAGGAAAAAAATAATAAAAAAAAAAAATAAAAAATATTTAAATAAAATAAATAAACAAATTTAAAAAAAATAAATAAATAAATAAATAAATAAATAAAATTATTAAATTAAAAAAATGGTAATTTAAAAAAAAAAAAAAAAAAAAAAAAAAAAAAAAAAGAGGGTGATCGCATCAAAGTAGAAAGTCATAATACAACAGGGACTCGATAGAGAAAGGCGTCTCAGACAAAAGAATGTTGGGTATTCAAACCGTGTGGTTTGAGGCAACCCATAAGATGGATGAGGCGTTGTTCCTGGCGAAACCGACTGTTGGCGTCCGAGGAACAGTATCTGATGGCTGTCACCTGGATGTCAGTGGCTCCGTGGTGGTCGGGGCCATTGAAGTGGATGGCCACAGGTGTGGAATTAAACTGAGAGATGTCATAGAGGTGTCTGCAGAATCGGTCGCCCAGTCGTGTGCCCGTTTGGCCGATGTACGTAATGGTGCAACGTTTGCATATAATAGCATAAATGACGTTGCGTGACTCACATGTGAAGCCATGGGTGATGGTGAACTTGGCGTTAGGGAACGAGACTGAACGTGTTTCGATTACATACTGACATGTCTTACATCGTGTACGGTTACATGGCTTGGTTCCAAAGTGGCCATCGTTGACGGTTTTCAGACGGCTGTGGACTAGGAGGTCCCTCAAATTTTTGTCCCGTCTATATGCCAGCAAGGGTGGCTCACTAAATGCTTCCCGCGCCACTGGGTCAGCTTGGAGGAGAGGTAGGTGGCGAAACAGGATCCTTTTGACAGCAGTGCTGTGAGGGTGATAGGTCATTATTAACTTGACTCTATCAGAGGAGGTTTTTTGGCGGGGTTTGAGGGCCTCTACACGTGAGATAGGGAGAACACGTTCTAAGGCAGAGGTAAGAACATCTTCTGGATACTGTCTGTTACGGAAGAAGTCCAACATTTCTTGTGCTCGGCATAGAAAGTTGTCATCATCCTGGCATAACCGACGGAGGCGGAGAAGTTGTGAGAAAGGCAAGGAGTCCCGACAAGCCGGAGGATGAGAGGAAGTATAAAGGAGGTAACTGTGTGCATCGGTGGGTTTGTAGTACACCGAAGTGGTGAGGTGGGGCGGAGTGATAGTGACAACAATGTCAAGGAAATTAACAGAGACAGTGGAGATGTGAGAGGTGAATTGGATCGCAGGGTGGAAGTTTTTAATGAAATTAATGAACCTAGATAGGTCAACCTCTGGCATATCGGTGAGACCTACGCCATCATCGATGTATCTATGATACATCAATGGAAAAGGTCCAGGATACTGCTGCCACACCTGATACTCCAGGTAGCCCATGAAGAGGCAGGCATAACTGGGACCCATCTTGGTGCCCATGGCAACTCCACTTATTTGGTCAAAGAACTGTCCATTGAACTCAAAGGAATTGAGTCGAAGGACCAGTTCTGCAAGGCGCAGGAGAGTCTCTGTAGCGATAGAGGGGTGCGTGCGCTGGTCCAGGAAAAAAACCGGAGAGCTCGGAGACCATCAGAGTGAGGAATGGAAGTGTAAAGTGAGCAAACATCTAACAGAAATAAACGGTAGGTACGGTCTGGAGAAAGCTGAATAGAGGAAAAAGTAGTAAGAGCATGGTTTGTGTCCTTTAAGAAGGAAGGAAGCTGCTCTACAATAGGCTGGAAGATGCCGTCGAGGAAGTCTGATATACGTTCGGTAGGGCAGGCACACGCAGAGACAATGGGTCTCCCAGGGTTGGAGGGTTTATGAATTTTGGGAAGCATATAAAACACAGGCTTACCCAGACCACTATTGTCAATACGGAGATGAGAAGCGCTAGAAGGTAAGGACTTGTTGGCGATAAGACTTTTGATGGTGTCATGGACCAGACGATTGTTGAGGACTGTCGCATCATTGTACAGTTGACATTCAAAAATCCGGCAACTTCCGGACCTGAGGAGTGCCGGATTGTTGAAAATACCGGATTTTTTATGGTTATATATGCTGTATATATTTAACAGAAAATGACTACCAATACAGTCCTTTAAAGAAAGAAAATTAAAAACTAAATGAACAGCAAATGAAATTTTAATGTTCATCAACTAAATAAAACATAATGGGGCTATACAGCAGCAAATAAATGATAAAATGAGATGGAATGAGCAGGAATGCCTGTTAACACGTGCAAGCAAGACCCAACAGCTGCATCAAAACATAAACGGCTCCAGAAAACAGTGGCGCGCCAACGCGGTAAATTAAAAAATGCGCTCCGAAATCCATGCCGGAAATCTGAAGGAACCGGATTATCGATGGCCGGATTTTTGAATGTCAACTGTATTTAGACTTGAAAACACTGTATATCCTAATTATAACCTTTGAGGGGTTGAACGCAGTATTTTTTTCATTATCAAATTACAAGCAAACAAACAAAAAATGTTATTGAAGTTAGTTTTTAAACGACGAGCAATAAACTAGAAACATGGGATGTTTGTAGTTTACGAAGGGTAAGTAATATATACCGTACGGTACATTAAAAAATAATATTGTGTGGAATCAGTATTGTCTATTAAAAAGGGTACGTAATACACACATTAAAAATAATATTGTGTGGAATCAGTATTGTCTATTAAAAAAGGGTAAGTAATATATACATTAAAAATAATATTGTGTGGTATCAGTATTGTCTATTAACATGTCCATATTTATCTGTGTCGCCTATTTGTGACTAGCTGACGAAAGGTAAATCCCGAAACGTTCCGTGTTTTCTGTATACGGTAATTAGTGATTCTGATTCCATACCATATTATTTTTTAATTTATAAATTACTTTCCTTACCAGTTTTACAGCAGCCCTCTTACTTATTTACTTAAAACGGGTAACCCTGGGATACCAGTATTTCTGGTGTATTAGTCATTTTTAAAATAACTGACCTCAGTAGGGACTACCATTCTTTTCGGCTTTTACGTTTGATTACCAGTTTATCAACACTCTCTTTTATTATTTACACTAGTACATTTGGCTACATCTGTTGCTGCTACACTGTTTCCTTTGCGTTCTTTTTAAAATAATGATAGTTATTTATTTTTCATTTCTCATATGTTTATTTATCATGTCTTGTTAGAAACAACGTTTGTTTCTCTCATTCCAAACCTTCAACGCGAATACTTTTTCTCTTAAACCTTCAAATTGTTATCTTTATTTTTCTAAAATGCACGCGGAACCACATTCACGTCTTTTCGCTTTGGATTGTTAGTTTACACACTTCTATCCCACGCTGTGATGAGCTAAAAGCGCTTCACTTTTTTCCCCTCGACAGACGTACTATACTAATCCTATACAAGACACACGCTCGCTTCTTCACTTTGCTAAATTTAATGGCACTCTCTATTCTTTTGAAATAATTGTAAATTTTAAAAAATCCAAATTAATAGTGTTCTTATGGCCACTCCAATGTACAGTGGTTTGCTCACAGTACAGGGAATAAAATTGGTGGACATTATTTTCAGAACTAATGGCTCCTAGTGATGTCATACTCCCCCCGATCTATAGGGTAGTGAGATCGGATGCCTGGCCTTCTTGGATAAGAGCGAAAAAAATTCATTTTCACCTCTGTATCCAGTCCTCTTCTCCATGTGTTTTTTGGTCTACCTCTGCCTCTCTTTCCCTGTGGATTCCAGAACAAGGACTGCCTTGTAATACTATCAACAGGTCTCCCCAATGTGTGTCTTGTCCATCGCCAGCATCTTCTTCTCAACTCTTGTTCCACTGGCACTTGTCTGGTTCTTGTCATCAATTCCACATTTGTGACTTTGTCATACCATTTCAGTCCTTCTATTCTACGCAAGCACCCATTTATAAAAGTATGTAGCTTTTTAGTTGTTATTTTTGTTGCTCTCCATGTCTCAGGGCCATACAGTAAGACTGACTTGACATTTGAGATGAAAATTCTTATTTTCGTGTTGGACTTGATTTCTCTTGTTCTTCATATGTTTCCCAAAGCTCCTCGTGCTTTTTGTATTTGTTATGAGTTAAATTCATAACGATTATGTGTAAAGTATCTTCAGCTCGACAGAGCTTCATTTCTTATATTTTATTACGGATTTTACTTACAATAAACGGAAATGACGTCATGCCGGGGAAGGACGGTAGCAGACGCTTAATTTAGAGCAGAAGTGGAGTTCTATCGTCTGCAAGGCGAGATGCCGATTGTGTTTTGAGGAGAGCGGTCGCATATGTATTAGCTCCTGTAGTCTGCTGTGTTTTACCTGAATTTTACCATCACTAGGGCACCAATATACTCTGCTGAGGTGTTCCTAGCTTCTTTGAATGTAAGGAAGTACTTTTCATTATTGTGTCGAATGTATTCAATATATTAAACTGGTGAGAATGCAAGGACAGCGTCTCCATAGTGGAACGGACCGCCTTACGACTTTATGAAGAATGCATATTACTGCCTTTGCCATTGGGCGAGAACCTATTATGATGTTTAATGGAGCTATGTCATTGTACCTAAATAAAGTGTATCCTGTTAATGTTCAGGAATTTACTTTGATACGTGTCTGTCTACATACCCCTATGTTTGTATTTGGCCACGGACAAAATATCTATTACTACTACTAATGGACGACCGTATCAGTGGATGGGGGCATGAAGCCGGTAATTGAATCATCCTTTTTGAATTGTGTTAAAAAGATGCCATATGAATTTTCAAGTCTGTGGACTTTTTTTTTAGTACAACTACCGTTCCATGCCTAGCGTACAAGAGTATCGTCTGCTGACCTGTCAGACCGTGTGAGGACGAATGAACTGTAATTATTATCAAAATTCTTCAAATAATCGCTGCTGAAGGTGAAGTCCCTGGAAGGAAAAACATTTTTCAACATTAATACGTAACTACAGTGCTGTTTGATGCGTGATGTTGACCTACACTCAAGAAATTTTTATGAAGTTTTGCAAGAGAACGACGAACAAAATGGCGTCAATGTTCGAGCTAGTTGAAGTTTGAAAGCTAAACCTAAACCCTGGTCGCTGCTTTAGTGGATTATCTATCCCTGTGGCTCAGAAGTTAGACCGAGGAGGATTTTTTTTTTCTATAAGCAGATAAGTACATTTATTGATCCATGTAGTTTGAGTTTGAAGAATCTGTTTGACAAGGTTCATTTCTTATATATGTTTTATGCATCTGTGTAACTACATGTTCGTTTGCTAGGCGGGTTTGCTTGGCGAGGAAACCATGAATTCACAATACCAATCCTATGGTCGTGAATTCTTGGTTGTTCTGTAAGGTTGGTGTATAGTTTTCTCGGATATTGAGGCCGGCATTACAAAGCTGTGTGTTTCACTGCTGCTACCGAGTTCACTATAGCCATTTTTGTACATTTGTATTTGTTGTCAAGTTCTATGTATTTTATTTGGTTTATTCTTCATTATTGTTTGTGAAATTTGTGCTCCTAATCTTGCTATTCTTCAGTTATTAGATGTATTACAATGTTGTGACATTGTGCTTGTTGTGTCATAAGTGGGGTAGAGCCATTTTTTTTTCATTTTTATACAGTTCATAAATTTCTGGCTTGGTTCATTCAATTGTATTTTCTTGTGTTGGCTCTTTCTCCTGTTCTCATGTAATCTTGTTTGTATTGCTATGTTTTTGCTCCTACTGTACTTTCTATATTTCAGTGCAGTTTATTGATATTGATTGGTGAAAGATTTGTTGGTGATATTGATCACAGATTAAATATATATTAATTTAATTTAATTATTATTTGACAGGTTTGAGTCACAATAATAGTGAAATATGGCTACCCTGGAATATTTTACTAAGGTTGGGAAGGACTTTGGTATGGAGGGTGAAGCTTTAAGAACCTTTGCTCTCACTGGGCATGCAAAGGAAGTGAAGAGGTTAGACGACTTAGCAAGGGAGGAGAGAGCCTTAGCTAGAGATGATAAAAAGAGAGAGGAAGAATTAGCTGAGAAGAGAAGACAGGAAGATTTAGCTCAAGGGAATAAAAGGCTAGAACTTGGACTTGAGCAAAATAAATTGGCACATGCTCAAGCAGAAAGGAAGGCACAACATGAACTTGAGGAGAAAAAAATTGGCCTATGCTCAGAGGATGGCAGAAATTGAGTTGGAAAAATTAAGATGTGAACATAAACAGGTTAATCCAGCAGGTGAGGAGGCTGGAAAGAAAGACCATGCTTCTACTTTTAAATTAAATTTGCCCAAATTTAATCCCAATATAGACGATATTTCGTGCTTTTTAAACAGATATGAAACATGTTGACAGGAGTTCAAAATTGATAGAGCTACATGGCACAGCAGGTTAATGAGTTTATTGGTTGGTGAGGCTCTTACTGCAGTCTGCACCATGGATGATCATACTAGAAATTCTTCTTCTTTCGTTCGCTTGAAATATATTGTCTATATCCGCAATGTTGTTTCTTGTATAAACTTCACTGTCTTTTGTAGTTCATACAGAGGTCCGTATAGTTTTGCTTCTAGTGTTGTTTCTCTGGGCCAGTGGGTTTGCCTCAATATATCATATTTGGGGCAATCTTGAAGTTCGTGCTCTGCAGTCTGGGGTGCCTGTCCACATGTACACATGGCTGAATTGCCAATCTTGAATTTTGTATACATGTGGCTGCGGAGTCGGTTGTGTCCTGTTTTGAGGTGCAGAATGACAATTTGTTCTGATCTGTTCATAGCTTGGTAGTCATCCTGTGTTGGTGTTGGTGGCTTTCTGATTTATTTGATCATCTTTTTCTTCTGATGTCACTTAACTGGTATATCCGGTTGCTCGTCTGCAGCACCTTGTTTAGCCAGTCCGTCCACTCTCTCATTTCCTGGTATTTGACAATGAGACAGTATCCACTGCATGGCGACCCTGCGCTGGTTGCACAGTTCAGAACGTAGGGCTTGTATACCTGGCAATTTTCTGGACTGAAGTGCTTGGAGTGCTGATCTTGTATCTGTCAGGAATACTACAGGCTGTGGATCGAGATTGGTGTTCAACAGTTTCTCAGTTGCCACCTTAATTGCCTGGATTTCTGCATCATAGTTGTTACAGAATTTCCCCGTTGGTACTCTGACCGTATCCCTAGTGTTGTTTGGGTATTCTATGTACACTCCTGCTCCTCCATTCTTTACTGCATTCTGTGCTGACCCATCCGTGTATACTTGGACCCAGAGGTCCTGTGGGTATTCATCATCCAGGAAACTGAGAGTGACTGTCCTACGTTGCCCGCTGTTCTGTTCATCCCTGTCAAATATTCCTTTCACTTTTGTCTGGATGTGTACTGGTAGTCTAGGATCCTCTCTCCAAGGGGTTTGTTCTGGCACATACTTTAGGGGGCTGTTAACTTCAGGCAGGTCTGAGGTTTGTCTATGAAATCGTTTGGCCTGGTGGAAAAAGCTGCTTCTTTTCAATCGCCCCATTGCTAGGTTTTGGAATCTGTCCTTCATTGGATGGCTCGGCATACAGATGATTTTTTCTGCCTGTGTTAGCACTTTCGTGTCTCTGCGTTCTCTCAGTGCTTGTATCCTCCCCATTTTCTCCATCATCTCCACTATAGGCGTTGATTTAATTGCCCCCGTGATGTTTTGCATCTTTTCTAGCTCTTTTAATGTGGTGTTTGATGCTGGACACCACGCAGCCGACCCATATTCCAGGTGTGTTCGTATGCCCTGCTGGTAAACTTTACTAAGTATTTTCCAGCTGGCTCCCCATGTGGTTCCACTTAGTTTTCTCAGGATAGCTAATGTCCTCCTAGTCTTTGTTGCTGCCTTGTTGATGTGCTGCTTCCATGTCAGCCTATCATCGAATGTAACTCTGAGATAGGTGGGTTGTTTATCTTCTCTCAGGAGCTCTTCGTTTATCTTGATGACGCCAGCTTTTTGTTTGGGAGAGAGGGTGAAGAGCGTAGTGCTGCACTTGTCTGTGTTGATGCTGACACACTATCTATTTGCCCATGAGGTTAAGGCATATATAGCTCTTTGTAGCAGTTTGGTGGCCACTTGTCGTGAAACATTCTAAATCCACATATCTAAATTAAAAAGTAAATGTAAAGCCTAACGAAGTAATTCAATAAAAGGAAAGAAGAATGGGGAAAGACCAGTGCTTTCTCAATGGCATACGCCAGCGTGTATACCGCCGTAATGGCTGAACAAGAAAAACCCCCTTTTTATGCTCCGTCTGCATAATTGTATTTCTTTCACGTTTACTAGTAAAGCCTACTGCATCAACTACACGCGTTTCAAAAAAAAAAATAAAACGTGTACTGTATTTCTTAGAAAACATTGAGATACGCACACTGCTTAATGACCTAGATAAAATACTAGCATTAATGTCATTATATACACTGCATAATGAAAAGACAGACGAACTTAGAAGAGAGAGAGAGACGGAGGAACGCATGCAATACCACCACAGTCTCGCGATTAATAGTAACGCCAATCCCACGCTTAAGGCATGAAGCACTAACTTTTTTTTCAAATAAACAGTGATAAAAAACACTACCAATACACGGTTAGGTTTTGAAAACATGTTTAATGCTTATTAGGAAACATGACATTCTACTGTTTTATGTCTGAAATCCTGACATTAGTCTGACAGAACAGTCGAAAAGGCAGGACAGGTGGCGGTTCTAAATCGATAAAAAAAATAAAAAAACAAATACACGACTATCCTAGAATACATATTTTGAACGGAGCCACTTAGCCCCATTAAATTTATATATTTGGGTGCTTTAGGACTTGGTGACAAAGAATATGTTAAGTGTTATGCACATAGTCTAGTAATTAACAAATTATAGCCAAAATATTATAGGGGTGGTGTCTGACAGCACCAGATCATATTTGCTCATGTTTGGAGACTGCTTTAGGGGAATGAGGCCACTACGTTAAATCCGATTTGATTGGTTAGAATTATATGTAAGGCGAAACATGATTAGTCAACTGCAAATACTATTTTTGGTTGTTAAGGGAGACGTAGGAAGGGTAAATTTTTTCAAATGCTTTTGTAAACATGGTCTTATTGGCTAGACCAGTTGATATAGTCAATTAGGAGCGTCGGTTCAGTGCCACTTTTTGAAAGTAAACTGTGTAGAAGCAAGTGCGTTGAGATCCAGTTCATAATTTTTCTAATGAAAGCCTGGGACAGAGGCAGATCGGAATTGTGCCATAACTCATCGCCAGTCAAAGTATTTGTTTAATATTTCCTTGAATTGTGGTAAGCTAGACATATTTGATCTCTTTTAGATGAAAATTGAATGTGAATTGATAACACTGACAAACAACATTTTTCTTTCTTATATAAGAATAAGTGTTCTTAGGTCAGTTTCTTGCGCTGATTTCAAATTTGAAATCCGTTTATCTCTATCACATCGGGTTCTTAAGATATTTGTGAATAAATATATTTTTGGGAAACCGTTATTTGCTTCATTTCATTTTTACTATATAACTTATTAAAAATTAATAAAATGCAAAATAATTCTACTTTTTATACTGCTAAAAGATGCATGACATATGTTACGCTATTTTTCAAATAGTTACTGTATTTTGAAATAATTCTGAGCGAAATATGGCTTCTAGAAGTTGTAGAAATTCTGCTTATCTGTTCTGTTATGTGTGCGGATATTTTACCGACCGTGTTCACCAGAAAAACTTTACACCATTACTAAAGAAAGCATATGAACTTTATTTCGATTCGAAAGTTGATGATGCAAATAAATCTTGGAAGCCAAATGCAGTTTGTTCGACTTGTGCAAATACATTGGCAGGTTGGTTACGAAAATCGCCGAAGCATAAGTCAATGCCTTTTGGAGTGCCAGTAATATGGCGTGAACCGACAAATCACGCTACTGATTGTTACTTCTGCTTGACAAATATCCATGGTTTCACTTTTAAAACTAGAAAGTTTGTGGTTTATCCAAATATTGAATCGGTTTTGAAACCAGTGCCTCATGATCCAATCACGTGTCCGATCCCAGTTCCACCAGAACAATATCCGTTGGACGTGAATGAACCATCAGAAAGTGATAGTTTACCTGCTTTAGAAACTAATTCTGACTCGGATTATATACCGGTGAATGATGGTGTTCACTTAATTAACCATTCAGAATTTTCAGATCTAATACGTGATCTCGCTCTTACCAAAGGACAAGCGGAATTACTCGGTTCGCGACTCAAAGAATGGAATCTTTTAGCGCACAATACTCCGATATCTAAATTTCGTCATAGACACAGAGAACTTGTTCAATACTCTGAGATGGATGATGACATTTGCTATTGCAAAGATGTAAACGATCTAATGGTGCACCTCGGTCATGAGCACATAGTCAACGAATGGCGACTTTTCATCGACTCTTCCAAGACTAGTCTAAAAGCCGTGTTATTGCATAACGGAAATTTATTTTCATCAATTCCAGTCGCCTACTCTGTTCATATGAAAGAGACTTATGACAATATGGCTATACTTTTGGCAAAAATAAAGTACAATGACTACCAATGGCGGATTTGTGGAGACCTAAAAGTCATTGCAATTCTCACGGGCATGCAGACTGGGTATACTAAATTTTGTTGCTTCCTATGTGAATGAGACAGTCGCAACAGACAGGAACATTATGCAAGAAAGGTGTGGCCTTTCAGGGATCGTATGCAGCTCGGGCATAAAAATGTAATACACGAGCCATTAGTTAACAAAGACAGCATCATTTTACCACCGTTACATATAAAGTTAAGGCTCATGAAGAATTTCGTAAAAGCGTTAGATAAAACGAGCAAAGCTTTCACTTATCTTCGAGAAAAGTTTCCGCAAGTTAGCGATGCAAAGATAAAGGAAGGTATCTTTGTAGGACCTCAGATTAGGAAAGTTCTTGCAGACAAACAATTCGAGAACTTGTTACATGGTAGTGAACTTCGCGGATGGATGGCATTCAAATCGATCGTCGATAACTTTCTGGGAAATCACAAATCTGTCGACTATGTGCATATTGTTAAGCAGCGCATAGATGCATACAGAATTATGGGCTGTAACATGTCCCTCAAAATCCATTTGCCCGATTTGCATCTTGACTTTTTCCCTGACAACCTTGGCGAAGTCAGTGATGAACACGGAGAACGATTCCATCAAGATATCGCCGTAATGGAGTCACGTTATCAAGGACGGTGGAGTGTGACCATGCTTGCCGATTATTGTTGGATGCTTCATCGCGATGTACCACATGCCATTCACCGACGAAAGTCAACTGCAAAGAAATTCAAGCCTACATAACTGTTATACTTCTTGTACGAATGATATTGTAATACTGTATGCGTTGTTAAAAAACTTCAATTGCGTATTTCTTGAGATCCCGACCTGATAGAGAAAAACGGTTTGCAGATTTAAAAACAGCGCATTAAAATTGACCAGAAAAACATAGAAATGTTAGAGAAAGAAAAAAAAAATTTTTTGTTAGCCAGTGTAATTTATGTCTGTATGTGTGTGGTTCAGGAACAAACATGAGGCAAAGTCTAGATATTGCTCCAACCTGAACAAAACTTGTCGGAGAGGAGTATAACTGCCTGGGATTGCCAAATAGTACTATGACACCTATCTTATTGAATAGAAGGAAATAATGCTGGAATTGCAGAGGCGTTGTAACCATTAGGGAGAGGAATACTGGTGTATACTGTTACATGAGAAGCTAACAGTTGGCCTACAGCGCTGAACTCAGTGTTTGTTATGTATTGTGCTTCAGTGTGGAAATAGATTATAAATTAGTTCTGAAGTAGGAGGTACAACCTTCTTGTTTCAGGGACCGTGGCACTAACGTATTGAAGCAGCACCTGGTCTGAGTTTTGCTGAATCCAGAGGCTGGTAGCATACTCCTTGGTCAAGATAGCGACCAGTATTGTTTCTCAAGGAAACGGTGAAGCAAGCGAGCAGTGGAGACTGTTTCCTGCCGCCCACACAGAAGTTAAGATTACGTGGCCAGAGCAGCTCAATCTTGTGTATACCCCCCCCCCCTCTCTAAAAGTGACTTTACCTTAAATCAAGAGGGACATTTATTTGTTTCAAATAAAAAGAAACTGTGAACCTTTCCAATATTATTTCCACCAGAAACAAACACTTGAAGTCATGATGACAAACAACAACATAGCTTGAAAAGCCAGTATTACCTCATAGTACTACATCACAACTTACACACATATTGCAATAATAATATATGTCAATACAAAGATCCTATCTATAAATTGTGTACATACAACTTGTGATTACATTTGATTGTGATTCCTGGTTCACTTTCTTTGTAGTTGAATCAGGATATATATTATTGAAAGGAATTAATACATATTTTTAAAAGTTACCCTTGACTTATTAAGATAGTCTTGTAGAGTGTTATATGTATGTGAGTGTCACAGTGTTGTGGATTAAATTAAATTGTTTATCTGTCTGTTGGTTGTTGTGAACATACACTTCAGCATTATCATAACCTTAGACATTCAACGTAGTCATCACAATATTCCAGAATAAGTCTGACTGAGATATAAATGTGGTAGCAAAGTAACGTCATCTGTAATACACCACACTTATTAGATACAGATACCTTCACAGCTGATCTCAGTCAGTACACTAAGTCCCCTATAAATATTTATAACATCCCACTTTACCACATATATTGGGGTCCTGTCCGGGATTTTGAATCTTCTCCTATTATATATATTGGGGATAATTCACTTCAGGGAATATGTAATAAATTGACTATCCTTGGGGTGAAAATAAATAAGGTTGAGCTCTCAGTGCCTGTGGTTGTCCTTAGATAATTATTTATAGATTGAATTTTTTAGTTAAATATTGTATACCTTTGCCTGTTAGAAAATGGCGGACCTAGCAACATTTCGATCTGCTGCTGTGCAGGCTGCTAAAGAGTTAGGAATGGACGGGCAAGTTATGATTGCTTATGTCACTACTGAATGTGACAAATTTATTGAACGTGAAGAAAAAAGATTAGAAAAAGAGGCCGAAAGAAAATTAGAATCTGATAGATTGGCCGAAGATAAGAGAATAGAGGCTGAAAAAGAAATTAAGAGGTTGCAGATTGAGGCTGACAAAGAGGCTAAGGCATTGGAGGCAGATAGGGAGATTAAAAGGCTCCAGTATGAAGAGAAGAAATTGGAGGCAGAAAGAGAAGAAAGAAGGCAAGCTACAGAAAGAGAGGAAAGAAGATTGACTGCAGAGAGGGAAGCAGAAGATAAGAGATTACAAAGGGAACATGAGTTACGACTAAGGGAGTTTGAGTTTCAAGGCCATGCTCCTGAAAATGGTGCCAGTCCCTTTACCTCTGATGCCTCTGCTAGTCAGGGAACCTCAACTATGAATTTTCATTTAGATCATTTTGTGGAGAAAGAAGATGATATCGAGAGCTATCTAAATAGATATGAACTATTAGCTACCACGTATGGGTTAGAGAGAGAAAGGTGGAGCTTAAAGTTATCACAAGGGCTTCGTGGTGCAGCTTATGAAGTTTTTGCCAAAATGAGCAGAGGTGATCAAGAAAATTATGACATGCTAAAGCAGGCTCTTTTGTTAAGATGAAAAGAATGGTGAATTTTATAGAAAAAAATTTAGGAATGCTAAACTACTGTCAGGTGAAACCTATCACCAGTTCTCTGCACGGTTAGAGACATACTTGGAGAAATGGGGAAAACCCAAGATCTTAACGAAATGATCCTTATAGAACAATTAAGAGAGTCCATGGCTCCAGACCTGAGAAAGTTTCTCATGGAACAAGGTGCAGAGAGGCTGGGTGAGTTACTAAATGTTGCTGAAAGGTATCAAGCAGCTCAAGCAGAGGTAACAAGTAATAAAAAGAAACAGGTAGATAATTTTAAGGCACCACAGAACTTTAATAAATTTGATCCTAGAGATCAGAACAAAGGTAAGCACCAGTTTGATAGGCCACGGTATGACAATAAAAATAAAACCCCACAATTCGATGAAAGGAAATTTGATGAAAGAAAATCTTTCAACCAAAAAAGGAGGTGGTGTAAGAATTGTCGGATGGACAATCATGATACTGACCGTTGTAGAAGGAATCCTATAGTAATGGCCACCCTTCAGGTCAGGTCGACCTCTAGACAGGAGGAGGATATTATGATAAATACCACTCCAGAAGAGATGAAGAAGGTACAGGCTGGGGATAAGACCCTCAAGCCTTGTTTTAGAAGACTGTCCAAGTGTCACACACCTTCAAGAAAAGGAGACTTCTATATGAAGAACAAACTAATATACCGGAAGACTGGAACTAGATCCAAAGGTCAGGGACAGCTGGTACTTCCAAAAAGGTATAGGGCAGACTTAATAAGGAGCTTACATGTGAAAAACGATGGGGACCATGAGAAGATAGGTACCATCATCCAAAAGGTAGCTCAGAATTATTATTGGCCCAAGGCAAGGTGGGACATTGAAAATTTTGTAGAGAGATGTGGCATATTACATGAGGGAACACCCACAAGTGGGAATAGTGATCAGGACCTCTACACGCCACTGAGCAATCGTAGGCCTGACAATAGAAGGAGTAATAAAGTGGACCGAGTGGATTGGGAAGCCCCTTTTCACGGACAATCTTCAATTGACTGTTTTACAATGGCCACGATGCAGCGAGTGCAAAAAGATGTCTTACCCCAGTATAAGCCGAAAATCCCTCAATCGGCCTTATGTAAACTGGAGGAAGAAGATGTAGAGAGGAAATCTCTCATCAAGAAATCTAAGTGGGGAGAAAGCCCCAAGAAAAAAATTGGTAGCGGTCGTTTTGTGAATGATTCTTCTGGGAAGAAAAATCATCACTACAGTGCTTCTAGTGGAAGAGACCCTATCAGTGCATGGAAAAATAGGCAAGAAAGCTAAAGACAGAGAATTGGCTGTGGGAGAGAAGGTACTGCTTCTTCTACCCGGTAGTCAGAATAAGTTACAAATTGGATGGCAAGGTCCATATACAGTTCTAGAGAAGGTGTCTAGAACCAATTATAAGATAGATAAGAAGGGGAAAGAAAAAATCTATCATGTGAATCTCCTGAAGAAATATTTGGAAAGAGAAAATCAGGAAGAGACACACTTGTTGACCTTGTCCATTGCAATGGAGATGAAAAAGGAACCACTTTCATCATTTGAATATCCATTACATCCCTGTGAGACAGCTGCACAGGTGAAAATCAGTACACACTTAACGAAAGATCAGAAGAAGAGAGTGCAACAGGTTCTAGATGATTATACAGAGGTGTTAACGGACCGACCGGGGCATACAAACTTATTGGAATATGATATGAAACTGATAGACCCCACACCTGTCTGTATGAAAGCCTATTCGATTCCTTTTGCTAAGGAGAAAGCCTTGAAGGAAGAGATAGACTATTTATTGAAGGAGGGAATAATTTCACACAGTGAATCTTCGTATAGTTCCAGTGTGGTGCTCTTAAGGAAACCCTCTGGAGAACATAGACTCTGTATAGATTACAGGAGACTGAATGCTATCACAGAAGGTCAGGTGGATCCATTGCCGGATACAAATCAGTTGTTTGCCAGGCTAAATAAAGCTAAATATTTCTCAAAAGTGGATCTGAGCAAAGGATACTATCAGATTCCAGTAAAGCCTGAGGTTAGACCATACCTAGCTTTTAGTACCTCAGAGGGACAATATGAGTTTAACAGATTGCCATTTGGATTGAAGAATGCGCCTAGTGTCTTCTCTAGAATGATGAGAAAATTGTTGGATCCTCTGAATAATCCATGCATCACAAATTTCATGGATGATATCCTTATAGCAACAGAAACATTTGAGGAACACATTGACTCTCTGAACATGCTGTTTAATCGACTTAGAGAAGCGAATTTAACAGCCCGACCAACCAAATGTTGCGTTGGATGTAAAGAATTAGAATTCTTAGGACACACAGTCCATCAGGGAAACATGACTCCTGACCCCAAGAATTTAGAGAAGCTAAAGAAAGCCCCGAGACCACAAACCAAGAAAGACGTGAGATCCTTTGTCTCATTATGTGGTTTCTACCAAAAGTATATCAAAAACTTTAATTCCATATGTGCACCGTTAACTGATTTGACACGCAAAGGAAATCCAGATCGAATTACATGGACAGCACAGTGTGAATTGGCATACCAGGAATTGAAGGAAAAGCTCACAAGCAAACCTATTTTGAAATTACCTGAATTAAGTCAAGAATTCATTGTGAGAACGGATGCAAGTAATATCGGGTTGGGCGCGACCCTGTTACAGAAATCAGATGCACTGAATGGGGAATTAACCCCAGTGGCATATGCTAGTAGAAAGTTGAATAAAGCTGAAACCAATTACTCAACTAGCGAAAAAGAATGTCTTGCAGTAATATGGGCGATCAAGAAATTCAATATTTATCTGTATGGGAAGGCATTCAAGTTGCAAACGGATCACAAACCCTTGTCGTTTCTAGCGCAGGCTAGGCATGAAAATTCGAGGTTACTCAGATGGTCCTTACTTTTGCAGCCATTCCAATTCAGCATAGAGTATATTTCTGGAAAAACCAACCTGGGAGCGGATTTTCTATGCCGCCATCCGTGTGATGAAAATCACCGTAAGCCCCAGGAATAGTATTAAATTTCTCTATGTGTATATAGAATTATAGACTGACATATAACGTCTGTTTTAAGTGGGGAGAATTTGTCGTGAAGCATTCTAAATCCACATATCTAAATTAAAAAGTAAATGTAAAGCCTAACGAAGTAATTCAATAAAAGGAAAGAAGAATGGGGAAAGACCAGTGCTTTCTCAATGGCATACGCCAGCGTGTATATTGCCGTAATGGCTGAACAAGAAAAACCCCCTTTTTATGCTCCGTCTGCATAATTGTATCGCTTTCACGTTTACTAGTAAAGCCTACTGCATCAACTACACGCGTTTCAAAAAAAAAAAAAAATAAAACGTGTACTGTATTTCTTAGAAAACCTTGAGATACGCACACTGCTTAATGACCTAGATAAAATACTAGCATTAATGTCATTATATACACTGCGTAATGAAAAGACAGACGAACTTAGAAGAGAGAGAGAGAGACGGAGGAACGCATGCAATACCACCACAGTCTCGCGATTAATAGTAACGCCAATCCCACGCGTAAGGCATGAAGCACTAACTTTTTTTTCAAATAAACAGTGATAAAAAACACTACCAATACACGGTTAGGTTTTGAAAACATGTTTAATGCTTATTAGGAAACATGACACAATACTGTTTTATGTCTGAAATCCTGACATTAGTCTGACAGAACAGTCGAAAAGGCAGGACAGGTGGCGGTTCTAAATCGATTAAAAAAAAAAATACACGACTATCCTAGAATACATATTTTGAACGGAGCCACTTGGCCCCATTAAATTTATATATTTGGGTGCCTTAGGACTTGCTGACAAAGAATATGTTAAGTGTTATGCACATAGTCTAGTAATTAACAAATTATAGCCAAAATATTATAGGGGTGGTGTCTGACAGCACCAGATCATATTTGCTCATGTTTGGAGACTGCTTTAGGGGAATGAGGCCACTACGTTAAATCCGATTTGATTGGTTAGAATTATATGTAAGGCGAAACATGATTAGTCAACTGCAAATACTATTTTTGGTTGTTAAGGGAGACGTAGGAAGGGTAAATTTTTTCAAATGCTTTTGTAAACATGGTCTTATTGGCTAGACCAGTTGATATAGTCAATTAGGAGCGTCGGTTCAGTGCCACTTTTTGAAAGTAAACTGTGTAGAAGCAAGTGCGTTGAGATCCAGTTCATAATTTTTCTAATGAAAGCCTGGGACAGAGGCAGATCGGAATTGTGCCATAACTCATCGCCAGTCAAAGTATTTGTTTAATATTTCCTTGAATTGTGGTAAGCTAGATATATTTGATCTCTTTTAGATGAAAATTGAATGTGAATTGATAATTTATGTCTGTATGTGTGTGGTTCAGCAACAAACATGAGGCAAAGTCTAGATATTGCTCCAACCTGAACAAAACTTGTCGGAGAGGAGTATAACTGCCTGGGATTGCCAAATAGTACTATGACACCTATCTTATTGAATAGAAGGAAATAATGCTGGAATTGCAGAGGCGTTGTAACCATTAGGGAGAGGAATACTGGTGTATACTGTTACATGAGAAGCTAACAGTTGGCCTACAGCGCTGAACTCAGTGTTTGTTATGTATTGTGCTTCAGTGTGGAAATAGATTATAAATTAGTTCTGAAGTAGGAGGTACAACCTTCTTGTTTCAGGGACCGTGGCACTAACGTATTGAAGCAGCACCTGGTCTGAGTTTTGCTGAATCCAGAGGCTGGTAGCATACTCCTTGGTCAAGATAGCGACCAGTATTGTTTCTCAAGGAAACGGTGAAGCAAGCGAGCAGTGGAGACTGTTTTCTGCCGCCCACACAGAAGTTAAGATTACGTGGCCAGAGCAGCTCAATCTTGTGTATACCCCACCCCCCCCCCCCTCCCTCTAAAAGTGACTTTACCTTAAATCAAGAGGGACATTTATTTGTTTCAAATAAAAGTCATGATGACAAACAACAACATAGCTTGAAAAGCCAGTATTACCTCATAGTACTACATCACAACTTACACACATATTGCAATAATAATATATGTCAATACAAAGATCCTATCTATAAATTGTGTACATACAACTTGTGATTACATTTGATTGTGATTCCTGGTTCACTTTCTTTGTAGTTGAATCAGGATATCTATTATTGAAAGGAATTAATACATATTTTTAAAAGTTACCCTTGACTTATTAAGATAGTCTTGTAGAGTGTTATATGTATGTGAGTGTCACAGTGTTGTGGATTAAATTAAATTGTTTATCTGTCTGTTGGTTGTTGTGAACATACACTTCAGCATTATCATAACCCTAGACATTCAACGTAGTCATCACAATATTCCAGAATAAGTCTGACTGAGGTATAAATGTGGTAGCAAAGTAAGGTCATCTGTAATACACCACACTTATTAGATACAGATACCTTCACAGCTGATCTCAGTCAGTACACTAAGTCCCTATAAATATTTATAACATCCCACTTTACCACACCACTGTTGCATGCTCATCTGTGCACCATATTACCAGGTCATCAGCGCACATTGCCATTTTCATTCCATGTGGTAGTTCAGCAACCAGGTCATTGATGTAGACTAGGAAAAGTGTGGGGGACAGAACCCCTACCTGAGATATGCCATGACGCAGTTGAATTTTCTTACTCTTGAGGCCATCTAGTTGTACTCGGGCTCTTCTGTTATGCAAGTATGCTTTCATCCATTTGTACATCCTACCATTCACTCTACAATTTCTCAGTTTTTTTTCAGAAGCCCTGCTTTTCAAACCTTGTTAAATGCTCTCTTTAGATCTATCCATGCTGCTAGTACCAGTTTCTTATCTTGGAACGCATCCTCAATCTCTTGGGAAAGGTAAGTTGCCTGATCTTTGGTACAGTAGCACTGCCTAAATCCCGCCCGCTGTGGTACAAGAAGGTTTTCACTTTCAAGGTTCCACTGTAGCCTGAGGTTGATGATATGTTCCATTGTTTTGCAGAGACAGCTTGTGAGGCTGATTGGTCTGTAGCTGGAGGCCGTGGAACTGTCTTTTCCTGGTTTTAAGAGTGGTATCATGATTGCTTCCCTCCAGGTCTGTGGAACTCTGCCTGAGGTCCAACAGATATTGAAGATCTGCAGCAGCTTTGTTCTTGCTGCGGTTCCCAACAAGTTCTTAATCATTTCATTGGACACTCCACCAACTCCTGGCGATTTCTCATTTTCAATTTGGATATTGCAAGCTCCAGTTCTCTGAATGTGATTGGTGCCTCCATAACTTCAGGTATGGTTCCATCTCGTCCTGCGTATTGTTGTTTCTCATGAGTCTCCTGTTGCTTCTCTGGGCTAATTTCGATGTTGTTGTCTTTAGCAAAGGAGTCTGCAAAGTGATCAGCTGCCTGTTTTCCCATGAGGACGTTTCCATCTTTGTTCAGTGCAATCTTTGAGTTTTTCCCGGCACCCTCATCTTTAAGTTGTTTTACCAGCTTCCACAGTTTCCTTGTATCTTTTTCGAAGTTCAAGTACTCTGTTTTCTCCTTCCAGCTTCTCCGCCTGACCTCCAACTTGGCCCTTTGAAATTTGGCCTTAGCTTGCTGGTAGTTATTGTGGTGTTCTTGGCATGGACTGGTCTCTGCCTGCTTTCGAGATGTTTCCACGTCGTTGTGCAGCTGCTCTAGTTCACTATTCCAATATGGTTTGTAGTGCTTACGAGCCCCTCTAGGTATAGTTTCACGAGCAGCCTGTAATATGCATCTGCTGAATTCATCGACTAGCTTATTGATGTCTTTGTCTACAGTCAGATGTCTAGTCATTATACTGGTACGATGCTGGTACATTGTCCAATCTGCCTTCTTGTAGTTCCACCTAGAGAGAGTGCTGCTCTCCTTGACAAGTTCATTTTCCACAATAAGGAAGACTGGCCGGTATTGGCTGCCTCCAAGTTGTTTCCCTACAACGTGTGTGGTGTTCCACTCCAGGCCGGGTGAGTGGAATGCCAGATCTGGTATAGAGGTGGTGTGCCATGATCTCGAGTAGAAGGTTGGTGGGTCGATTGGCTGGTTAATCAGGATAAGCCCATTGTCATCCTGCCAGTTTTCAAGCTCCTCACCTCTCCTGTCCATGTGATCATAGCCCCAGCTCTGTGAGTGGCTGTTGAAGTCTCCGCATAAATCAGTCTTTCTTTTGCTGGGATTGTATCTAGTGCCATTGGGCGGTGGCTCGGACAGTAGTAGTTGAGCAGGTGGAATTCTGAACTTTCTGTCCTGAGATGAAGCATCTGGTATTCCGCCCCCTCCATATATATTTCAAGCTTACGTGCACTGATGTTATTCCTCACGAGTTTCAGTATTCCACCCTTTCGCCTGTCTATCCGGTCAGATCGGTAGCAATGGTAGCCTCTGATTTTGAAGGCTATGTCCTTGTTGAGGTGGGTTTCTTGCAAGCAGCATACATTTACTTGCTCTTCATTCAAGATATCTCATGCCTCCTGGCTCCACGGGGCAATTGAGAAGGACCCCCAGTAGTAGGGGTTAGGCCCTTTTGAGGCAGAGGGCCCGGCACTGCGCCTGCCTGGGTGTCCGTCACAGGGCGAGTTCCATAATGTTTTGTAGATATAGGCATATTTCCATAGCGCGTGTGTGTGGCATCCTGATTGCTGTGGTGCGCCTCTTGGCTGATTGTCTCCGCCTTCAGCACCTAGACTTGCTAGGGCAGACTGTGGTCTTGTCGAGTGTAGGAGGGCTTAAAGATTTTGCTGAATTTATTGCATCCATTAAGCTTGTTCTAGATGGGTTGATTTATCAAAAATTTAAAAAACTTTTGATGGGCTTGCTGACTTAATTTTAAGAGACAAAGTGCTGTCTTCAGTCAGTGGTGACTTTTTGTCATTTTTACAGGAGAGAAAGCCTGAGTCATTGTCTGCTTTGGAAAGTCTTGGACGACAGTACCAAATTGCACATCCTGGAAGAAATCTTAGCAATACTAACATAAAGGATCCATTGCCAGTGGCATCAGCTAGAACTATGACGTACAATCCACCCAGACAAAGATCAAATAGTGTGGATAGAAATTTTCGATTGAATCGAGATAATAATACTGGATCTTTCAGAGGGAGGTATAATTTTAACAATAGGTCACAGCAACCTCAAAGGAATTTCCAATCATATGATGATAGATATATACCTCAACAATACTCTTCCAGACCTAGCAGGGATTGGAACAGAGGTGGATACAATTTCCAATCAAACAGAGGGCATAGGCCATTCTATGGAAACAATGGAAATAATTACAATAACAGGAGTTTTCAACAACAACTTTCGACGTTCTAGAAATCCTGTACGTTTCCAATGCAGTTGCGCATCAGAATGAAAATAATACAGTTAACAATGTCCAAAATAACAGTGTTGCTTCTCGTGCAAATGCATGTAGTGTGGACTTGTCCAATAGTGCTAATTGTTCTGAATATCAATTCTTTGTTTCAGCTGGAGGGGGTTCTTAGGCTCCTGTGTGGACACCCTTTGCTAGTCATGTCCTCCTATGATGGGACAGGTTCATTAGTTTTTAATACAGGTTTTATAAACAACCAAATTGTTTTAGTGCTTCGGGACACTGGATGCACTACTGTGGGGGGTTCGAAGATCATTGGTGGACCAAGGTGATTACACAGGCAAAGAAGTCAAGTGCATCACATTTGGGGCGGCACAGTTGAATATTATCCAACTGCTGAGGTATTTTTAGATACCCCTTATTTTAAAGGAAAGACTCTAGTTTGTCTGTTGGACAAACCAGTCGCTCGGATAATTTTGGGGAATATAACTGGACTTCATGAATGTACTAACGATGATATTTTAAAATGGGAACAACCACATTTGCTTATGGCAAATGCTGTCACGACCAGAGCTCAGTCTTGTGCAGAGTTGAATAACAGGTACAAATTAAAGAGGTGACTGATGAGGAGGGGACTAATGAAGATGATTTACAGGTTGAACTTATTGACAAAGAATCATTTATAAACATGCAAAGTGAAGATGATTCATTAAGAACAATTATTCAGGTTCCTAAGTCTGAAGATGTAGTGTATAATAATCATTCATTACACTGGTATACAATCAAGAATGGGATCTTGATTCGGAATTTCAAAGATCCAATATCAGTTTAAAAAAAACAAATTATGGTGCCCGCTAATTTTCGACCATTTGTCTTACGGCATGCTCACGATGTTAATTTTGCAGCACATTTAGGGGTTGCTAGGACAAAACAGAGAGTTTTGTCTCATTTCTTTTGGCATGCGGTAACAAATGATGTAAAAAACTTTTGTCGAACATGCAAAACTTGCCAAGATGTGGCAGCAAAATGCCCCAAGCATGATGCGCCTATCCAGGCGTCAGACATATCAATGCGTCCATTCGCAAAAATGGCAATCGATTTTATAGGCCCAGTACCAGTCACGTCAGCTAGACGTCACCGTTATATGGTAACGTGCATTGATATGTGCACACGCTGGCCAGAGGCTATTCCTCTGAAAACAATATCTACTACAGATGTAGCTGATGCACTATTTTTAATTTTCAGTCGATTGGGTTTTCCCGAAAACATATTATCAGATCGGGGAACTCAGTTTGTTTCTGACGTTATGACTCAAGTTATGAAGGAATTTGAGATAGACAGATCACTTAGTAGTGTGTATCACCCTATTTCAAACGGGAAAATTGAGCGCCTAAATCGCTGTCTAAAACAAATGCTAGGGAAAGTAACTGTGACATACCCACAGGACTGAGATAGAGTGCTCCCAGCTGTATTGTTCGCTTATCGTGAGATACAGAACGAACATACAGGATTTGCACCGTTTAAGTTAGTCTTCAGTCCCAAACCAAGATGGCATATGTCCATCCTGAAACAGTTATTAGTTGGAGCTGACATGCCTGAGGTTGTCCAAACCTCGTACCAATACGTAGTTAACCTTAGAAAAATAATTATCGACGCATGCCAGATAGCGGTAGAAGCGTCAGAAAAAGCTAAACTTAAGGCAAGATTATTTGTTAACCAGAACAGAAAGCTGCGCCAATTATGGCCAGGTGTTGAGGCCTGTGTATTATTACCCAATGAAGACAATAAATTACTTGTATCTCAATGGTGAAGTCAGTCCTATTGTATGGTTCTGAGACATGGAGAACAACAAAGACAACTACCAAAAAGCTACAGACTTTCATAAATGGGTGCTTGCGTAGAATAGAGGGATTAAAATGGTATGACAAGGTTACCAACGTGGAACTGATGACAAGAACTAAACAAGTGCCAGTGGAACAAGAGATGAGAAGAAGACGATGGCAATGGATAAGACACACACCGAGGAAACCTGTTGATAGCATTACAAGACAGTCCTTGTTCTGGAATCCCAAGGGCAAGAGAAGCAGAGGTAGACCAAGAAGCACATGGAGAAGAGAGCTGGGAACAGAGGTGAAAATGATAAGGAGAATGTGGAAAGAACTTGAGATGATGGCACGTGACAAGAGGACTTGGCATGTGTTTGTTGAAGGCCTATGCTCCTTTGGGAGTGGAGGGTTATGAATGAATCTTGGAGAGGACCATATACTGTACTTGAAAGATTGTCAGATGTTGACTACATTATATATATTAAAGGAAAGGAAAAGATTTTTCACATCAACATGCTGCAACAATTTCATTCTCGTCCTCCACATCTTAAACCAGTTTTTGAGGCTATCGACGAGCCTATTGATCGTCGCTCTTCCTTAGCTGTCATACAGGAAGAGTTGTCTGAATTACCTAATATTCCTGAGATTCTTTTGTCTCTACCTACTTTACCTCTTTCATCTACTGAGACGAGGAGATATATTTCTATTTCACCACATCTTGATTCATACCAGAAGGATCAGATTTCTCTGTTACTACAATCTTTTCCTTGACGTGCTCACGGATATTCCTGGTCGTAAAATATCATTGAACATGATATTCTACTTACGGATTCCAGACCAATCAATAGTGTTAAACCTTATCCTATCCCTGTGCATTTTCAATCACAGGCACAAAAAGAAACAGAGGATATGATAAAATTAAATATAATTTCTCCATCTCAATCGCCATACAGTTTTCCAATGATTTTGATTAGAAAGAAAGACAAATCCATTCGGATCTGCATTGATTTAAGGCGTTTGATTGATATAACTATGTCGGACGCTGAACCTGTACCTTTGTTAGATTCTTTGTTGGATAGACTATCTACAGCAACCTTTTCCAGTAAATTTGATTTATCTAAAGGATATTGGCAAGTACCTCTGTCGCATAGAGCCAACCCTTACACAGCTTTCGCTACACCTTTGGGAATGTTCCAATTCAATTTTATTTCTTTTGGACTTGTCAACGCGCCTGCGACTTTTGTTCGTATGATGAGAAAAATTTTCTCTAGTCTTGATGACATCATCACCTACATTGATGACATTAGCCTTTTCCATGAATCTTGGGATGAGCATGTTCTTGGAATTCAGTCATTGTTGAATACTCTTCGTCTCCATCATCTTACTGCGAGACCTTCTAAAACTAAAATAGGATACTGAAATTTCTTTTCTTGGTCACAAAGTGGGAGGCGGTTTTCATAAGCCTGGTTATTCCACTATCTCAAAGATCCTGAATCTAGAAATTCCAAAGACAAAAAAAAAAAAAAAAAAAAAGTTCGCAGTCTTTTGGGTCTTGTCGGATTCTACAGAAAATTCTTACCTAATGTTTCAGAAATTACTTCAGTTCTGTCTTCGTTTTTAAGGAGGAACTCTTCAAATAAGATTGTCTGGACTCATTCGTGCGATGAGTCATAAGATTTATTGAAATCCTTTTTCTCTAGATCACCAATTTTAAGATTGCCTGATACTAGACTTCCTTTTATCCTTAGGGTCGACGCCTCTGGTTCGGGGATCGATGGTACACTTTTGCAGAAATTCGAAGGTTGTATTTATCCAATTCTGCATGTCAGTCGTAAATTGACTTACTTACTTAGTCGTTCCCCTTCTACCGTGAGGTGTAGATTTTTGGAAAAGAGAGCGTCAGACTATCCTATCGGCTGTCTTCCTCCTGGCCTGGTTTCATTCTAGTCCTCGGTCCTTCAAAGATTGTCTAATGTTGTCCTCCCAGCGGACTCTGGGTCGTCCTCGGGGTCTGGATCCTTGGCTCTTTGTTTCCCATGCTTGTCGTGGTATCCGATCTTCTCCCATTCTGCAGACATGGCCAAACCATCTTAATTGGGACTGTTCTACTTGGGTGTGCAGGGGGTAGGATTTAAGGCCTTGACGTATCGTCTGGTTGCGTACCATGTCTCTTCTTGTTACTTCAACCACCTTCCTCAGATACCTAATTTCTGAGGTTTGGATCTGGCTTTTATGGGTTGTAGTCATTGCCCATGACTCGCATCCATATGTCAAGACTGGGACATAGGTGGAGCGGCATACAGCGATCTTCGTTTTCTGGAATATTCTTCCTTGCCAAACAGTCCCAAAGTTTGCTCCAGGGGACCCTGTCAAACGCCTTTTCCAGATCTATGAAACAAAGATGGATCTCACTCTTATACTCAAGGGCCTTTTCACTCAGCTGTCTGAGTGTGAAGATTAGGTCTTGAGTACTTCGGTTTGCTCGGAATCCGCACTGGACCTCATCCAATTGTGGCTCAGCTAGGCGTCGGAGTCTCTGCTCTAGGATTCTAGAGTAGATTTTACCAGTGACACTAAGAAGGGATATGCCACTATGGTTTCCATACTGTCGATTGTCACCCTTTTTGAAAATTGGTGTTATGATGGCAATCTCCCAATCCTTTGGTATGGTCTTGTTGTACCACGCTGCCTGTAAAACCCTTAAGAGTAATAGGTCGTCTGGTGCTCCCATGAACTTAACCATTTCTGATGTTATACCATCATGCCCTGCTGCTTTGCCCATCTTGATTTTCTCCAGTGCTGCCTTCAGTTCTTCCATCTTTATGTCATCTTCACCATCATTGGTTTTCTCTTCTGTGCTAGTGTTTATCATTTCTGATGCTCACCAATCAGGAGTTCTGAGAAATATTCTTTCCATCTTTCCATTACTTCCTTCGGGGCAGTAAGCAATTTGCCTTGCTTGTCCTTTATAAATTTGAGAGGGCATTGTTTTTCCTTCCTCATGTTCTTTAGGGTCTTATAGAACAATTTCTGGTTTTCTTGTGCATCTTTTTCTAGCTTTTCTCCACATTCTTCCCAGGACTTCTGTTTTGCTGCTAGCACTTTGTTCTTTGCTTCTGTTCTGAGTGTCACAAATTCTCTATATTTTTCCATTTGTCCTGTTGTGTTTTTAGCTCCTAAGTATTGTTTCCATGCCATTAGTTTCTCTCTTATTTTCTCTTTGACTTCCTCTGTCCACCAAGGTGTCCTCTTTTTCTTGTTCTCAAGTCGGACTTCACCGCATGCTTCTGCAGCAGCTGTCTTTATGATATCCTTGAATTTAATCCAGAGGGTTTCCAAGTCATCAGGTCGTTCTTCTGTGCTGCTCACTGCTGCAGCAAAAAGCCCCTGAGATCTGGTCTTAATTTCTGGCCCTCTCAGCTTGTAGGTCTTATTGCTCATTTCTCCTGCTCGTTTACTTGGTTTCTTGCGTGATGTTGGGCAGTTCCTAGGCTGAGCAACTCTTTCAGTTGTTCTTTTGATTTTTAGCAGGTAGTGATCACTTCCAATCTCTGGCCCCCTCCAGACTCTAGCATCTCGGACATATTTGAATCAGCTTCTCCGAACAATGGCATAGTCGATCACTGACTTCTCATTCTTTGTTGGTTCACATCTAGTGTATGCATGTATGCGCTTATGGGGGAACTTTGTGTTTGTAATGATCAGATTCTGCTCACTGTAGAATCTAAGGAGTCGCTTTCCATTGTCATTGAGAGTATCTTCTCCATATCTTCCGATAACTCCACCCCATCTAGCATGGTCATTTCCAACTCTGGCATTAAAATCTCCGAGCACGATAACTTCATCTAGGCAGTCATCCACTGTCCTTTGAAGCAGCTCGAAGAAGTCCTCCTTGACCTCTGCTCTCTCATCCTCATTTGGCCCATACACTATGACCAGGTTGACTATGGTTTATCCTTCTTTTAGTTTAACAACCATAATGCGCTCCGAGACAAAGTTCCATCCCTTGATACTATCTTTTTGATTTTGGGCCACAGTGCAACCCACGCCCCCTTTAGCTCTTTCAGATATGGGTACACCACTGTAGAGCAGCGTGTTGCCATCGAGATCCATGACTCTTTGTCCTTTTTTTGTTTCCGTTAAAGCCAGGATTTCTAGTTTTGCTTTCCTCATCTCTTCCACCAGCTCCTCTTCCTTCCCATTTATACTTCTTGTGTTCCAAGTTCCATAAGTCGTAGTCCGTATTCCGTTCCAGTTCGTCGCCTTTAGAATCAGTCCAGTTTTCTCTCGTGTATTGCTCGTAATCGTGATTTAAAGCAAACAGGTGATTGGCCTGTTGTGCCTTTGCATGGTGGAGGGGCTGCCTCCTTACGGCCTCCATGCAGGCCGCTCTCCTCCTTTTTCATCCGGGCTTGGGACCGGCATAGGCGGATATCGTAAATTGACACAATCAGAAAAAATACCCCATCGTCGAGCGGGAATTACTCGCGGTGGTGTATTGTTTTGCAAAATTGCAGCGCTATCTTATTGGCGCGAAATTCGTCATGGAAAGGGCCTTATTGTATCTTAAAACTGCAAAATTTCGAAATGAAAAAGCAGCCAGAGCAGCAGTCGCGCTCCAACCATGTGAATACAAAATTCATGCTATCAAAGGCAGTCAGAACGTAGTGGCGGATGTTCTATCAAGGTGTGTGAAAGACCCATTGTCAGCTAACAACACTGCAAATGCAATCCTGATGTGAAGTTACGGCAAACTTATCAACTTACTTCTCCGCAAGTTGACCTATAGACAGTGTACCATATGTGCACAGATTTTGCCGACGATGCTTATTCTTGCTTGAATCTAATGAAATATTACTGCTACTAAAAGAGGATATGTGAACATACTCTGTGATGAACACCAAGATTGAAATCTTTCATATTGCTTCATCAATAAATAGGAAGAAATCGCTTATTAACTCTATTGACAGTGTTTACATGTATTGACCATGATCACTAAGCACATGATGATGATGAATCCCGAGATCGCCAATTGTACGTTATACTTCTTATTGCTCAGCTCATCACATGGATGTCTTGAACTTTATTGACTGTTTCCATACATGGTTTATGTCCACGAACCACGCATTAATTGCTTGACTTCAAATAATCTAACATTTTGAAACATTTCAGTCCGATAATGCATTTCGTTTGGACTTTGTGAACTTTAAGCGGAAAGTTAAGGGAATTAACTCATGATCGCTTATCATGGACTTCAAAGGGACATAACTAAATAATGAAACTTGTGATGTTGGAATTCTGTCTGATTTGAAATGGAACATTTGTCATTAACTTTAAATTTTCATGCAGCTTGTATTCGAACGTGGAAGATAATCATGGACATGTGCGATTATAAAAATTTTCGCGGAACTTTAGTTGGTTATTACTAAACCAGTATGGATGACATTGAAATATTAATGCTTTAAATACGGTGCTTTAATTAGCTCTTAATTAGTTTTAATTAGATTGATGAGATTCTGTAATTGACATAGGTTAGTACAACACTCACACTAATTATATAAATGAACGTTATAACTGTTCTCACAACAAGTTCGCAAATTATACCATACATCAGCGTAACTTTACCTGATTGGACACGCAACTTTGTCGTTTTAAAACATAAATGGAAATTGACACCACAATATACCTTATGGTACAGGTACTCAAGATGTACACATGACAATGATCTTTTATCGTATGATGATGCATTCATTCACAGTACTAATATAATTGTCTGCCTAACTTCATCTGTTTACATCGTTTAAAATTTTTTATGTGCTGCAATTATTGCTTTAAACTAATGAGTAGTCATGTGACAACTGAAACTTGACTTGACTGATAGGTGTTACTGGACGGTGTGATGTATCTGAGTTGATGTATTGCTACCATTATTTTTTCATGGGTTGTTGACACTTAGTCATGGCTACCTCACGTTGGTGTTAAATGGATTTTGTCTTGAGTAGACATTGGCGATGGCTCATATACCATTGTCTACACGTGTAGTGTTAAATTGCCTACCTGGTGGCAAACCTGGGTGCTATTCTAGTTTTTGCTTCCTGTGAAATTTGATGTTACTATATTTCACTCTGGTGATTTTGTGCTTACACCACAGAAATAATGAAAACTTTGTTTTCATTATTTTTGCCGGTGGGGGGGTTGGGGGGGGGGGGGGGGGGATGTTATGAGTTAAATTCATAATGATTATGTGTAAAGTATCTTCAGCTCGACAGAGCTTAATTTATTATATTTTATTACGGATTTTACTTACAAAAAACGGAAATGACGTCGTGCCGGGAAAGGATGGTAGGAGACGCCTAATTTTGAGCAGAAGTGGGGTTCTATCGTCTGCAAGGCGAGATGCCGATTGTGTTTTGAGGAGAGCGGTCGCATGTGTATTAGCTCCTGCAGTCTACTGTGTTTAACCTGAATTCTACCATCACTAGTGCACCAATATACTCTGTTGATGGGCTCTTAGCTTCTTTTAATGTCAGGAAGTACTTTTCATTATTGTGTCGGATGTATTCAATATATTAAACTGGTGAGAATGCAAGGACAGCGTCTCCATAGTGGAACGGACTGCCTTTCGACTTTATGAAGACTGCATATTACTGCCTTTGCCATTGGGCGAGAACCTATTATGATGTATAATGGAGCTATGTCATTGTACCTAAATAAAGTGTATCCTGCTAATGTTCAAGAGGAGTTTGGCTTGGATTGGAATTTACTTTGATACGTGTCTGTCGACATACCCCTATGTTTGTATTTGGCCACAAACAGTGTTCCGCATAATATCTATTACTACTACTAATGGACGGCCGTATCAGTATTCTTATTTTGATATCACTGTCTGTCCTTACAACGCTGTCTATACCTTGTATTACTGCCAACTACTGCCAACATATGTGTACGATTCTACATCCTTTAGTGGTCTTTCTTCAAGTTCAACCTTGTTATCATTTCTTGCATTTATTTTCATAATCTTTGTATTTTCCCGGTGTATTTTCAGGCCCACTTGATGTGACCTCTTGTAGCGAAATCTGTGAAACAATCGCTAAATTCAGTAAGATTTTACTTCTATGATAATAAATAAACCAGCCCGTGTGTGTTTGCCTATCTTTGTCCTCAACGCCAGTAGAGCCCCGAATTGTTTGCAGTAGTAATGCTTAGACAGTGATCCCGCTGTCAAATCTTACACGCTTTACTAGTTTCGTCCTTGAGACTTACAACTAACGCAAATCATTAAATATTACCTGAACGCCGTTTTGCAGACAGCTAAGTGTTCGTTTCAGTCAGAGTGAGAGAAGAAAACGTAGGAGGGAGACATAGGGGATGAATGAAAGCCTTGGTTTTCGAATCGCATGCGACAAGGCGACGTCACAGAATTGGTTTGAAACACTACACGCGAGGGATAGGTTAGTGTTTGAAAAATAGACTACAGGCCTTGGTTACTGTCGTTAAGGGTATGTTTGAACATCTGCTATCTTTCGCTGTAGTTTTCTTAGAAAAAGTGAGAGAGAGAAAAATTGGAAAGGGGGAATGGTATGGAGTCCGTTTAAACTATCGTCTGCATTGCTAAAGTGAAACTAACTGTCACAATTGAACGATAGATGGAAATAAATAATAGAGGACGATTAAAATGATAATATTTGGTTATTATACCTAACATATTACTTAGTGTGATATATTATCTTGCCGTAGAAGAACCCAAAAATAATAAAATATGTTATTTGAATAAGTGTAGAAGGAAAAAGTAAATTATGATGAAATGAAGAATAAAAACGATACTAGTGAATATAATAAATAAAAGAATAAAACAACCGTGTGACAGACAGCAACATGATCACTAATTATTTGTCAGAATTATAAACTTGTAGGATATAACTGAGATATTGACGAAGACAGATGGATGAACAGACTTGAATCTTTCTCAGTTTGCCCTGTAGTGGGGATAGAAGGGTAGGGTAGTCCAAGATTTGAAAATTTGAGTTCAGTTTTGAATAAAAAAGACGCTAGAAGCCAAACAGTCCCTGATTGGCTGGAGTCTAATATACTAACGGAGGGATAAAACTAATTTGTAGTTAGTGTTCGGGGCCACTTGTAAAAGAAATTTTCTACACTAAAGTTGTTTAACAAGCAAGATGATAGTACTATCTTGACTTTGCTGATCTGCACCAGCAAGCGATCTGGATTTGACCATATTTATCGCAAATCAAACTTATTAGTGTTAATATTTCTCTGATGCGGTAAGAAAGAAAACATTTATATCACTATTATATTATTATTATGTATGTATTATTGAATATGTATGAAAATTATGTGGGCAGAAAGTTATCTAGAGGGAAGTCAACATCAAACTTTGTGTTGTTTCACAATGTTGTTAGGAAATATAGTAACATGTTGTAGAAAAGCCAGACAGGCTTTCTGACATTTTGGGAGAAAGAAAAATTAAGTATTAATGGGGAAATTGTTGTACAGTATTATGACATAAGACCAGGCAAACCACTGGCCGTCTTCTTCAGCAAGTCACCGTGATTGTACATGACTTGATATTATTAACGTAAAATGTTTCCTTTATCAAGGAAAGTGTCAAACTGTAGTTTGAAGTTTATTTGACCATGAATGGGGTATACAACCAATTAAGAACGTTAACTAATTGTTTAGTTACCATGCTGAGTCTGAATATGATTAAAAGTGTTTAGTAGTTAGGGAAAGAGAGAGCTATATGAGAGGTTGAGTAGGACGCATTTATATCGTTCCAGGGTTTCATCTATGACTCAAATTGAGCCCAGATCAACCTATACCTGTCTATATTTCTGCATATAAAGAATTGAGGCAGTATCGACTGTGTGCCTCCGTGTTATATTGCAAGAGCTGAATCCTTACTTGGCAGTGGAGGCTGGTGATCTAACCAAAATTCATCCTGCATACCAGGCACCACTCAGTTAAGAAATTGTCTCCGGGCACTTGATATATCAAATTCAACTACTCTCAGTTCCCAATTGTGTATTAAATCATTCAGATTGTGATGAAGACAGACGTTCTTGTAATCAATACCCATTCATAGGAGCAAGAATAAATTGACACTGTTCCAGATTGACACATTTAATTACAGTTGTGAATAAGAATATACTCAGTTATAAATTAAATTAATTTTATGTAAACACTTTGAATTATTATTTTGAGTTCAATATTCCGGTATACACAAAATTGTGATACTGGAACAATAAATTGTAAAAAAAAAGATTTCACATTTAAAACTTAACTTTGGGTGTTGTTAATTACTTTTCATACAGTTCTTAAGTGTATTTGTTATCATTTTATTATACCACAATTTCATTACCCTAGACATTAGACGCAGCTGTCAGACATACTAGTCAAAAATAAGTCTGAGTGAGATCTTAGGGTGGTAGCAGGAGCCGCGCTAGCATAGTGGTTACAACACCGCTCTGGCGACCGGGTGATTCAGGATCAAACCCGGGCGACGGCATTTGAGGATTTTTCGTCGACCGGGATTTGGACTGGATTAACTCGAGACCTGGCGAGGACATTTGAAGGAGTGTCGTCGACCAGGGACTGGCGGCTCCTGAGCCGACCCAGCTCTAATGGGTACCTCCGAAAACGGCGAGTATATGCCTGAATGGCGAGGGACACATGTCTCTGTACAAGAAAATAGGATACTCACGTAAAAATCAATGTCAGGTTAGACATTAAAAAAAAATAATAACCTGAGATTTTGCCTCGAGTATTAGCGGGCGTACGAAAAAAAAAGGGGTGGTAGCAGAAAGGTTCTCGGAGAACACACCCTTATTATCTATTAGACTCAGAGGCCTTCACAGCTTGACCTCACTCAGTTACACTATAACAATAACACCAACATTCATAACATCTAAACCCACCACACCTCTCATCAAGAATTTTCATTTTCTCTTGCATCTGATTATGGTTATGGGACAGAAGAGCCAAGTCATCTGCAAAATCCAGATCATCAAGCTGTTTAGTCAGATTCCACTGGATTCCATTTATGTTGTGTGATGTCGATGTTTTCATAACCCAATCTATCTTTTGAATTAATTGTAATTTTTTAAAATCCAAATTAATAGTGTTCTTATGGCCATTCCAATGTACAGTGGTTCGTTCACAGTACAGGGAATAAAATAGGTGGAAATGTTTTTCAGCACTAATGGTTCTTAGTGAAGTCCTAGGTAGTGAGATCGGATGCCTGGTCATCTTGGATAAGAGCGAAAAAAAAATTAGAGGTCACACGTGTAAGTTGCGCACGTTAAAGATCCCTCGGCAGTTGGAAATAATAAAGAGTAGGCCATACGGCCGCTGCCCTGACAAAATTTGGACAACTACCCGACACAAAACAAATTTATAGAAAGTGTGATGTCTGTATACACACATTGAGATCTTCTCCGATGCTACATAATTCGTGCACTGTGTAATCTAAGGGAGGAGATCGGAGCACCGATGGAGTGTTGTCCCTGTGCAATGCAGATGGTCCTCAAAACCAACCCAAACCAAAGAAGAAACACAGAGGGAAAACAAAAAAATAGATTGGACAAGCAAGAGCTAAACGCACAAGGTACATATACATCGAACATGACATAGACAAAAATGAATAACAAGAAGTTGATTTGTGTGAAGGATTTTCTTTATTTATTGTATTTGTTTGCAGCAGTTAAAATGTGCAACAAATATGTTTGTGTGTGTCTTAAGTTATTTTCTATTAAAATAGTAAATTTTAAAGCACGTTGTTACACCTGACTGTATAATAGTCTGAGGTCGACCCATATAGAAATCTCAAGAGGTCGGCCTGTATAGTCAAATATCACGTATCGGTACTAATTTCTAATGATTACCATTTGATATCGATGACGGTCGCTAGCTAGCTGTTGTCCGAGATTTCATACTTTTGGCACACGATCGCCGTATTTTGTCTAGCAATGTGTTCTAACACGACACGCCCATCATGGTTCAAGTGAGGACAGTAGACTAGAGGCTGCCATGCTGGCTTCAAGTTGAGTTTTTTCTTTCTTTTTTATAAACGGCCTCAGTGTTTATCGGGCGTTATTAATTTTGAAAAGCTCTAAACAGGGTTGACGTTAGATTTAAAGCCACCTGTTTGACGAAGTTCGAAATAGGGTTGGGGTTAGGTTAAGGATAGCTGTAACGTAAATATGAATAGCCAGTCTGGCAACAAAGGCCAATATGGCGGACCTTGTCTACTATTCTCATCATCTACCTGAACCATATCTATAAACTGTACTATTGTAACAAAAGCACACATGTGACATCTCTTTATTCAGATTACGAGTACGTTCCCTTATGTATTGTTAATGATCGTCTGTACACAAAGTCTACAATCTACATCCTCCATTCTACTCTCACCCTACACTTTGTACACCACATTCTACACGTGCAGTTTACGTTCTAAACCATGCATCTACATTTACATTTTATAACCTATACTCCATACTTCACATCTACAGTCCCAACCAGCAGTAGGCATCCAATAACCTGTGGGGATTTACCGTAGAAACACTGAGCTCTCCAAAGATCTAACTTGTTAAAAGCAAGTCTGATTTCAGGTTTCAGAGTATCTGGAATTTCCAGTAAGTTGCGGCCTTTATGTAACTGTTGATGGGGTAGTTTGTATATATGTCTCCATGGTTACTTTGTTTCCTACTAGAGTTACATGCCCTTATGCTAACTTCCTCTTCCTGTTATCTGCTTCTAATAACATAGTTGATTACAACGTGTCGAGTTATATCCAGTGTGTTCAGGCTTCGTGATTATGTTTCATTATGAAAGGATGTTTGACAGCCAGCCACGTCTCATTACATTTACCAACATGCACTATACACAACAGTACATATCAACAGTAACTTTTATCTCTACTGCACAATCTACTTCCTGCTATTCCAGTGAAAGAGCGGTGGAAAATTAAACTTAATTATGATGTCGAATGTTAACTTTCTGTTTAATGCAGTTCACAAATAAAATGAGTTTTAATTTCAAGCCAACTTGCGGATTTTCACTTAGAATATTGTGAAAGCACTTTTAAATCTGGGGACATCGCACGTTTAAGTACCGGTGGTAGAGAAGCCAGGTCCGAAATTTACTTAGGTTAAAAATTCTTTTTCCTCACTCCGTCACCGATAAATCAAACAAATTATCCTCTGGGATCTACCGTTTGCTGACCACTGGCCTAAACTCTACGCTCTACATCTATCAGATATTCTGCACTTTCAGTCTACACTCCACAGTCTAAATTTAAAGCCTACATCTACACTCAACACCTACATTCTACACTTGAAGCTGTGCGTCTACAGACATCATCTAATCTATATTTTTGAACGTCAGTCGGTTTATCCCCTACAGAAACAGGGGACGCAATCTTTTATTGGTTATGAAAGTTAGACATTAATTGTATTGTTTCCCTTAACATTAATTTTGGGTCAATATATCAATGGATTTCCCATTTAACCAACAAAAAAAAAAAAAAAAGATTCAACAAGGTCAGGGGTTAGATTTTTTTGGGTTCGTCTAGTTTTAGAGTCTTTCATTATTGTACACTGCAAGGAATATCAGATAGGCATTCTACTTAGAACCTGTGTAGTTGGTGACCCACTAGCACTACGGATGAAATACAAAGATGATTTTACATACAATTTTAAACATCAGGCCCCCTAAAATGGAAATGGGTTACAGTGATGAAATTTCCATACAGCTTTAATTGCTATAGAAGATAAGGTTATTTCTATATAAGGGGAGGAACTGCAAATTCTTGGCCTCCCTCAAACTAACCGAACTGAAGGAGGTACCGTACAGTAGAGGAAGCGATTGGAGTTGATGTGCTAAAGGTGAACGGTATGGTGGAGGACATGATTTGAGTAGATGTGTTTAAGGTGTGAGTTATGATTGTGAGTTTAACAAATGTTGTGACCGTGAGTATGCAAGTTTCTGACTGTGAGTTTGACAGTTTTGTGAGGTGAGTATAATTGTTTCATATTGTGATTTAGACAATTGTTGTGGTAATGAGTAAAAATGTTTTTGACAATAAGTTTGACAGTTTTTGACGTGGAGTAAGACATACAGTGATTGCGTGTATGATAGTTGCGCGAGTATGACTAATTATATATTTCTTACTGACTAAAGATTTCTTACTGACTAGAGATTTGTTACTAACTACAGATTTGCTACTGACTAGAGATTTCTTACTGACTAGAGATTTGTTGCTAACTACAGATTTGTTACTGACTAGAGACTTCTTACTGACTTGAGATTTGTTACTAACCACAGATTTGTTACTGACTAGACATTTCTTACTGACTTGAGATTTGTTACTAACTACAGATGTGTTACTAACTACAGCTTTGTTACTTACTAGAGATTTGTTACTGGCTAGAGATTTCTTACTACCTACTGATTTGTTACTAGTTAGAGAGTTGTTACTGACTAAAGATTTGTTACTGCCTACAGATTTACTGACTACAAATTTGTTACGTGCTAGAGATGTGTTACTAACTATGGATTTGTTATTAACTAGAAATTTGTTACCAATTAGAGATTAGTTACTAACTAGAGATTTGTTACTGACCATAGATTTGTCAATAACTACAGATTTGTCAATAACTACAGATTTGTCAATAACTACATATTTATTACTAACTACAGATTTGCCAATAACTACATATTTATTAATAACTACAGATTTGTCAATAACTACAGATTTATTACTAACTTCAGATTTATTACTAATTACATATTTATTGCTAACTACAGATTTGCCAATAAGTACAGATATGTCAATAACTACAGATTTGTCAATAACTACAGATTTGTCAATAACTACAGATTTATTACTAACTACAGATTTATCAATAACTACAGATTTATTTTCCGAAACCCTCTACAAGTGACTCCATGCAACACGTAAATAGATTTTTCTTACATGTTGTACTGTGTTGTTATTTTTTTGGTACTGAAATGAGAGTTTAATAACGATTATTTAATAACTAATTATAAAACATCTTTTAAAAAATTATCATTTAACCTTAGACTTGAGGATATTGTGTGGAATAATATCAAAGACACTGATTGGTTGAGAGCAATCTTCCGACAGTATGCAAGTGACATTTCGTTCGCAGATTGGCCACGACTCCACTCATGCGTCTGGAAATTTCTACTCATGCATCGATCCTAGCTGTATCGGAAAGCCATCGGTTCCTGGAAATATCACTGGTCCTTATTATGATCTTGAGAATATAGCATGTCCACTGTACTTGGGCGTGTCCGCACAACCGGTAGAATCTTTGCCTGTATCGAAATCTCATTCCCTCAAAATAGGTCAGATTATTCACTATGTTAACCAAGAATGCTAATAACAAACTTCTCAGAAAATGTTGAGCTGTGGATATAGAGCTTCATTTGCATGAAATAATGATGCTGATAACGAAGATGAATATATTGTTAGAAACAAGATCTCTGGAGGAAAAAAGACGCAATGTTTCTTCTTGCCTACAGACTAAGCGATCTATGTAACACTACCCAAATCTCAGGCTAGGCATACGTAGAGTGGACGCTGAATTTTTGCCCCTGTTGGAATCAGCCAGAAGAGCAGCCAAGTTGTTTACCAGAAGTTCTTGCTGTTCACGCTTGAGATCTGCAAATAAATAGTTCACCAAAGTTTACGTCATCATCATCATTTTTCGTTGCACTCCTTACGGAGCATGCAGCCAGTAGCGAACTAAGGCAGGTGCAGGGGGAAAGGGAGGGCGGTCCACCCCAGGTGACAGCCAGGAAAGGGTAGGGTGCTATCGGTCATTTTTGTGATAGTATGACTATTTAAAAATCTGCTTGCAAGCATAATATATTTTTTCTGTATATTTGCCTGGGGGAAGAGGGGGGGGGGGGGGGGGTTAAAGGAAGGAATTTCCCCGGGTGCCAAATATTTCAAGTACGCCCCTACATGCAGCCAGCACTTCTGCTGATCCCTTGCGGGAAGCCTTCACAAAACAGTCACGTGTTTTTACAGTGATGTTTCAGTTTCATTTTGTTTGACATGATCAGGTTGCCAGCCCGTTGCCCAGCCTTATATTAGTTGCCTTGTACGACATGCGTGAAGGTGCAGTAAGTCTTTTCTTTCTTTGCCTCTTAAAAGACCTGAGAACTACACGGGACGAAAGTTTGACACTTCATAAATTTGGACATTTTTCAAGAGTGCAAGTAACTCGTCAAAAAATGAACGGAATGAATTATGGTGTTGGGTGACCATCTGTCCTTTTCCCCCCGGATTAGTCCTCTTTTTTATCTTACGACTGGGTGTCTGTGTGGTTTTGTTTTCAAAAGTACAATTTGTCCGGAGTTTTCCCATTAGACACTGACCATAACTTCGAAGAGGTCTATCTTATATAAGTATATTCTTTAAGGAGTATTTTTTGAAGAAAATATTGAACGAATAGTAAAGGAATATAGTTCGGTTGTTTAAGTACAAAACTGTATTAATTCTGTGATAAGCAGCGCTTGTGTGAAGAGTCTGTGCCCTAGAAGATTCCGAATATGCTTGTTGAAAAACGAAGAGGTGCACGTCATAGATTGTGTGACAAGTTTCACGAGGATAATAAATGCCTGTACAATAATTGTTTAGAAGACTTAGAGATATCGATGAAACCATTATTTTTCAAGCTTGACTTTCCATTGGGTACATACGTGGGAAGATGTGCTAGCTTCCACAAGAGATTGCAGTAATGCTGAAGCTGTATTTCGCAGGGTTCTCTGTCAGATTTTCAACCAGAGAGTACACAACGAAGTGGATTGGCCTTGAAGTTGGAATTGCGATGGGATGTACCATCTCTCCAATACTATTCGTGATGGCTATGCAGGTAATCCTCAATGCGGCTGAAGGAATGGCTATAGGTCCAAAGCTCAGTGGAATGTGTCACATGCCACCGCTCAAAGCATTCATGGATGACACGACAATTCTGACATCAGATGAACATCAGGCCCGAAGGATGTTAGCACGCCAGGATGAACTAGTCAGCTGGTGCAGAATGAGCTTCAAACCCAAGAAGTCGAGAAGCCTATCAGTCAGGAAAGGGAAGATAGCAGAGGTCATATTCATGGTTTCCAACCAAAGAATCCCTACTGTCATTGAGGAACCTGTTAAAAGTCTTGGCAGGGTGTACGATGCCTCATTAAAAGACTCTAAGGCAGTGCAACAGACAATAGACATGGCAGACAGAGGGCTACGGATCGTAGACCAAAGCAGACTCCTAGGAAAACTCAAACTGTGGTGCCTCCAGTTCATGTTGATACCTAAGTTGCTGTGGCCACTGCTTATATATGAAATAAGAACAAGTACAGTGGAAGCTATAGAGCAGAAGGTCAACAAGTTCATGAGGAAATGGCTAGGGGTACCATCAGGTCTGTGAGATGTAGCACTGTACTGCAAAAAAGTCAAAACTTCTGCTTCCTTTCAAGTCAGTTGTTGAAGAGTACAAAGTTGGAAAGGTAAGGCTTGCAATTATGCTACGCGAGTCAGTAGATGATGTGGGTAAGTCCATTCAGCCCACACTGAAAACGGGAAGGAAGTGGAGAGTGGAAGAAGCTGTTGATGCTGCCCAAGAGTCGCTCAAGCTGAGGGAGGTAATCGGATACACACAAACGAATAGACGGGGATTTGGTCATGGAGACATCCGCTGGTGGTCCAAGGTATCAAGCAGGGAGCGCAGAGACATGGTAGTTCAGGACATACGAGGAGCTGAGAATGATGTTGCAAAAAGCAGTGCAGCAGGCCCAACAAAGCCAATGGACTACATGGGAAGGAGCTCTGTAAAGGTCCTTGACATGGAATGATATATGGCATATGGCACCTCTTAGGCTCAGCTTCGTTATTAAATCAATGTATGACCTCCTGCCATCGGCCACAAACCTTGTGAGATGGGGAAAGTCGGATGATGAGCAGTGCCCCCTGTCACATGAGAGGCAGACACTTGAACACGTGCTCTCAGCTTGCAAGGTGTCATTAGGGCAAGGGCGATACACATGGCGCCATAACAAAGTGCTAAATGAGCTGGCTGCGCCAATAGATCTGGCGAGAATGAAGGCGAATAGCAATGTCAGGCCGAACACCGCAAACACATACTTTCTGAGAGCAGGAAAGTCAGCACACCCAAAACCGAGTAAATCAGGTAGCAGTGTACCATCTCTCCTTGACTGTGCAAATGACTGGGAGATGGTGGTAGATTTACCTGGACGAAGGGCATATCCAGAGAGTATCAGGAAATCTCGAAGACGGCCGGATATAGTGCTGCATTCTTTATCATTACACCAGGTTATATTGATTGAATAAACCGTCCAATTTGAATCCAGATAGGAAGAGCAACATTTGTTCAAAGCGGCCAAGTATAGTGATCTGAGAGTGGCCGCGGATCTGAGACACGATGGGTTCACTGCAATGGTCATGGCTGTTAAGGTGGGTGCAAGAGGGCTTGTGGCTGCATCAGTGTATGATTTATTGAAACTGTTGGGGCTGAGGGGACAGTCGAGAACAAGGGCACTGAAGAGGCTTAGTGAAACTGCTGAAAAGTCATCATGCTGGCTGTGGAACAACCGCAATGGGCTATGGAACTCGGAACAGTAAATTCTATCCCCACCTGCGGTATAGGAAACATCCGGAAAGTGGAAATTTTTCTAAGTCCGCAATACATTGAGTTTTTCGTTGTATTGGTGAAGGGACGGTGGCTTACAGGCAACACGCGGCGGTTATTATATGAGGTGTCGGGCGCAAGTAGATTTCAGTTGCTAGCGTGCAGTGGCTTCAAACCTCGTTGGCTTTGCGCAGGTGGGGTCAGTGTCAGTGTCTGTCCCTAGTCGTGGTGTGCTGTGGCACAAGAAATTGTTTTCAACATAAGGGTTACTTTCACAATTGCTTCCGGCTGTCAGAATTGTGGATTTTAAAGCTGCAACCAAGGCGGAGTGGGTTCATTTTCTACATAAGACAACAGGAGGCGGAGACACTTGGGAGTCATGACCCAGGTGGGCCCGCCCCCCTTAGAGTGTAAAGGAGTCTACAGGGCCGAAACACTTGTTCGACGGGGGGAAGTCTTCTGATGATCAGATTGCCTCCTCTTGTATCGCTCTGTAAAGAGTTTTCTTTCATGATAAAGACGTTACATTTGACGACGAAGGTGCTTTGATCAACTTAATAACCTGATAATACTTGTTAAATAATCAGTTGTGAAGGATTCATGCAGTTGCTGGCGCATGAGAAGCGAACCACTTTTTTAATTAAATAAATCAGTAAATGTTGGATTTCATTCTGAACTTTTAATGATCGCACAATATTTGCTTGCTGTGCCTGGTCACAATGCAAACGTGGACAGGTTTTTTTTTCATTAAATGAAGTTACTGGACAACAGACATAAATATGTTCAATGTGGTTTCCATCAACGGAATTTTACTTCTGCTATATAATTTAAAAGGAGTACAGTAAATTCCATGACAAGAAGATAATGAATTGTTAAAATTTCATGTGTAAAGCTAATTTTTTGTGTTAAAATATTTTTAAAACGTACATTTTAAAGGACATTTTATTTCAAAATGTTTTCTAACCTTTATAAAACTAGAACCAGTTCTAACCATCACAGCGTTGTTGCATTAGTAAAAAAACGGAAGTCCCATAGGTAATATACTACCATAGGGGAGTGAAGTGTTAGAGATCTCACTTTACTAGATCCAGCATCGAGAGGTGAGGTGACCAGTTCCCTAACTTAAGTGCAAAGTGAGGTACACATTTACAGCTGGGTAGACTGAAGCGTGTCGATACCGTTAATCGAACCCGGCACCTTTGTCGCGAGAGACCAGCGCTCTAACCACTCTGCCAGTCGGACGCTTCTCATGCATTAATAGACTGAAATTAATGCCCTTTTATTTTGTCCACTTTTTTGGGGTCTTTTTTTGTCCTTCTTTTTACCCCCAAAAGTCAGACAATGTCCTTTCTTTTTTATCTTGCAGTGTCTCTTTTTACCCCCAAAAGTCAGAAAATGTCATCTTTTTGGTAAAAAACGGTTTGGTCACCCTATTATGGCGTGCTCTCTCTGCTGCGTGTCCTGATTAGGAGACCATTTCTGCTGTGTTCATTTCATTTCTTTCCATTCCATCTCAACTTCATTGAATCTTTGTAGTCAAACTTTTCTGGATGTATTAGCTATGAAGCTACGGAGCAACCCACCAAAATGACATAGAAGAAATGGAAGATTGAAAAGCATGCGTGTTATTTTAATGGGTTTTCAGTTTAGCCTTCCCCGTGCAAAGTGCGCCGTTTATGTATTCTATCGAAAAGCTTGTGAGATTATTTCATAGGTTACAAACTTTAATTAGGAAAGCTTTTAATGTGTCGATCTTCCACCAAGAAAAAATGAAGGAAACCAAAGAGAAAAGATAATGGATAATATTATGCTATACGGCACAGGGGAAGGTAAACAAAAGAGCGGAAGGAGAGAATAACAAAAATCGAGATCAGTAGAGTGACATGATCGCCTTCTAACTGAGGTACGACGCTTGACATAATTTGATAAGTGATCATCATCATAATCATCATCGTCATCAACACCAACATCAGAATCATCATCATAATCTCCTTTTCTGACTCCTTACGGAGCACGGAGCCACCACTGGAGATGCCGCCCTTGAGGACGCCTATGCCAAAGCAATAACCCTTGCAGCGGTGGTATCTGTAGCACTCTGTTTTACATGATGAGGTTACCAGCCCGATACACAACCTCATATTATCCACTCTTTACGACATGTCTGAGTGAGCAGTAACACTAATCTTTTCTTTGCCTCCTCAGAGACCGCCAAGAACTACACAGGACGGTATGATAAATGTACGACGTATGTGTTATTCTGCTATCGTTTGTTGTGTTATTATGTGGTATTGTTGTAATAATATGTTGCTGTTGTCATATTTTTTTGGGACCGAACACGCAGCTAGAGTGATGAATGCAGTCAGCGACCCATAGCTTGACTGCTTGCGTCAGGGTTAGAGAACCAGAGCTGACCAAGACCCTACTCCACCTCCAAGTGGTGGTCCTGGAAACAGGCTGCACCACTGCAGTCTGGCTGAGAGAGTAGGGATCGAAGTGGGAAGGCAAACCTGTTCCCAAAAAATGCTGCGCTGAAGTCGGATGTGTCTGCCGAAAGGCGCAAATATCGCAGCTTCGCTGTAAACGGACACAACGCAACCAACGTCCTTTTCAGGACGAACGAGGAAGAAGTCATATTATTTTGGTTACGTCACTGTGTCTGAAGTAACTTCGTACTTATCTGTATTATATATTTTGTTATTTCTGATAGCTGGAACAGAATCAGAACTTCAAGACCTTACGTCTAGACTGGAGAAAGTAACAAGAACGTATAGGATGGAAATTAATATAGAAAAAAGCAAGATATTGGTGAATCGCCATAAGAAACATGTTCCGACCAACATTACGTTAAACGGGCAAACGTTAGAAGAAGTTAACACCTTTAAATATCTCGGGTCCACTATATGTAGTGATGGAAGATCAAGTAAAGAAATCAAGACAAGACTTGAGATGAGATGGCCTCAGCTGCCATGACAAGGTTGAATGTGATCTGGAAAAGTAACATCAGTTTTCCTGTGAAGATCAAATTATACAAATCACTTGTATTATCTATTCTCTTGTATGGGTGTGAGGGCTGGACACTCACTGCAGATACGGAGCGAAGGATTCAGGCTTTCGAGCATAAATATTATAGAAGAATTTTGCGCATTTGCTATAAAGAGCACAAAACAAATGTCTATGTTAGAGAGAAGATAAACACCTATGCAGGCCACCAAGAACCACTTTTATCAATAGTGAAACGTCGAAAGCTTGCCTGGTTTGGGCATGTAACTGGTCATGACTCCCTTTCGAAAACGATCCTCCAGGGAACAGTCGAAGGTAAACGGAGAAGAGGAAGGCAAAGAAAATCCTGGACTGATAACATCAAAGAATGGGCAGGACACGGTTTTTCCACACTTGTTGTTACGCACAAATAATTACTTTTTCCAAAGTCTTTGTATGATCATTTTTCGTATGTATGATCATTTTTTGACTGAAAGGTGTATTATGTTTTTTACAGTCAAAGGGACATAACCCGAGATATCGAGACTACAATTTTTTTTATGAGTTTGCCTTCTCTTGTATAGAGACACGTTCGGTCTATAATTTCTTGAACGAAGCGTGACCATATCTCCTTATTTGGTAGTATCAGTCAACTGTTGTAGATGTCTGAAACCTGTCTTAACGCTTCTGTTCATGACCATAAAAGGCGCGACTGTGTAAGACTTTTATCTCGAATGTTCTTAGAATCGTCTTATGTGAGCGGCGACTCAGATATTGGAGTTCTGCGCATGTCAAAACGGGTAGTTCGTTTGGTGTGTTCCGCCCAGCTCGGGAGTTTAGAAATGGTCTGAGCAGCGAGCGGACGCAATGTGCGTCTTGTGATTTTCTGAGGGAAATACATTGTCTTTGTGAGTTAGTTAGCTAACTAGACTATTTCCCAGTATTATTCAAGCCTGCCTGGAGGCATATGTTCGTGGTTGATTTCCGAAGAAAGGTAATTCCTCTTGTATTGAACTTTATGCTATCATCTAGAAGTTCGTCATTTTGTGGCTCCTTGCTCGCCTGTGTGATTCAAAATGGAGAGGTACTTTGACTAGGATTTTCGCCACCGGTATCTTTATACCTGAACTAGTTATATATATATGGGTCGCTCTAGACCAACAAGACTATTGTCTGTGTTCCAGGATTCGTTATATCAGAGATCACGTCCAAGTCAGATGGTTAGACTTAGGAAGGTTATAAGGGTCGGTTTGACCTGTATTCCATGTATGCTATTCACGTGCAGACAGTAAACGGACTTATTGTACACATCTGATCTGCTAGCATCAGGAAGGGAGCATTTATTATTGTCTATGAACATTGATGATCTGCAGCTGACACTGTTGCAGAAGTTATATATATTATTTATACAGCTTCATGAACCAGAACTTTATGATATCGAATATACAGAAGCTATCTGTTTACAATAGAACTATTGAGTATTGAATCCTACATGACTATCAGCTAATATGATTTTGAATGCTGCATTCGTTAAACTATGTTGGTGATGACAAAATATCATGACTGTTTTGTGGCGTGCAATAAATGGTATAAAACATAAAGCGAAGTTACCATTTTCATGACTCTACACATCATGTTGCCTGTGTTATACCCTGTGAACTATTCTACTGCAACATACACAGCAACACTATAAACCAGAGAAGACACCTACATCTTGCACTTTTATACCAGGTGTCGATAGGGGTGGTGATTTGTCGTCAGCCTAAATCCACTTTTGGTGGTCAGACCCTTTGGTATAGAGAGGTCCCCAATGAACATACAGGGTTTTCCCCTTTTGAACTTGTCTTTGGCGCGCAACCGCGCGGCCCTATGTCTTTACTTCACGATCTAATCACTGCCGATAATATTAGCGATGAAACTCAATCTTCTTATGAGTACGTCATTGCTCTTAGGCAAAAGATCATGGAGGCATGCAAACTAGCAACTTCTTCATCCGAATTTGCTAAAGAAAAGGCAAGGCAGTTTGCAAATAAAAATAGATGTCTACGACAACTTTGTCCAGGTGACAAAGCTCTCGTTCTACTTCCTTCAAGGGAGAACAGACTTCTAATTGCATGGAAAGGTCCATATGCAATAGTCTCCAAAATTTCTGATGTCGACTATGTTGTCGATATTGATGGAAAGCATAAAACTTTCCACATAAATATGCTCACGGAATTTTATGAAAGACCTGACTATTTGCAGCCTATTTTCCAGGCAACGGACAATTCTCAAGCACCTCATGGTCAGTACTCATCTCTGTCAGTTATACAGGATGAGGAAACTACTTTTTCTGATGTCAATCTTGCTCTTTCTATGGTCCCACTTTATTCTACGGAATCTTGGAAAAACGTGACCGTTTCTCCAAATCTTTCCGCTGAGGAACATCGACAAGTTTCTTCGATGTTGCAAACATTTCAGGATGTTCTTACAGACATCCCGGGACACACACATGTCATTGAACATTACATTGTGCTAACTGATCATAATCCTATCAGAGTCAGACCCTATCCAATACCTATCCATTTCCAGTCTCAAGTCGAAAAAGAATTGGATGAAATGATACGTTTGGAAATCATTGAACCATCCACTTCAGCATACTCTTCGTCTATGGTTATTGTTTGAAGGATAATAACATTCGCATTTGCGTAGATTATCGCAAATTGAACCAAGTTACGAAGTTCGACGCTGAACCTATGCCTTCATTAGAAGAGCTACTCAATAAACTTGCTAATTCTAGATTCTTTACCAAACTAGATTTGTCTAAAGGTTATTGGCAAGTTCCGCTAACTGAACGTGCCAAACCTTTTACAGCTTTTTCTACACCTAGGGGTTTATTCCAATGGAATTTCATGCCTTTTGGTCTTATGAACGCCCCTGCTACATTCGTACGCATGATGCGGCGAATTCTCGCATATCGTACAGATGTCATAGCATACTTAGATGATATCTGTCTATTCAGTGATTCCTGGGAAGATCACTATTTGGGTTTATACGAATTACTGTCTACTCTTCGCGAGTATAACTTGACTGCAAAACCCTCTAAAGCCTTTATAGGATTTAGCGAGATTTCTTTCCTAGGTCATCGTGTTGGTCATGGTCTTTTAAAGACAGAGGACCACAATGTTTCAAAAATACTTAACATTTCGGTCCCTAAGACGAAGAAACAAGTACGGAGTCTATTAGGTTTGATCCAGTTCTACGGACGATTCATTCCGAATCTGTCCTCCATTATGGCACCGCTTTCTACTTTATTGAAGAAAGGGTCGCCTAATCTGATCCGCTGGTCTAAAGAATGTCAATCCTCATTGGACCAGGTTAAAGCCCTATTTTCATCTCCACCTATTCTTAGGTTACCTACTATTGAGAAGACTTTTGTTCTTCGAAGTGACGCCTCGTCAACTGGGATTTTGGCAGCACTAATGCAGGAGTATTCTGATACTCTGCATCCGGTGATGTATATCTCTAGGAAATTAAATGCTGCAGAAAAGAATTACTCGGTTTTAGACCGTGAGTTATTGGCTATGGTATGCTCTATTTACAAGTTACAAAGATTTCTTCTAGGCGCACACTTCATTGTGGAAACCGACCAGAAAGCGATTACTGCTATTCAGAGCAAAAACTTGAAGAGCTCGAGGTCCACTCGTTATGCCATAGCTCTTCAACCATTTCATTTCTCGGTTCGAGCTATCCGTGGTTCGGATAATGTGATGGCAGACATTCTGTCCAGATGCCCACACGATTCCACATGATTCTTCTGTCATATATATATATTTCCTGATATACAGTCCAATATTATAATGAACATGTTAGTAGATTTTTTTCTCACTTTTTGGGGAAATTTATAACATTGTACCATGTAATTATCTAAGAAGGGCTTAGTTTAGTGATATACGGCATTTAAAAGATCACTCGCGCCACATTTAGATAATATATTTGCATAATTGTTATTAAGCAGTTTTTTTACCAGTTGTTCTTCTTGTAAGACTTTAAGATTTATGTGTTATTTTATTTTCGCAGCACATCAGTGAAGTCTGCGAGATTTATAGTCCATTGTGGAACATTGATGATGATATCAAGTCCTTCCTAGATTGGGAGCGGATGATGTCCACAATCTTCTTCATATGATTGTTTTTATGTCAACGAAGAATAACTTGTATTATTTTTAATTACTGATGCACCTATATAATGTAATAATATAGTGCGTTCTTTGGATTAGTATTTTACACCGCTGCTTTGCACAACACATTGTATGATATCATAATGAATCCTATTTCATTTCATATATTGGTATGAGAGTTCTTTTGACTTTTATTGCAAATGATGTTGCCATCATTGTGGCGTGTGTTGGTGACAGAGGCACCTTTATGTGGAATAAAATACTCGAATACTTAGATAAATTTTTTCTCACTAAGGACCTGAGATATGATCTCAGTTTTCGCTCATGCGTTGATTAATAGTTTGTCCTTAGGTATATGTATATATCCGCGCATCATATACGTGCGTTAGGATATATAGATTTTTATCCGGCTTCCAGGATTTAAAAAAAAAATGTTTCATTTTTTTTCCCGGGATGGTGCGGTAATGTTACGCACAAATAATTACTTTTTCCAAAGTATTTATGTATGATCATTTTTCGTATTATGATATTTTTTTGACTGAAAGGTGTATATATATGTTTTTTACAGTCAAAGGGACATACCCCGAGTTATCGAGACTACAATTTTTTATGAGTTTGCCTTCTCTTGTATAGAGACACGTTATATATATTATTATAATTTTTTTGAATATTAATATTGACCATATATTTATTATTTGGTAGTATCAGTCAACTGTTTTAGATATATCCTGAAACCTGTATTTAACCTTATATTTCATAGATATTTATATATTATATAGATATACTGTGTAAGATATTTTATCTCGATATGTTCTTATTATCGTCTTATGTGAGCGGCGACTATATATTGTGGAGTTATGCGCATGGTAAAATGCGGTAGTTCGTTTGGTGTTGTTATTATATATATATATTTAGAAATGGTCTGATTAGCGTGCGGACGCATATGTATATATCTTGTGATTTTATGTGGGGATAATATATTGTATTTGTATTATATTTTATACAGCTTCATGAACCAGAACTTTATGATATCGAATATACAGAAGCTATCTGTTTACAATAGAACTATTGAGTATTGAATCCTACATGACTATCAGCTAATATGATTTTGAATGCTGCATTCGTTAAACTATGTTGGTGATGACAAAATATCATGACTGTTTTGTGGCGTGCAATAAATGGTATAAAACATAAAGCGAAGTTACCATTTTCATGACTCTACACATCATGTTGCCTGTGTTGTACCCTGTGAACTATTCTACTGCAACATACACAGCAACACTATAAACCAGAGAAGACACCTACATCTTGCACTTTTATACTAGGTGTCGATAGGGGTGGTGATTTGTCGTCAGCCTAAATCCACTTTTGGTGGTCAGACCCTTTGGCTTATCATTCCAGTTAAATCCACCCTTATCACTTGTACGCATTGCTGAGAATAGAGAGCAGTGGAGGACCCTGTCTGCTGATGCTTCCACCATGGCACCCCTACGACCCATGACGGGTTATGGGTTGAGATGAGATGATGATATTTTGTTATTTCTGTTACCACTGCGTTTCTTCGCCGCTCGCTTCTCTCCCCAGTAGCCACTCTTTTTTTGTTTTTGATTTTGTTTCGATCATAGATTTTATTTGTTTTCATGCGCGCCTTTTCTTACTCGCATCTGTTCGAGTGGTCATTTTTTCCATACTGGCAGTCACGAGTTCAACTCATCTACTTCCATTTACGGGTGTATCTTGTCAATGTTTGTTTAATGCATTTAACTTTATTCTCGCTTCCTTTTTTTCTATCTTCTTTAGTTTGTTCCTGACAAAGGCATTGTTGCTGTGACGTAAGTTAATTTCTTCGTCCTTAGTGTGATTGAAAAGCACGACTTACGTTCGTTTATCCCCCCCTCTTATTGTGTCCTTGCCTTACTACTGCCCCCGTGTGGTTCCCGGGGGTCTCTGAAGACACACAGAAAGAATATGCCTACTGCATCCTCAGGCATGTCGTACAAGGCGACTAATATGAGGTGGCACATGGGGCTAGCAACCTCATCATGTAAAACAATTTGCCACAAAACCACTGTTGCATGACCTTGTGACTGGTTGGTGCAGGCTTCCACGTGACCAGCTGTAGTGGTGGCGTCATGCTCCGAAAGGGGCGCAAGGGAGAAAAATGATGATGCATTGTTACTGTTATTACATTATTATTATGTCATAGTGTTCTTGACGTCATATCGTTTTATTGTATTAAGTCTCTATTGTTATTATGTCCTAAGGAAAATTCTCCGAATCTGTTGGCCAAATACCATCGCCAATTGTCGCAGAGAGATTTATGATTAATAAATTTCTATATCTTTTCTTTATTCTACCCGTGTCTTCTACTTTATTATGCTCTTTTATCCCATTTTTTTCGCATTCGTCTGATTGTGAAAAATAAAACTCTCCAATTCATACCTTCGCCTGTCTCTTTTCTTATTTAGCAACGCATTTTTATTGCTGTTTAGCTAAGTTTTTGAGTAGACCGAATAGTGTGAAATTCGTCTCGACAGACATATGATGGCAGACATATTGTCTAGCATTTTCATCTGACACGAAGCTTCTACTGTTAAGTTTCTCGGTGATGGAGGTGAGAAGGCGCCAACGTGCATCGTTGGGAAATGACCATAGGTAGCTGCAAGTGTGAAACGCTTCTGGCAGTTTCAGTGTCGTCGTCTGAGTTTTATGTAGGTGTTAAGACGGGAACTATTTCGGATTTTCGAGAATTAGGAAATCTTTTTTTTCATAAGATATAAACCCCAGTAGTTAGACTTCAGGCATTCAGTACTCCTAAGTTGCAGTAGACGGATCGCTCGTGCTAGAGAAATAAGCTTGTATAGCGAAGTTCTTAGTTTTCTCGTCAATTTTTGCCGAGCTTCTAGAATACCTATCTAGTGAATAATTCTAGTCATGGTGATAGCCGTAGTTCTGTTTGGAGGTAATATTATATCTAGTATTTTGTGAGTGATTTAAGTGGTAAATCGCCTATTTTATTTTCACTAGTTAGATTTTTGTGCAGAGGGATTAAATTACAAGTCTGTTATATTCTCTAGTTACTGCGTTACAGTGGAAAGCAGAATAAATTATTATTTCTAGCTTAAACTCGTGCAGCTGTAAATAAAATTTAATTAAATTGCTAGTAATCAGTCGAGAATATTTTAAACTAACTTATAACTGCACTGATTCATCATTGAGTATTGACGAAATACGTATGTATTCATGATGATTGATTTTTATGAATATTATATTTTACGCGAGGATAGGAGGTGTGTATAATATTGTGGTTAAGTATTTTGTACTTTTCTCTTCCTTATACAGTTTTGGGTCAGCCCAACTTTTACCAGCGGTTTTAGTACAACTGAGAGAAGAAACATTTTTATCTTTAACCACGTGGGTTTACAAGTTAACACCTGTCTGGCAGTGTGTGTGCCTCCAGAAATAGACAGAGTACAAATCTCACTAACGGTTTTTTTTAAGACTAAATGCCTATACTGGCCTATTGATCCAGATCATATTTCTTCACAAACTCTCGGATACATGCAGCCCTGTGGCGAGAAAAATAACAAACCATTAACATTCCGATATTTTGACTAATTGTGGTGTGACCAATAATTATCTATTGAGAGAATTTACCAACCGGTCATTTTCCTAAATATTCCTAAATAAGGGAAACCTCGTGATTCTGACACTGTGTGCCCACTTAAATCTAATTCTTACCTGAACTGAGCAAATTGACACTAACTTAAATCTGTAAAGAAAACTATAGCATGAAGAGGACGCTACACGGACCCATTGGATGAAACCAAAATCTGCAGAGCTGGGATCCGCTTTATCAAAAAAGACAGACAGATTAAACGGTGTGTGGGTACTAACGTGCACCAGACGGCGAACACCAGCAAGATTTTAGGTAATAAAAGTGAGACAGGGGCCCCTGCTGAAAGAACAGAGTGAAAGCAGAACGAGTGATTCTTTTCATCTTTTTATTTTCAGGCACCCAATTTTTTTGTAATTTCATTTATGCAAAGATTGTTGCAAATGACATTTTCCTCTTAGGATAGATTAGGGTATACATTCTGTTCTCAACTTTAGAGGGAAATCTGAGACTATAGTGTATATATCCGTGACTCTTTGGGGCTATCACTTTTCTTCTAACAGGATCGTTGGCTAAACATCGAGGGAAAAGATAACACCTATGGGTCTTGTATACTTGTAGTAATGCATTACCTTATATGTATTTTCTATGCTTGATATTAACATTTATGCGTTGTGGTAAATTTTCCTTATGTTAATAAATTTACATAAACTTTATTCAAGCGTGTCGGTCAGCTCGTTCCAAAATATCTATATTTCATCGTTATAGTTTTTTCCACGTCTGTCCGTCTAACTGTCGTCACTTATGTGTGTGTGTATGTGAGTGGAGATATATATATATATATATATATATATATATATATATATATATATATATATATATATATATATATATTGTCACGTAGGTTATAATCATTAAATTGCCTATATCTTCTTCCTATTCTTTCACCCGAACTCTGAAATTTGGTTATCTCTCTTTATTTCCTTTTTCCTGTATATTTTGCATCCATTCGTTTGCGAAATATATTTTCATCATATTCGCAAACTTTACCTGTTTCTTTCTCAAAACTGAGAATCGCGCTAGGACGATATTACGTAGATGTCAGGGCTGCAGGGCGTCAGAAGGCGTGATAAGTCGGTTCGCTGAACATAGGACGTAGACAATCGTCTACATTCTCACCGAGCGCGCGAGCTTCTTCTCGGCATAAGTCCGGGTGAGGTGTGATACTTTACATCTGCACCGGTCAGTATTCAGACATTTGTCTGAAAAATCCCAAACTGACACGGCGCTCACTGTGGGCCATGGTCAGCTGTAGTGTGAAAACTGCCCTGCATTGGAGACAGGTTGTCTGAGATTTCGCAACTGACACGCAGAAAATGGCAGTTTACGACAGCCTCTTCTAGTTACGTAGTTGTTATGAGAAAGGGGAGATTATTTCGTTTTTGCGAAATAAACGTTCATCTCTTTGTCTGGGTTTTCATATATACTAGAATGAGCTAGATTTCATTATCACTCAGTAACTTCGCAGTCAAGACTAGAACAAGCCTCGTTCGATTTCTAAAAAATCTCTGTTAAAAGAGATGGCCTTTAGTTTGATCGAAGTGGTTTAGTTCTTAGGAATTCTGTGTTGGAGGTATCATATATTATTATCTAGTATATCTAGTATTTTGTGAAGTGTTTATAAGTGCTAAATCGCTATTTATTTCTCTAGGTAGATCTGGTGCAGAGCGAATAATTTATAAGTCTGTATTAATTTCTAGTGACGTGTCTCAGTGGAAAGCAGGATAAATTATATTTCCAGCTTAAATTCAGTCGGCTATTACTAAATTTAATTTAATTGCTAAATAATCAGACGAGAACATAATTTTCAAACTAACTTATAACTGCTAGACTAGATGTCTCATGAGTCGTGACGAGAATATATTTATATATATCTCTAATTCATGATGATTAATTTATGACTATAACTTATTTCACGGGAGGTGTTAAATGATAAGTTAAGGTTTACGCCCGCAGTTAAAATATAAGTATACCCTTAAACATAGGATGTATAAATATTTCATATATATGTTTCTTTATACAGAGATTTCTGTGGTAACCTAACTATACCAGCGTTACGTACTGATGAACCTATCCTGTGAAGACTAAAAAAAAAACTTTTCCCTTAAAGACTTGGTCGTAAGCTTTTCAAGAACTTTAACGTGAACTGAAATAACGGGCCCAGTGTGCCTGAATTAGTCCTTCCAGAAACGATATTCTAAAGTACAGCCCTTGTGGCAAGTAACATTATTCATAGCATTAAACTTTCCGACATCTTTTTGACCAAATGTGTGGTGAACCCTGATTATCTGTTGAGAGAAGCTGTCCATCGGTCATTTTCCTAATTTAGGGAAACCTCGTGTTCTGACATTGTGTGTTCGCTTAACCCTAATTCTTACTTCGTGAGTCAAGATACACTAACTTTAGTCTGAAATAGCTGACGCCTGAAGCTGATGCTCCCCGGAGAAATTTCTGAGAAAAACCAAAACCAGCAAACCACTCTGTAGAGCTGGGATCCGCTTCAGTGAACGACAGAACAGACAAAGGGTGTGAATGTTACCAAGGTTGCGCCAGACGGCAAGCTACATCACGTATGTAATTAGTACAGGGCCCTGATGAAAGAACCGAGTGAAAGTAGACGGTGTGAGGTATGTGAATTTCACCCATGTTTGAAATTCCATTTATGAAACTTGTTGTCAATGCAAGAATATTTTTTTGACTTCCCTCAGGTTAAAACCTACTACATCTAAGTCGGTTCATATTTGTTTACGAGGAAAGAAAGAAAAATTATTAGACAAACTCATATGTATCATTGAATCTCCTGGCTTTCACTTTACTCATAACGGGACTGTGGGCTTACCTTGAGGGGATGAGATCATATTGGGGTCTATCATTTCTTGTAGCAATTTCATTGATTATTGTTTTGACCACGTGTATATGTTTATTTTCTTTTCTTGATGAATTTTATGTGTTGTGAGGAAATTTTTAGCTGATAAATAAAAAACTTCCCTTTGAAACTAAAAGCAGCGTGTTGGTCAGCTCGTTCAGAATATATATATGTAATCATTTTGATAGTCTTCCCACGTCTGTGTGTCTACCTGTTGTCACTGGTGTGTGTGCACGTGAGTGGTATGTTCATTACATATTAGCATATGTTGTCAATAGTCTGTCCGACTCTTACATAAGTGTCGTAGAAGATAGGCCTGAGAGAGAGAGAGAGAGAAGAATCTTGTCTTTTCCAGGGGACCGTTCTATTGATTCGCTACTACTGCACTCGTGGAAAGATCTATTTCTGTATTAACTCTCACTGCAGCTATCACTGATTCTATCTATTCAGAAGGGACCAACCAAAGTCAAAGTCGTGCTGCTGCCTCTACCTCCAGTAATGGAGAGTCTTCTCCTCATTCTTCCTTAACTGATCCTTCTAATACTCAATCTACTCATCTCACTGCTATGTCTTTTCCGCTAGAGTCTTTCCCGTGTCCTAATGAGAAGATTGACACATGGTTAGAAAAATTTGAGAAAATTGCAACTCTGTACGGGTTAGAGAGGTCGCGTTGGAATATGAAACTTTCCCAGGCCCTAAAAGGTTCTGCTTATGATGTTTATTCTAAGCTGGAAAGCAGCCAACAAGACAACTATGATCTGTTGAAGAAAGCGTTACTGGAGCGCTTTGAAATGAACGCTCGCAAATTTTTGCAACTGTTTCGCAACAGCCGGAAAGAGAATTCTGAAACTTTTCACCAGTTCTCATCTCGTCTAAAGGGATATCTAACAAAGTGCCTTGAGCTTTCGCAGCTCCCCTCTACCTATGAAGGTCTTGAGGAATTTGTTTTAACAGAACAAAAAAAGAACACTTTGTCTGCTGATACCCGGAGATTTCTAGCTGAGCAGGGGGCAGAAAAACTTGAAGACATCTTAGAGAAGGCTGAGCGTTACCACAATGCGCTGGCTGAACTACCGGCCACAAAGCGGAAACCGACAGAGGAGCATTTTCGAAAACATAACCTAGAGCAATCTTCTCAGGCTTCTAACCTAAATAACCACAGAGAAACTGGACCTCAAAACCCCCCTCCTGAAAAATCCAAGTTCTACAAGAACAAGTACCCCAACCACCCCAAACAGTCTGACCAACCCGACCGCCCTACATGGCAGCGTGGCCAGAAAGGACAAGGTGGCAAAGGGAGAACCCCTGAGCACGGGACATATGATCAGACCGAGCACACCGAGCCTAAACGCATCGGATGCTTATTAACAGTCTCGCAAGGTGGAATTATTGACAGTGATTCCCAACCTGTTGGGGATGGACCCTCAACGCGAGGTACGGTTACTTTGAACGGTTCTCAAACTTCTTGCTTATTTGACACGGGGCTTTCTTATGATTGCATTGTTGCCAGAAACCTGGTCAAACCCGGTCAAGAGACAGGAGAGACCGTCCAACTTTGTGGAGTTTCTAAGAGTGAAGCACCTACAGCGCTTCCCATCGCATTGTTCGAGATCCACTCTGATTTTGTCAGAGGTGTGATCAAAGCGGCTGTTATGGATGATTCCATCTACCCAGTCATACTTGGCGGGAGATACGTGTGTATTGGGAAACCGGAAGAGCCGATTGTGGCAGCAGTAACTACAAGAGGGCAAACCAAGAAGGAACGGGAGCCTGCGCCTAATTTGTTACCCATGGAACTTAAAGAAGCGCAATACAAGGACCCTACTTTGGCCCCCTGCTTTAGGAAACTGCCCATGGCTAAGGAACCCAAACAGCACTGGGACATTTTTTCTGAGGATGGCGTACTTTATCGGAGAACGGGCAAGCCTGACCAAGGTTACAACCAGCTCCTAGTACCGAGACAGTACAGAAGCAAAATCCTAGAAATGGGGCACTCTCTTCCCTTTAGCGGACATATGGGACAGAACGCCACAAACCAACGTATAACCACTCATTATTGGTGGCCAGGAGTAAATACTGATATTATCAGATATGTCAAATCCTGTGCCCAGTGCCAACGTGTGCCACCCAAGCAACGGGCACCCCAGTCTCTTTGGGTGAAATGCCAATAGTGGGTACACCATTCGAACGGGTTGTGATCGACATTTTAGGGCCTTTCGAGAGGACTAAAAGAAGGAACAGGTTTATCCTGACCTTAGTCGATACATGCACTTTATGGGCAGAAGCTATACCGCTAATATGCGCAGATGCCAAGCATGTCGCAGAAGCCCTCGTGCAGATTTTCACTCGGTTGGGATTCCCTCAGCAAGTGTTGACGGATAACGGATCTCCATACCGAAACCTGTTGATGGATGAGATCGTTAAGATCTTGAGGACCCAACACATCTACACCAAGCCATATACTCCGGCCGGAAATGGGCTCGTGGAACGTGTTAGTAGAAACCTCAACATGATGCTAAGGAAACTGGCACAAGTGAAACCTGAAGATTGGGATCTTTGTATTCCTGCAGCTTTATTTGGCTACAGAGAATCTCCTCATACTTCCACAGGATTTCCGCCAGCTACGCTTTTATTCGGCAAACCCATTAAGGGCCCGCTGGAAGCCTTACTTTGGTCGCTGACAGACCAGAAGGCTGATGAGACATTGGTCTCAGCAACTAAATATGTGTCGGATTTAAAGGATAGGTTGAAACTAGGATGGGACCTAGCAACGACCAACTTTAAGCGAGCTCGCACAAAGCACGTTAACCGATACAGAAAAGTCGCGAAAGAGAGAGAACTAGAAGCAGGAGAGAAAGTTTTGGTGTTACTCCCTACCGAGAACAACCAACTGAGGATCGGATGGCAAGGGCCGTCCACCGTCCAGAAAAAGATTTCTAAGGCTAACTACCAGATCTCTATTGAAGGAAAGGAGAAGGTTTTCCATTTAAATCTCTTAAAGAGATACTTGGAAAGACCAGTGCCAACCTCCGACCATCTCCTGACGATCGCCAAAACTGATGAAGATGACGCTAGTGGCAGGGAAATTCCACTGCAATCACAGGAAATCTTTGAAAAATGTCAGAAGCGGCGACGCTCTTTCAAGCGCGCATGGGAGACATTCCAGAGAAAGGAAACTTTGGGAGTGGACTTGAGTAGGAATTGGAGAGAGATGGAGGGGGACGATGTGAGGGAAGAAGACAGACACCCCGAAGCTACGGTTATAGGAAATTTAATTCCATAACGTAGACATGGAGTGCTTCCATATCTTAAGGGGGGACGTCTTCTTCCTATTCTTTCACCCGAACTCTGAAATTTGGTTATCTCTCTTTATTTCCTTTTTCCTGTATATTTTGCATCCATTCGTTTGCGAAATATATTTTCATCATATTCGCAAACTTTACCTGTTTCTTTCTCAAAACTGAGAATCGCGCTAGGACGATATTACGTAGATGTCAGGGCTGCAGGGCGTCAGAAGGCGTGATAAGTCGGTTCGCTGAACATAGGACGTAGACAATCGTCTACATTCTCACCGAGCGCGCGAGCTTCTCGGCATAAGTCCGGGTGAGGTGTGATACTTTACATCTGCACCGGTCAGTATTCAGACATTTGTCTGAAAAATCCCAAACTGACACGGCGCTCACTGTGGGCCATGGTCAGCTGTAGTGTGAAAACTGCCCTGCATTGGAGTCAGGTTGTCTGAGATTTCGCAACTGACACGCAGAAAATGGCAGTTTACGACAGCCTCTTCTAGTTACGTAGTTGTTATGAGAAAGGGGAGATTATTTCGTTTTTGCGAAATAAACGTTCATCTCTTTGTCTGGGTTTTCATTTTTCTAGATTTATATACTAGTAATGCAGTCAAGCTAGAACAATTTCGATTTAAAAAATCTCTGTTAAAAGAGACTCGAAGTTTAGTTCTTAGGAATTCTGTGTTGGAGGTATCATATATTATTATCTAGTATATCTAGTATTTTGTGAAGTGTTTATAAGTGCTAAATCACTATTTATTTCTCTAGGTAGATCTGGTGCAGAGCGAATAATTTATAAGTCTGTATTAATTTCTAGTGACGTGTCTCAGTGGAAAGCAGGATAAATTATATTTCCAGCTTAAATTCAGTCGGCTATTACTAAATTTAATTTAACTGCTAAATAATCAGACGAGAACATAATTTTCAAACTAACTTATAACTGCTAGACTAGATGTCTCATGAGTCGTGACGAGAATATATTTATATATATATCTAATTCATGATGATTAATTTATGACTATAACTTATTTCACGGGAGGTGTTAAATGATAAGTTAAGGTTTACGCCCGCAGTTAAAATATAAGTATACCCTTAAACATAGGATGTATAAATATTTCATATATATGTTTCTTTATACAGAGATTTCTGTGGTAACCTAACTATACCAGCGTTACGTACTGATGAACCTATCCTGTGAAGACTAAAAAAAACTTTTCCCTTAAAGACTTGGTCGTAAGCTTTTCAAGAACTTTAACGTGAACTGAAATAACGGGCCCAGTGTGCCTGAATTAGTCCTTCCAGAAACGATATTCTAAAGTACAGCCCTTGTGGCAAGTAACATTATTCATAGCATTAAACTTTCCGACATCTTTTTGACCAAATGTGTGGTGAACCCTGATTATCTGTTGAGAGAAGCTGTCCACCGGTCATTTTCCTAATTTAGGGAAACCTCGTGTTCTGACATTGTGTGTTCGCTTAACCCTAATTCTTACTTCGTGAGTCAAGATACACTAACTTTAGTCTGAAATAGCTGACGCCTGAAGCTGATGCTCCCCGGAGAAATTTCTGAGAAAAACCACAACCAGCAAACCACTCTGTAGAGCTGGGATCCGCTTCAGTGAACGACAGAACAGACAAAGGGTGTGAATGTTACCAAGGTTGCGCCAGACGGCAAGCTACATCACGTATGTAATTAGTACAGGGCCCTGATGAAAGAACCGAGTGAAAGTAGACGGTGTGAGGTATGTGAATTTCACCCATGTTTGAAATTCCATTTATGAAACTTGTTGTCAATGCAAGAATATTTTTTTGACTTCCCTCAGGTTAAAACCTACTACATCTAAGTCGGTTCATATTTGTTTACGAGGAAAGAAAGAAAAATTATTAGACAAACTCATATGTATCATTGAATCTCCTGGCTTTCACTTTACTCATAACGGGACTGTGGGCTTACCTTGAGGGGATGAGATCATATTGGGGTCTATCATTTCTTGTAGCAATTTCATTGATTATTGTTTTGACCACGTGTATATGTTTATTTTCTTTTCTTGATGAATTTTATGTGTTGTGAGGAAATTTTTTAGCTGATAAATAAAAACTTCCCTTTGAAACTAAAAGCAGCGTGTTGGTCAGCTCGTTCAGAATATATATATGTAATCATTTTGATAGTCTTCCCACGTCTGTGTGTCTACCTGTTGTCACTGGTGTGTGTGCACGTGAGTGGTATGTTCATTACATATTAGCATATGTTGTCAATAGTCTGTCCGACTCTTACATAAGTGTCGTAGAAGATAGGCCTGAGAGAGAGAGAGAGAAGAATCTTGTCTTTTCCAGGGGACCGTTCTATTGATTCGCTACTACTGCACTCGTGGAAAGATCTATTTCTGTATTAACTCTCACTGCAGCTATCACTGATTCTATCTCTTCAGAAGGGACCAACCAAAGTCTTAATTTCCTATCAAAAAATCTACGACATATATATATATATATATATATATATATATATATATATATATATATATATATATATATATATATATATATATATATATATATATATATATATATATATATATAATATATATGATTTTAGACTGTCTGACTCCTCTAGATCTGTTGTAGAAGATAGGCTGAAAGAGAGAAAATTCTCGATTTCAGGGACAGACTCTATTAATTTCTACCATCTCACTCGTGGAAATCTATTTCTATTATTATCTCTCACTGTTGCTATCACTGGTTCTAATCTATTCAGAAGGGACCAACCCAAGTCTTAATTCCCCTATCAAAAATCTACGACACCAATCAAGAACTGTTTACTCTGAGCAAGCAAGAAGACATGCTCACCATCATAGCTAGCAGACGCTGGAGTTGGGTTGGCCACGTCCTCAGACGAGACCCTGATGCAATCACAAAAACAGCTATGCTATGGACCCCTAAAGGAAAGAGAAAGAGAGGCCGACCAAAAACAACTTGGCGGAGAACTGTGGAGGCCGAGATGCAAAGAATGAACCAGAGCTGGGGCACTGTACGAAGGGTGGCCACCGACCGAGCAAAGTGGAAGCAGTTTGTTGCTGCCCTTCAAGTTGCCACCAGGCGTGATAGCCACTGACTGCTTTGACAGTCGGCGGCTGAGGATCAAAGAAGAAATTATGTTGTACAGTTCTTGTTGCTTCTCTCCATTACTGATGTTACTATGTTATTGTGCAACTATATTGTTGTTGTGTCCTTTTATTGGTGTGATTTGATGTCGTTTTTGTATTCTAGTGTTATTGTTCTGTTCGACTACAGGGGGTATGCATGTTTCATCTAGTGAAGAAAGAATCATTAATTAATATCAATAATATTCAGATTTATAATAATAACAATGATAATAGTAATAATCAAGAGAATATCTCATTCTTACAATGACTTTCTGAAGGATTACGTGCTTTTCTGAAGAATGGTGAGTCCACTGAATTGAGATCAGGATTCGACGGGCGGTCTGACCAGGTAGGAAGATCTTGCAGGTCGAACTGCTCTTCTTTCGGATAAGAGATTTCAGGCAAATCCCGGAATCGCATGTGCTTGAACAAAAGACGTGCAATTCCTAGACACGGAAAACAGAAAAAAAAATTATTTAGCTAAGGCATACGAGATAGGGTTAAAGGTCATGTAAACAAATTAGCTCGGACCTCAAATGCAAAAGGGAAACACGTTGTTCAGCTAAATCGAAACAGCGCAATGCAAATTTTGTGTTCTTGAGTGGAAATATGTTATTATGGGGAAGTAAAGCTTAAAAAGATGAAGGTAGTCCCGTAGCAGAGATTGCTGCAGGGGAATTAAGTGTTAGAGACTTCACTGTACTAGGTCCAGCTTTAAGAGGCGTGGGTGAGCAGTTCCCTTTTTTTTGTTACCTTAACCCAAGAGGGGTGAACTCTTAAATAAAAAAATAGGAAACCTGAGTCCTGTAAACAGTAAATAAATAAGTAAATAAATAAGTAAATAAATATATAAAGAAAATTAAAGTAAGGGATTACTTATTTATTTATTGTTGACAGGACTCAGGTTTCCTTCATTATTTATTTGAGGTCACCCATGCGTGACTTTAACCTACCCGTCTATTCTGTGTTATAGTGTCGTAGATTTTCGATAGGAGAATTAAGACTAGGTTTGGTCCCTTCTGAATAGGTTTGAATAGGTGATAGACTCAGTGAGAGTTAGTGAAAGGTAATAGAATTTCCACACACGGGAGATGATAGATTTTGATATAGTGGCTGTCTCTGAAAGCGAAAAGAATTCTTCTCTCTCTCTCACCTATCTTCTACAACAGTTGTTACAGCGTCAGACAGACTACACCAATATACAGATTACGTATATTTCTATCACTCACAGGCACGCACATACACGTGACGACAGGTAAACACACAGACGTGGGAAAACTATAACAATGATATAATATTATCTAGAACGAGCTGACCAAACACTATTATTAAGTTCAAGAGCGATTTTAATATCAGGAAAAATCGGCTCACAACATCAAAGAAAGTACATCAAGGAAAATACATATACACATAGTCATAAAAATTCAAGGAAATGTTGCAAGGATGATAGCCCCGTTATAGTGTTAACTCTAGGTTTAGCCCGGCCCCGTTAAGAGAACAGATGATGGCGCCCGAGTCACAGATACATAGGGTTTGAGTCTAAGAGTTTTCTTTGTTTTATCTCGTAATTATATGCACAGAGTTTTTAAAAAAAAAAAATCTGATTTAACCTAAGACAAAAAACACAAGAAACTCTAGCCTTAGCAACAAATTATGCAGATTGAAAAAAACAAATAGGACAGCAACAGGGTGTCAAAGATATAATAGTGAAAATATCACTCAAACCAGCGTACACTCATTCATTCCGCCATGGCCTCTCATACAGGTACTCACGACTTTGCTCGCTGCCTCTTGGAACACACTGATTTTAGATTTTCACACAGACTCAAAAAAAATGCAGTCTTCTGCCAAGAAGTCCCCAGTTCCAAAAGACGTATTTAACTCGGAGTCTCCGGGAACGACTACTTGGGTGTGCAAATTTGTTCAAATGTCTGATTAAGTCACCTAACAGTTATTCCAGGCGCGGGAGTTAGTAGAGCACAGTGTCAATAGCGTAGGTTTCTAGAAATGATGAATGTCAGGTCGGTGCCTTCCCTCAGTATAGGATTCACTTTAGTCACACCACAGATTTGTCCACAAAAAATATATATATATAGTCGGGAAATGTTAGTTAATACTAGAAGTATTTCGCGCCACCAGGCAGAAAGATTACGTAGAGTTTTTCTAGAAGAAATTAAGATCTGGCTCCAAGGTCCAGTATTTATCATTACAGTCTTTGAAAACCCGTTATTGGGATATAGTATTTCTGGCTAACTCGGGTTGCATATGCACTGTTAGACCAGTGGTACTTAAGAAACCCACGTGGTTCAAAATAAGGACTGTCTATTTCTTCACAAGTATGGAAACTACTACTAGGTGCTGGTAAAGTTAGGGTCACCCCAAAACTTTCACTGTGTGGAGGAAAAATAACACATATAATATAATAACAGAATCTGTACTGGTTATAACTTACATTTAAACTTGCAAGCAGAGAGCTTTGCTTATCATTTAAACTTCCCGTGACGTAAGTTATATTTAAAAATCAGCAATCCTCATGAATTAGGAACACGTGCGTATTCCGTCACCATTCATGAGGCTCGATTCTAGAGTTTATACGTTAGTTTAGAAAAATACACTCGACTGAGTATTAGCGGTTAAATTAAATTCATAAATAGCTACAATTGCCGTTATAAGCTAGAAATTTTAATTTTATTCTGCTTTCCACTGAATGCTTCCCTAGAAAATATAATAGCCTACCACTTTATTTCTCTTCTGCGCTAAAGAAATAGATTAAAATGAATTAAGCGATTAAACACTTTAACACTCACAAAATCTATATATCTATCATATTAATTACCTCAACCACAGAATTACAGGTAGTCGCACAACTTAAGAATAAAAATGCTGAAAATATTTCTGGAAGTCTAGAAGTTCGACAAATTGCCGAAAACAAACTGAGATACTTCGCTAACAGCTATTCTGTTTACGAGCAACCTATCTACTGTGAGTCTATGAGCGAGAATGAAATTAAAGTTTCAAACTTGGCCAATATCTTTAAAATCGGACACAGGATCCTAATCTTATTTCGCCAAGCGAAATAGTCTCCCCTGTCCGTATAACACCTTCGTCCGCTTATCGCGTGACGTAACAGCCATCAGTGGCCGAGGGCTTGCATGAGTTGCAAATCTCAGACCACCGTCTGCAGTGCGGAGTGGATTTTCACGCTAAGCCGGGTTTTTTTTCTGACGAAAAACCTCATGCGTTTACTGAAATGCAGACTCTCTGTCTACTTTCCATGTCCCTCGGGTGAATTTTCACGCCCCAGGCCAGAGACCCTCAGACGAATGTCTAGCGAATGCTGTAAATTCACGCCTATCGTCCGACCAGCGCGACTGACATGTACGCAATACCACCCAGGTGCGATTCTCAGTTTTAGAGAAAGGAAAACAGGTAAAGTTTGCGAATTATATGAAAATAATATTCGCAAAACGAATGGATGAAAAATGTACAGGAAAAAGGAAATACAGAGATAATAAAAGAGATAATTCGGGTGAAAGAATAGGAAGAAGATGTAGGAAATTAAATGAATATAAACCCTACGTGACAGAGCCTCCCCCCTTTAAGATATGGAAGCACTCCATGTCTACGTTATGGAGTTTAATTTCCTATAACCGTAGCTTCGGGGTGTCTGTCTTCTTCCCTCTCCTCTTCCCCCTCCATCTCTGTCCAATTCCTACTCAAGTCCACTCCTCAAAGTTTCCTTCCCCTGGAATGTCTCATATGCGCGCTTGAAAGAGCGTCGCCGCTTCTGACATTTTTGAAAGATTTCCTGTGATAGCGGTGGAATATCCCTGCCACTATCGTCATCTTCGTCAGTTTTGGCGATCGTCAGGAGATGGTCGGAGGTTGGCACTGGTTTTTCCAAGTATCTCTTTAAGAGATTTAAATGGAAAACCTTCTCCTTTCCTTCAATAGAGATCTGGTAGTTAGCCTTAGAAATCTTTTTCAGGACGGTAAACGGCCCTTGCCATCCGATCTTCAGTTGGTTGTTCTCGGTAGGGAGCAACACCAAAACTTTCTCTCCTGCTTCCAGTTCTCTCTCTTCCGCGACTTTCCTGTATCGGTTAGCGTGCTTGGTGCGTGCTCGCTTAAAGTTAGTCGTTGCTAGGTCCCACCCTAGTTTCAACCGTTCCTTTAAAACCGACACATATTTACTGGCTGAGACAACTGTCTCATCAGCCTTCTCGTCTGTCAGAGACTGAAGTAAGGCTTCAAGCGGGCCCTTAATGGGTCTGCCGAATAAGAGTGTAGCTGGCGGAAATCCTGTGGAAGTATGAGGAGATTCTCTGTAGCCAAATAATGCTGCAGGAATACAGAGATCCCAATCTTCAGGTTTCACTTGTGCCAGCTTACTTAGCATCATGGTGAGGTTTCCATTAGCACGTTCCACGAGCCCATTTCCGGCCGGAGTATATGGCTTAGTGTGGATGTGCTGGGTCCTCAAGATCTTAACGATCTCATCCATCAACAGGTTTCGGTATGGAGATCCATTATCCGTCAACACTTGCTGAGGGAATCCCAACCGAGTGAAAATCTGCACGAGGGCTTCTGCGACATGCTTGGCATCTGCGCATGTTAGCGGGATAGCTTCTGCCCATAAAGTGCATGTATCGACTAAGGTCAGGATGAACCTGTTCCTTCTTTTAGTCCTTTCGAAAGGCCCTAAAATGTCGATCACAACCCGTTCGAATGGTGTTCCCATTATTGGCATTTCACCCATGTGGACTGGGGGTGTCCGTTGCTTGGGTGGTACACGTTGGCACTGGGCACAGGATTTGACGTACCTGATAATATCAGTATTCACTCCTGGCCACCAATAATGAGTGGTTATACGTTGGTTTGTGGCGTTCTGTCCCATATGTCCGCTAAAGGGAAGAGAGTGCCCCATTTTAGGATTTGGCTTCTGTACTGTTTCGGTACTAGGAGCTGGTTGTAACCTTGGTCAGGCTTGCCCGTTCTCCGATAAAGTACGCCATCCTTAGAAAAAATGTCCCCGTGCTGTGTGGGTTCCTTAGCCATGGGCAGTTTCCTAAAGCAGGGTGCCAAGGTAGGATCCTTTTGTTGCGCTTCTTTAAGTTCCCTTGGTAACAAATTTGGCGCAGGCTCCTGTTCCTTCTTGGTTTGCCCTCTTGTAGTTACCGCTGCCACAATCGGCTCTTCCGGTTTCCCAATAGACACGTATCTACCACCAAGTATGACTGGGTAGATGGGATCATCCATAACAGCCGCTTTGATCACGCCTCTGACAAAGTCAGAGTGTATCTCCACCAATGCGATGGGAAGCGCTGTAGGTGCATCACTCTTACGAACTCCACAAAGTTTGACGGTCTCTCCTGTCTCTTGACCGGGTTTAACCAGCTTTCTGGCAACAATGCAATCATAAGAAAGCCCCGTGTCAAATAAGCAAGAAGTTTGAGAACCGTTCAAAGTAACAGTACCTCGCGTTGAGGGTCTATCCCCAACAGGTTGGGAATCACTGTCAACAATTCCGCCTTGCGAGACTGTCAATAAGCATCCGATGCGTTTCGGCTCGGTGTGCTCGCTCTGATCATATGTCCCGTGCTCAGGGGTTCTCCCTTTGCCACCTTGTCCTTTCTGGCTGCGCTGCCATGTAGGGCGGTCGGGTTGATCAGACTGTTTGGGGTGGTTGGGGTACTTGTTCTTGTAGAACTTGGATTTTTCAGGAGGGGGGTTTTGAGGTCCAGTTTCTCTGTGGTTGTTTTGGTTAGAAGCCTGAGAAGATTGCTCTAGGTTATGTTTTCGAAAATGCTCCTCTGTCGGTTTCCGCTTTGTGGCCGGTAGTTCAGCCAGCGCATTGTGATAACGCTCAGACTTTTCCAAAATGTCTTCAAGTTTTTCTGCCCCCTGCTCAGCGAGAAATCTCCGGGTATCAGCAGACAAAGTGTTCTTTATTTGTTCAGTTAGAACAAGTTCCTCAAGACCTTCATAGGTAGAGGGGAGCTGCGAAAGCTCAAGGCACTTTGTTAGATATCCCTTAAGACGAGATGAGAACTGGTGAAAAGTTTCAGAATTCTCTTTCCGGCTGTTGCGAAACAGTTGCAAAAACTTGCGAGCGTTCATTTCAAAGCGCTCCAGTAACGCTTTCTTCAACACATCGTAGTCGTCTTGTTGGCTACTTTCCAGCTTAGAATAAACATCATAAGCAGAACCTTTTAGGGCCTGGGAAAGTTTCATATTCCAACGCGACCTCTCTAACCCGTACAGAGTTGCAATTTTCTCAAATTTTTCTAACCATGTGTCAATCTTCTCATTTGGACAAGGAAAAGATTCAAGAGTGAAAGACATAGCATTTAGTTGAAGAGATTGAGTGTTAGCAGGGTCAGTTAAGGAAGAATGAGGAGAAGACTCTCCATTGCTGGAGGTAGAGGCAGCGCCACGACTTTGGAGCTCTAGAGCTTTAAGAGCCAACTCATGCTGTCTCTCTTCTCTCTCTTCTCCTCTCTCTCTTTCCTCATGCTGTCTCTCCTTCTCTTTTTCCTCATGCTGTCTCTCCTTCTCTTTCTCTCTTTCGTCATGCTGCATCCTGCGAATTTCCATTTCCTCGTCCATCTTCTTCTGCTGTAAAAGACGGTCTTCCCTTTCCCTCTCTCTAGCTTCTGCTTCTTTCCTCTTGAGTTCTTCTTTTTCCTCTTTAGCTTCAGCTGCTTTCCTCTCCGCATCATATCTCTCAAGTTCGTCTCTGACAAAAGCTTTCGCTTCCTCTCCTTCCAGTCCCTCCTCTCTCGCTTCGTCCCTGAGGAGTTGTCTAAGCTTTGCCCTCTCGGCCATATTATGTCAGTGACTGAGACTAGTGGAGAAAGAAAATAGGAAAAAGGATACACTGGTTCCTACCACTTACGAGAAAAAAAAATTACCAAAAATTCAAAAGATGATATCCTTAACCCTGGGATACCTCCTCCAAAGTAAAATCTAACTATCGCTGCTATTATCGGCAATAAAGCACTTAATGCAAAACACGACTACGCCAACTAAATGGTAGTTAAGATTACTTCTGAAAAATAAGTTGCTACAGTGGAAAAGCAAAAGAATATTGCAAAAATTAAAGAGAAAAATAATCCCTTAATTTTTAAAAATCCACTATAAGTTCGCCCCTGAAGTCAGATCGGGTAAGGGAGGGAATTAATCTGGACAAAAAGTCCGAAACACACTCCTTAACTTAGTTCAAACGCCGTTCTGCCTCAGTACCCAGTGAATGTTATACACTCACCACTTTACCAGCATTTAGTATTACAATCAGCAGTTAACATATATCCCGACAAAATCAACCTGTAACCAAAATGTATATTATTCAAAGATGCTGTGGAAAAAAAAACTTATTAGTTTGTGTGGTCAGCACGCCCGTAAACAGATCGCTAGTCTAGGGGGGTAATATTTTTTTAAAAGATACACAGTCACAAGACATCACACTCTTACTCTATATCAGAATACAGAATCTTAAGTTCAAAATCCAGATAGACGAGTCCACATTTGTCGTACTCGTCTTCCTATTCTAAATTCAAAAATCCTACGGACGAGAACCCATTTGTCGTATCGCCTTAGGATTTTGGGTTCAATTCCCGGTAACGAGCGACCATTTGTCGTAGATTTTCGATAGGAGAATTAAGACTAGGTTTGGTCCCTTCTGAATAGGTTTGAATAGGTGATAGACTCAGTGAGAGTTAGTGAAAGGTAATAGAATTTCCACACACGTGAGATGATAGATTTTGATATAGTGGCTGTCTCTGAAAGCGAAAAGAATTCTTCTCTCTCTCTCACCTATCTTCTACAACAGTTGTTACAGCGTCAGACAGACTACACCAATATACAGATTACGTATATTTCTATCACTCACAGGCACGCACATACACGTGACGACAGGTAAACACACAGACGTGGGAAAACTATAACAATGATATATATATTATCTAGAACGAGCTGACCAAACACTATTATTAAGTTCAAGAGCGATTTTAATATCAGGAAAAAATCGGCTCACAACATCAAAGAAAGTACATCAAGGAAAATACATATACACATAGTCATAAAAATTCAAGGAAATGTTGCAAGGATGATAGCCCCGTTATAGTGTTAACTCTAGGTTTAGCCCGGCCCCGTTAAGAGAACAGATGATGGCGCCCGAGTCACAGATACATAGGGTTTGAGTCTAAGAGTTTTTTCTTTGTTTTATCTCGTAATTATATGCACAGAGTTTAAAAAAAAAATCTGATTTAACCTAAGACAAAAACACAAGAAACTCTAGCCTTAGCAACAAATTATGCAGATTGAAAAAAACAAATAGGACAGCAACAGGGTGTCAAAGATATAATAGTGAAAATATCACTCAAACCAGCGTACACTCATTCATTCCGCCATGGCCTCTCATACAGGTACTCACGACTTTGCTCGCTGCCTCTTGGAACACACTGATTTTAGATTTTCACACAGACTCAAAAAAAAAATGCAGTCTTCTGCCAAGAAGTCCCCAGTTCCAAAAGACGTATTTAACTCGGAGTCTCCGGGAACGACTACTTGGGTGTGCAAATTTGTTCAAATGTCTGATTAAGTCACCTAACAATTATTCCAGGCGCGGGAGTTAGCAGAGCACAGTGTCAATAGCGTAGGTTTCTAGAAATGATGAATGTCAGGTCGGTGCCTTCCCTCAGTATAGGATTCACTTTAGTCACACCACAGATTTGTCCAAAAAAAAAATATATATATATATAGTCGGGAAATGTTAGTTAATACTAGAAGTATTTCGCGCCACCAGGCAGAAAGATTACGTAGAGTTTTTTTCTAGAAGAAATTAAGATCTGGCTCCAAGGTCCAGTATTTATCATTACAGTCTTTGAAAACCCGTTATTGGGATATAGTATTTCTGGCTAACTCGGGTTGCATATGCACTGTTTAGACCAGTGGTACTTAAGAAACCCACGTGGTTCAAAATAAGGACTGTCTATTTCTTCACAAGTATGGAAACTACTACTAGGTGCTGGTAAAGTTAGGGTCACCCCAAAACTTTCACTGTGTGGAGGAAAAATAACACATATAATATAATAAACAGAATCTGTACTGGTTATAACTTACATTTAAACTTGCAAGCAGAGAGCTTTGCTTATCATTTAAACTTCCCGTGACGTAAGTTATATTTAAAAATCAGCAATCCTCATGAATTAGGAACACGTGCGTATTCCGTCACCATTCATGAGGCTCGATTCTAGAGTTTATACGTTAGTTTAGAAAAATACACTCGACTGAGTATTAGCGGTTAAATTAAATTCATAAATAGCTACAATTGCCGTTATAAGCTAGAAATTTTAATTTTATTCTGCTTTCCACTGAATGCTTCCCTAGAAAATATAATAGCCTACCACTTTATTTCTCTTCTGCGCTAAAGAAATAGATTAAAATGAATTAAGCGATTTAAACACTTTAACACTCACAAAATCTATATATCTATCATATTAATTACCTCAACCACAGAATTACAGGTAGTCGCACAACTTAAGAATAAAAATGCTGAAAATATTTCTGGAAGTCTAGAAGTTCGACAAATTGCCGAAACAAACTGAGATACTTCGCTAACAGCTATTCTGTTTACGAGCAACCTATCTACTGTGAGTCTATGAGCGAGAATGAAATTAAAGTTTCAAACTTGGCCAATATCTTTAAAATCGGACACAGGATCCTAATCTTATTTCGCCAAGCGAAATAGTCTCCCCTGTCCGTATAACACCTTCGTCCGCTTATCGCGTGACGTAACAGCCATCAGTGGCCGAGGGCTTGCATGAGTTGCAAATCTCAGACCACCGTCTGCAGTGCGGAGTGGATTTTCACGCTAAGCCGGGTTTTTTTTCTGACGAAAAACCTCATGCGTTTACTGAAATGCAGACTCTCTGTCTACTTTCCATGTCCCTCGGGTGAATTTTCACGCCCCAGGCCAGAGACCCTCAGACGAATGTCTAGCGAATGCTGTAAATTCACGCCTATCGTCCGACCAGCGCGACTGACATGTACGCAATACCACCCAGGTGCGATTCTCAGTTTTAGAGAAAGGAAAACAGGTAAAGTTTGCGAATTATATGAAAATAATATTCGCAAAACGAATGGATGAAAAATGTACAGGAAAAAGGAAATACAGAGATAATAAAAGAGATAATTCGGGTGAAAGAATAGGAAGAAGATGTAGGAAATTAAATGAATATAAACCCTACGTGACATATAGATAGATAAATGGATAGACAGATAGATAGATAGATAGATAGATAGATAGATAGATAGATAGATAGATAGATAGATAGGTTGGAAGGTAGGTAGGTAGATAGATAGAAAGATACATAAATACATAGATAGATAAGAAACATAACAGACAGAGAAGATATAGTGTAGATAACAATACTCTTTCACTAAGAGCTAACAATCAGTAATGGTGGATCAAAAGCAACGCTACTCTTACGACATGCTTCGTGGGAGAAATAGCCTCAGTCCCCCCCCCCCCCCCCTCCCCCCCCCTTCTCCCCCCAGCCTCTTTCGGAAAAACATGAGGCTTAAATCACACTAACCCTTATAATTGGTAAAATCCATTAAACAAATATATACAAAACTTATGAATATATTCCATTCATAGAACTACAAGTACAGAATTAGTAATTATCACATCAGTTTCATAAACAGCAGCAAGTCAGGGAAGGAAGGAGGCAGAAAGAAAAAAGTAACAAATAGACATAACGAGCAGCAAGACGTAACTCTCCACACACACACACAAATAATTTTTTTAAAATTAATCACAAGAGAGTGTCGTACGGATCTGTTGTGAGTCATTCTTTTGCCCGTCTGAGTAGAGTGGATGGTGATAGGTACGTGAGAAAAGGTGTGAGAAATAGATTTTCACGGGGTTTAGCTTAATTAAGGAGAAAGATATGTCTCTGGAATGAGTAAGTTTCTCTAGTCCAGCCTATCGATACGACTATAAATTAGTACAAGACAACCTTGCCCTCCTCATACATATAAATATAAGTTTAGCTACACACACACACACACACACTGTTATGTGACAACAAGACGCACACAAACGTGAAAAAACTATGGTTAATTGGGTATGGGTCTGACCAACACACAAAGTTAAGTTTCTTTGTTGTTTATTATCATTTAAACTTGACAACACCAATATCTAAAGAAAAATCAAATAAAATCAGATTTACATACATATGAAATAGCAGAATAAATGCGCCCTCCCCTTAAGGAGAAAAGGACCCAAAAGTTACTAACCCAAAGGTCGAAGGTTAGCACGATGTTACAGAGTAGACAGTAAAGTAACCAAGTTCCTACTATATGCTACCCAGTAAAGTAAACAAGTTTAAGCAAATCCAATGTTGGTAAATTCCCTGAAACAAAGAAAAATACTCACGCACTCTTTTGTACAGTGGCCACTCAATCACTCTTGTGTGATATCCCTTGGAAATACAGTTATTCCTGAATATATAAAATGTCAGTTTCACTTCCCAAATTAGCCCAAGTTCATCCTCTAACAAACAAAGACTAGTGAGGTGAACGCCGAATCTGGTGTGGGTTTTCCCTGGATGAATAAAATGTCACCGCCAATAATTCATGTAGAACGTGCTCTTGAGGTTCACAGTTAAAAGAGGAAAATACTTCCAGTATTGGGAAACATCTAGTTGCTAAAAATGTTACCATTGATAAATGATGATAATCATCGGCTGACTCTATGTAGAGCGCCGATTCTGAAACAGCGTAACTTTCTGGATGTTCCGCTTGAATACGACTGTCATAAGTCGGGAATAAAAGTTATTTTTGTACACCCCAGTGGGCTGGAAAAAATTGGAAAAAATATCTGGGTTTGGTAAGTCCAGTAAAAATTATAAATTAAATTGTTTCTCATGTATCTATGTTAGATACTCGCTCACCAATGAAATTGGTGACGCACAAGCCAAGAAAAAGGGACAACATTAACCAAACAGAAAAAGACCGCTGGACGCCCTTGTGATCAGGTCTGCGAAGAAATACAAGAAACAATATATATATATATATATATATATATATATATATATATATATATATATATATATATATATATATATATATATATATTTTGCTAATCCTATATCTACGCACACAGACGGGGACAAGACGATCTCCTCCACTCCGTCAGTCCTGATTAAATTAAAAAGGCACACGGTGTTTTCCTTTACGCCTACATGGTCAGCTTACAATGTTAATTATTATTTCATTATCCATATGCGCACTTACACAAAATATCGCCTGTCGTTAATAGCTATTAAATTGTCGGCGTCGGTTAGTCATCGTATGGTATTAAATAATAGGCACTTATAATAAATACATAAAATGAAATATAGCGTGAATTCTTTACTATCACTATCAGACGTGTATCCTTTAAGTCCAGTCAGCTAAAACCGTCTCTTCTCGTGCGAGAAAGCGTGGGGTGAAAATTAACAGTTTTATTCTCTGGTTTTATTTTCAGGACGAACGAGGAAGAAGAAGATATTAGTCGTCTAGTGCGACATGCCTAAGGGTACAGTAGTCCTATGTGTTTTTTGTCACGTCAAAGACTACCGGGAAATACACGAGGGGAACAAAATTCATTCATTCATAACCTTTCAACTGTCCAAGGAGCAGAAGCCGTCAACAAACTTATGCCAGATCTCATGGTCTTTCCATGTCCTCTTTATTCCCTTCATGCCTGTCTTCAGCTCCCCTCTCTATGTGTTCCCCGGGTGACCGCAGAACTAGGACCACCTGGCTATTGCTATCATCAGGTTTCCTCATCGGGTATCCCATTCATCTCCACTGTCCTCTTCTCATCTCTTGTTCCACTGGCACTTGTGTGGTTCTATTGAACCACTGGCACTTGTGTGGTTCTATTGAACCACTGGCACTTGTGTGGTTCTATTGAACCACTGGCACTTGTGTGGTTCTATTGAACCACTGGCATTTGTCTGGTACTATTGAACCACTGGCATTTGTCTGATTCTATTGAACCACTGGCACTTGCTGGTTCTACTGAACCGCTGGCACGTGTTTGGTTCTATTGAACCTCTGTCCGTTGTCTGATTCTATTGAACCACTGGCATTTGTCTGGTTCTATTGAACCTGTGTCCTTTGTCTGATTCTATTTAACCACTGTCACTTGTCTGGTTCTTGAAATCAGTTTCACATTACTGATCTTGTATCACTTCAATTCTTCTATTCTACGTCAGTTTATGAAATTTTGGTTGTTGTTTTTGTTCTCCATGTTTCAGAACGAAACAATATTACTAACTTTACATTTGAATTGAAGATACCGATTTTTGTGTTGGAATTGATTTCTGTTGATCTCTATATATTTCCCAACGCAGTTAAAGCTCCTGTAGCCATTTGTATTCTTATTTTAATATCATTGTCTGTCCCTCTAATTATGCCTATATTGCTAATTACTGAATGATAAATGTTTTAGTGTTCAATTCTATTTTGAAACAACCTGTATAAATCCCAGAAAAAAGAGCAATATTTTTCTGTATACGTCATCACAGACTGGAAAAGAGCAGGCTAGTTGTGTGTGCAGGTCTTAAATAATCGTGTGATCTGATCTGGGGATTGAGATATGGTCTCTACGTGAGATCTTCCGGCCTGCTCGTAACTGGTGGCAAGTCATTTCCGGCACGTGCCAGCCTAACCATTGACACTCTGCAAAATCTCTGAGGGTTCTACATTACATACATGTTTTCTGTATGTACGTAAGTATGTATGTATGATGTGGTAACAGCCCTCATTAACGCTGTATGAATTTATGTAAATTTACTTTTTGTAAATTCTAATGATTCTCCTATATGCCATGTTGTATTTTATTATAGCATGTCAGTACATATCAAAGTATTTTCTGGAGAATAAAGATTCTGATATGTACGTATGTATGTTTCCAAGATGGCGGCGTGGTAGGCCGCACTTCTGTGTTGTGCATTTCATGTCGTTGTGTTGGAGTGTACATCTGTGGTAACAGCCCTCATTAACGCTGTATGAGTTTGTAGTGTGTTTGGCTCATGTTCAGGATTATGTTGCTGAATATTTAAAGGTGAAAACACCAAGTTTGATTGTCATGTGAGTTCGCTGTTTATGTTTGGACCAAGTAGCCAAAATGGCGGTCTTGTGACGTGTCAACCGGACTGCGTTTCAAAACATCACACATTTAATGAAGGATATTTTTACTGGTGATATCAAATGTCGAGAAGCCATTTTAATATCGCAAGTCGAAGCAATACCATATTATAATCATACATACCCATTGAGGTAGCCATGTATTCAACTTCAAGTTCTTCGATCTATGACAATAGAAATATGTCAAGCCAACTCGATCTGACGGTTAGCGTTGAAGCTCTCACGATAGTAAGTGGATATTCCTAACACCTACTATAACAACACCCGAAGACATTATTACAAAAACTAAGGATATTTGTGAAAGATAAAAAGGAAAAAGTCTTTAAAATTGACGTTTTTATTTACAAAGAATGTATATTCATTTATGAAGCCGCCGGAAAGGAACAATGTTTTCGTTAGCAATGGGAAACCGGATAATGTCACCCCTCATCGTGAATGGAAAGATCCACTGACCCTTATTAATTTTGCGTATGATGAAAGATATGCAGCAGAAAAGAGACTTTTCCACGGCTTTGAGAGGTGTGTCAACTTATGCGTCCCGTAGAATTGTGAAGGTTCGGTTTTTGCTCATGTTCAAAGAGAGGTCTGCCATCAATGGTACCTATACCTTGTAGCGGTATGGCAGCTTGTGTACCCTGACAATCCCCAGAGCTATGCCAGTGGGAGTTTTACTCCTGGTAGGTTCAACCAAGCTGGACTGGTCTGTGTGGGTAGGGGTCAGACAAAAGCTGGTACCCTGGTCCTCCAGGTTGGGGGTTTTAGCATAAGGCTGACACCCCTGTCTGTGTAAAAAAAACAATGAAGTTACGGAAACAACAATAAATGAACAAACTTTGCTGCGGGATGGACATTCGGAGTCTGTGGCTCGTATGACTGTCAGTGGTGAAAGCCGAAAGGAAGCCACTGACATGAAAACGGATGTCCTGACCGCAAAACAGGATACAAGAATAGGTTTTTGGAATGTCAGGACAATGTACGAGACAGGTAAACTAAGACAGGTCACGGCAGAAATGAGAAACTATAGGTTACACATTCTAGGGATAAGCGAGAGCAGATGGACAGGGGCAGAAAAAGTTAAAACAGCAACAGGAGAAACAGTACTTTACTCTGGGAGAGAGGATGCACAGCACAATGAAGGCGTAGCCATTATTCTACAGAAAGGAATAGAAAGGACATTACTGGAATGGAAACCCATCAACAACAGACTGATAAGATTAAGATTGAGAGGGAGATTCACCAACACTACAATAATACAATGCTACGCACCAACGAATGATAGCGATGAGGAGGTCAAGGATGAATTCTATCAACAACTGCAGAAAGAAATGGAAGACACACCTAGATATGATCTTGTTATAGTAATGGGAGACCTCAATGCGAAAGTTGGTACACACAATAAATACAATGAAAGAACAATGGGGAAATGCGGCAGCGGAACAGCAAACGAAAATGGGGATAAACTAATAAGTTTCTGTAGCATTAACAACCTGGTCATTGGAGGAACACTCTTCCCACATAAAGAAATTCACAAACTAACATGGGAATCACCAAATGGTCGGGACAGAAACCAGATAGACCACATCATGGTTAACGGTAGATGGAGACATGCATTACAAGATGTGAAGGTAAGAAGAGGTGCAGATGTGGGAAGTGATCACCATTTAGTAGTAGCAAAACTGAAAGTGAAACTAAGAAGGGCTGCACCAACTGTAACTGCACAGAAAAGGTTTGACATCAGCAAATTGAAGGACTTCCTTACCAGAAAAGCTTTTGCGGCCGACATAAAGAAAAGACATCAATTTGCCAAAAGTCAGGAAAAGACATTGACTGATGATATAGACCAGAATTTCTACACCATTTCAACAATATACAAAGAAAGCAGCAAATCATGCTTGGGATTCCAGGAAAGGAAGAAGCAAGACTGGATAACACCAGAAACATTAAACACCATAACGATGAGAAAGGAAATGAAAAGAAAGAAAACAGAAGCAAAGTCCCCCAGGTTAAAGCAACTATATAGCGAACAGTACAGTCAGCTGGACAAGGAAGTTAAACGCCAAACCCGAGCCAACAAAAGGAATTTCCTAGACGATCTTGCAAGACAGGCAGAGGAGGCAGCACTGAGAAATGAACAAAGCACAGTATACAAAATAACTAAATTCATCAGCGGAAAACGAGGTGCAAACAATATTACATTAGTAAGAGATAAGCAAGGTAATCTCATCACGACAGCAGAGGGACAAGAAACAAGATGGGCAGAGCACTTCAGAGAAACTCTGAACAAGGAACCACCAGAGACACAATTGAATGTTCCTGAAGCTGAAAACGATCTAGATGTGAATACAGACATTCCACGCAAAGAAGAAATCATCACAGCAATCAAAGGGTTAAAGAACGGCAAAGCTCCGGGCCATGATAACTTAAATGCAGAGCTATTTAAGACAGACCCTGAGCTAGCAGCAGAATTATTAGAACCACTATTTGCACAAGTCTGGAAAACGGGGACAACACCATCAGAGTGGATTTCATTCATAACCCTCCACTCCCAAAGGAGCATAGACCTTCAACAAACACATGCCAAGTCCTCCTGTCACGTGCCATCATCTCAAGTTCTTTCCATGTTCTCCTCATCATTTTCACCTCTGTTTCCAACTCTCTTCTCCACGTACTTCTTGGTCTTCCTCTGCCTCTCTTGCCCTGGGGGTTCCAGAACAAGGACTGCCTTGTAATGCTATCAACAGGTTTCCTCAGTCCAGTAGGATTCCATCCTCTCGCCATCGTCTAGGCTGGCACTTGCCCCAGTTCTTGTCATAACATACAAGGTAACCTTGTCATAGAGTTTAAATCCCTCTATTCTACGCAAGCATAATTTATGAAAGTCTATCTTTGTTGTTCTCCATGTCCCGAGCCATACAATAGGACTGACTTCACATTTGAGTTGAAGATTCTTATTTTCGTGTTGGATCCGATTTCTCTTGATCTCCATATATTTCCCAATGCAATGAAAGCTCCTCTTGCCTTTTTGTATTTAGAATCGCTGTCTGTCCCTCCAACTTTGTCTATATTACTGCCAAGATTATGTGTATGATTTCTCATCTTGTATTGGTGTTTCTCAAGGGAAACCCTGTTTTCATTAAAGGCCATATTTGTTTTAGTTTTTTGTGACAACATTTTTTTTACATCAGAGTGCCCCCATGCCCAACCCTCCTTAGTCGCCTTCTACGACATGCTTGGCAGGGGACAGTGTTACTATTCTTTGCTCCCCTTTCGGGCCCCGGTAACACACGGGTGATCAGAGTGGAACAAAGGAATAATTGTCAAATTGCCCAAGAAGGGAGATCTTGCAGACTGCAATAATTGGAGAGGAATCACTCTTCTCTCAGTTCCCAGCAAAATACTAGGCAGGATAATTATACAGAGAATTTCAAAGGCAGTAGACCACAAACTGAGGAAAGAACAAGCAGGATTTAGAAAGAACAGGAGATGTGTAGATCATATATTCACTCTCAGGAACATTATAGAGCAGTGCTCAGAATGGCAAAGACAGCTTTACATTAATTTTGTTGATTTTGAAAAGGCTTTTGACAGCATACATAGGGACAGTTTATGGAAAATACTGAGGGCTTATGGAATTCCAAGCTGCATAGTGTCAATCATAAAAAGCCTCTATGCCAACTTTACGTGTAGTGTTGGGCAGAGCAACCTAACCTTTGAGGTGAAGACAGGAGTACGACAGGGATGCCCCTTATCAACCACTCTATTTTTTAACAGTCATAGACTGGGTGATGCGCCAGACAACAGAGGGCAGTCCAAGAGGAATAAAATGGACAACATTTTCTACATTGGAAGATCTGGAATATGCAGATGACATTGCACTACTAGCACATTCACATCAACCCATCTAGGAAAAAACGGATAGACTTAATAAGTTTAGCCAGCAGGTGGGCTTGAATATCAATTTAAAGAAGTCTGAGGTCATGATGCTCAATGTGAGCAACCCTGAGCCCATATCAGTAAGGAATCAGCAATTGGTACAGACAGATACCTTCACATACCTAGGAAGCATAGTAACACCAGACGGCGGGGCAGGCAAAGACATCAACATCAGAATGAATAAGGCAAGAACAGCCTTCTTTAGCCTAAACAACATCTGGAAGTCCTCCCAATACAGCACAAGCACAAAATTAAGATTATATCAGAGATGTGTGCTTTCTGTGCTTCTCTATGGTGCGGAATGCTGGAGAGTTACAGAGAAGGAAATGTCGAAATTGTCCTCTTTTCACACAACATGCCTAAGAAAAATTCACCGAATCTTTTGGCCAAATACCATCACTAACCAAGATCTGCTTACTCGTAGCAAGCAAGAGGACATGCACACCATCATAGCTTGCAGACGCTGGAGCTGGGTTGGTCATGTCCTCAGAAGAGACCCCGATGCCATCACAAGAACAGCTATGCTTTGGACCCCTGAAGGAAAACGAAAGAGAGGCCGACCAAAAACAACCTGGCGGAGGACTGTGGAGGCTGAGATGCAAAGAACGAACCAGAGTTGGGGCACTGTACGAAGGATGGCCACCGACCGAGCAAAGTGGAATCAATTTGTTGTTGCCCTACAAGACGCCACTAGGCGTAATGGCCACTGACTGCTTTGACGGTCGGCGGCTAAGGATCAAAGAAGAAGAAAGAGAGGTGACGAATCATGTAAAGTAAAGCCAACTTGATCTGACTTTTAATATTGAAGCTCTCACGTTAGTAAGTGGAAATTCATAACAGCGACCACAACAACACATGAAAAGATGGCTACAGAAATTAAGGGTATCCGTGAAAACGAAAATTAAACAAGTCTTTAAAATTGATATTTTTATTTATAAAGAATATATATTAGTTTATGAAGCCACCGGAAAGAAACTATAGCTCCGTGAGCAATGGCGACCGGATACTGTCACTACTCATCGTGAATTGAAAGATTCACTAACCCTTTCTAATTGTGTGCATTGCTGAAAGAAACTGCTGCACTTTACCACGGCGTTGACAGGTGTGTCAACTTGTGTGTCCAGTAGAATTGTGATTGTTTGGTTTTTGTTCATGTTCAAAAGATGAATGTAACTTGTGTCATGTAACTGAAGGCTGGAGACCCATCTCTCTTTTGATGTCAGCTTGTAAACTGAGTACGAATTGAATTCAACGGATTTTGAACGTTTGGCGATTTTTTCTGGTCGGGGTTTATCACACTTGCAGACTCTAATTGATTATCCGATATGATATGGTGTTTTTATACTATATCAATTACATGTTAATGTATTGTTTGGATAATAAAGATTCTGATATGTACATATGTATGTTGTGGTAACAGCCCTCATTAACGCTGTATGAATGTATGTAAATTTACTTATGTAAATTCTAATGATTTTCATATATGCCATGTTGTATTTTATTATATCATGTTAGTACATATCAATGTATTTTCTGGAGAATAAAGATTCTGGTACGTACGTACGTACGAACGTATGTATGTATGTATGGTAACAGCCCTCATTAACGCTATATGAATTTATGTGTGTCAACTTGTGTGTCCAGTAGAATTGTGATTGTTTGGTTTTTGTTCATGTTCAAAAGATGAATGTAACTTGTGTCATTTTCATATATGCCATGTTGTATTTTATTATATCATGTCAGTACACATCAATGTATTTTATGGGGAATAAAGATTCTGATGTGTATGTATATATGTATATATGTTGCGTACAGTATATGTAAACTTCGATGTTAAAAAACATATTAATATATTAGAGACGTTTGCGCACTGTTGTTAATTCTAATCTCCTACATGGTATGTTGTATTTATAATAAATCACCATTGTTGTATTTAATATATCACACCAGAGGCGTCCTTAAAGTTTTTTGGCACCCAGGGCGGATCCTACTTTTGGCACCCCATCCTTATGAAGGAACACACTTACAGGTACATTTCTAACAGTAAATACCATCACAAGTGTCCGATGGCATCCCTTTCCTGGTTGTCACCCAGGGCGGACCACCCCCATCGCACCCCCTAAGTACGCCACTGTATCACACTACTACATATCAACGTATTTTATGGATAACAAAGTTACCGATATATAAAGGTAAATGGAAACATATTTTGTAAAAAGACGCCCACGTTGAACTGCTTGAGACGTCTCCACACTATTTTAAATTTGTGCAATTCTCCTTTATCATCACCATCATTATTATCATCTTCTTCTTTTCTCTCCGCGCTCCTTAGGGAGCATGGAACCACTTTGCTGCTGGTCCTGTAGGAAGCCTACATAAAGATGTTACATGCTCTAGCACAGTGGTGGCCAAGCTAAGGTTGGCCGAGGGCCAGATTATGGTAAAGGGTAACACCAGAGGGCCAGACCTATAAAATCCTTAAAAAATAACGTTCTGAGATTTAGTTTTACATATATAATGAACCACGTACAGAAAGCAACTGCAAACTACTGTACTGCACATCGGCCAAGGCATGTATACCAGTCTTCGGACTGAAATTACTGTTTAAAAAATATATATTGAATCTGTTGTTTTAATTTGTTTTGTAATTTGTAATATGACATGTAATTATTTATTTCAAACATACATTTGTGTGTTATTTCATTGTGAAGAGTGTGGCTTATCAAGACTTTTCACCAGTGATTTGAAGTCTACTTCCATTTGTGACGTAGCAATTCTGATAACATGGGATATTACAGAGTCAGTTAATCTGTTTCTGGTCTTGGATTTGATAAGCTTCATGGCAGAAAATGTTGTCTCACAAAGATATATGCTACCAAATATAGAGCACACTTTTAGGGCCCATTTTCTCAGAAGTGGGTAACGTTCCTTTGGTAGTAATTTCCACAAATCAGCTCCAGTTGCTTCTGTTGTGTTGATGAATGGGTCACATTGGAGTTCACATAACTGTAATTGTAGTTCTGCTGGCTGAGACTCCACTGTGCACTTGGATGGGTTGTTAAAAAGTTCCATTTGTGGACGAAACATCTCAAAATCTTGAAATCGACGATCAAACTCAGAAATCAGCTGTTCAGTGTCATCTGTGTACCTCCTGAAGTTAACACTCTCTTTCTCAGACAGCTGTTATACTTAACACACTTCACAAGACCAACTGTGCTCCTCAACTCCTTCCTATAGAAATGTACCTACCATCCGCCCCCACTCCCACGATCACTTTCCCATTCCGATGCTAAAGACAAAGCAACATCATTGGATCTCAGAGACTTCCGACCGCAGAAAAGATGTCATTGCTTTTAGTTTCTCATTATCAAAGTAGATACCGACACTGTCTTCGCTTGTCCACGTGCACGATCAGAGATTTGACGTTATCATTTCCGTTTTGTGGGCACTATCTAGTAGAGCTCAATTGGTATGAGAGAGAGAGAGAGAGAGAGAGAGAGAGAGAGAGAGAGAGAGAGAGAGAGAGAGTTGGTGGTGTTGTGGGAGGTGGGGAGATGTTAATCGTACATTTTGGGTCTTTTTGGTTTTGTTTCTAGTGCCTATGCGTGCTATTTTGTAATACTTTTTTTAGCACAGTGGTCGGAGTATACGGTAATTTTCAATCAACAATAAGAGGCCGGCCAAAACAGGTTGGCGGGCCGGTCAAAACTGGTTGGCGGGCCGGATCTGGCCCGCGGGCCGTAGTTTGGCCACCTCTGCTCTAGCAGCAGGGGTTTATGTGGCAATTCTTTTACATGATGATGTTGCCAGCCTAATGCAAATCCTCATATTAGACGCCTTGTACGAATTGCCTGAGGGCGCATTAGTTATATTCTGTCTCTTTCTCTTCAGAGCCACCCGGGAACTACATATTTTTTTATGTATATATATATATATATATATATATATATATATATATATATATATATATATATATATATATATATATATATATATATATATGTATCTATGTATATATATATATATATATATATAGATATATATATATATATATATATATATATACACATATACATACATACATACATACATATATTATTGTTCCCAGAAACAATGAAAAGATTGAAAAATACTTTTTCCGTGCACTACAATATAATAATAATAATAAATTCTTTAAGCACCAAACACGGCGTATAAGGCAGAAACCAGTGCTCTCCAGGTTGTACGTTGTGACGCCACTCCTCTTAGCTCTTGCACATTATTTAGGCCCAACGTTCTTTCTTCTCTTATTATTGTTCTTCTGAGTGTTTCTTTTGGTCTTCCTTTTTTCCTCTTACCCTCAGGAACCCAAGTGAGCGCCTGTAGTGGTATCTGTTGTTTTGCATTCGTAGGACATGACCGATATATGACCATCGTCTTTTCCTTGTAGAGTCGGAGACATATTTCTGCCTAGAGTCTTCTCTTATTTGTCGATTAGTCTTGAATTCTTTCCAACTGATGTTCATGAGTTTTCTAAGACATTTGTTCTCGAATGTATTCAGCTTGTTCTCCAATGATTTTGTTATTTTCCAACTCTCACAGCCGTATGTTAACACTGAGATAACATTTGAATTAAACAGACGAAGCTTGGTATGTATATTCAATGATCGTAATTTCCAAATGTTATATAATCTATTGAAGGCGCTAGCTGCCAAAGCCATTCTAGTATGGATTTCTCTTGTTGTGTCACCATCCTGAGTCATTTTACTGCCTAAATAATTGAAACTACAAAATACACACACACACACACACACACACACACATATATACACACACACACACACACACACACACACACACACACACACACACACACACACACACACACACACACACACACACACACACACACACACACACACACACACACACACACACACACACACACACACACACACACACACACACACACACACACACACACACACACACACACACACCCACACACACACACACACACACACACACACACACACACACACACACACACACACACACACACACACACACACACACACACACACACATATATATATATATATATATATATATATATATATATATATATATATATATATGCCATCACAAGAACAGCTATGCTATGGACCCCTGAAGGAAAACGAAAGAGAGGCCGACCGATTTCCAAAATTTACTCAACTTGGCGGTCTGAGGACTGTCAAGGGATGTTGGGCTGAGATTTGCAAAGAATGAACCAGAGTTGGGGCACTGTACGAAGGATGGCCGCCGACCGAGCAAAGTGGAATCAATTTGTTGTTGCCCTACAAGACGCCATCAGGCGTAATGGCCACTGACTGCTTTGACGGTCGGCGGCTAAGGATCAAAGGAGAAAGAAGAAGAGATATAGGGATACTTATATATATCACTTATATATATATATATATATATATATATATATTTTTTTTATATATATATATATATATATATATATATATATATATATATATATATATATATATATATACGCTCTTGAGTTAGGGAAGGCATACGTAGTGAGGAGGAAAACTGGCCACCATCCTCTCAAAGCTGGATCAATAAAGTGAAGTCTGTAACACTTCACTCCCCTACGGAACTATATGCTGTGGGAACATCTTTACAATTTTTATATTAAGGCTAGGACCCCTTCCGACCACTAATTTTCGGGGCCCTATTGTGGCTGGGGCTTTCGGTACGTGCTCATCAACCCGGACAGTAGTTACGCCACTGTTCTACGCTGCCCATTTGTCGCTGGGACAGACTCATATATCAGCCATCGAACAAATTAATTTGACCACAGATCAGTTATCGACCAAAATTTAACAATGCCAAATTCAATTAAATTTTGACCTTTCCATATAAAACTTTGTATTGTACGAAAACTGAGGGACGCTTATCTGGCATGTGGAGTGTAAAAATTTACTAAACGAGCTCAGTTGCCAGTTGAGAACAATGACACGTCGAACTGTCCAATGCGTGTGATTTGTCAGGATGGATGACACCAGTGCCAGAGCTCACACTTAATTAAACCTGATTTTGTGAGCTCCTCCAGGGACACGTGGCTGACTGACAATGGCACCATTAACAGGGCACGACTCATTGCGTGTTTAAGGAGGGAGACATTGATTTAACCTGGCAGGACACCGGACACCCCCCGGATTTTTATGTGATCATGAGTATGGTCTGGTAAGGGAAGAAGAGCTTATCATTTATTTCTGTATCGTAGTCTGCTTTTTTTCATGAAGACTTTCCTCAAAATATGGGAATGTTCGGCTTCTTCTATTTTGCGTCATGCACGGCCTTTCCACAGGACGTTCTGTCTTTGACGGCTGGGTTTTATTTCGTTTAGATGGCCTGTCCATGTTGTTCATTGACAATTGTTATCAAGTTTTGTTTTCCATGTCATGTTCCCTGGAGCTGCGATAGCGCAGTGGTTAGTGCACTGGCTTCTTAGCTCGGTGGGCCATGGTTCGAACCCCAGTTGAGGTGGGATTTTTTAGACATCAAACGGCTCCGGGGTCGACCCAGCCTCATGAATTGGGTACCAGAACCACTCTGGGAAGGTTAAGACGGCCGGCGTGATTTCGACCATGTCACCCCTAGTGTGCCGATGGTCAAGAAAATACGGGCCTAACACCGTGTTCCCAATATGCCTCAATAGGCGTGTAACGGGATCCTTTATCTTTTCCCCATGTTCTCTTTTGCGAAGACGCTGGTCATTGACTGAGCACCCATTGTGAAAACCTTTTGGTAGCATTATATGGCTCTTCTTATTCTGCAATGCCAGCGAAAGAGAGGTAGAAGCAGATCAAATAACATGGGAAGACCTTGAGCTTATAGTACGAGACAGGAGGACTTGGCATGTGTTTGTTGAAGACCTATGTTCCACGGGGAGCTAAAAGTTATTGATTGATTGAAATTGTGTCATTGCGTGGGTTTTTGACCTAGCATGGGCATTTTTTATTGACATATTCTGACATTGAAATTTAAGCACAGGTAGTTCTCTGTTTACGGGTGTTTCATTTACGCGAATTCGAACTAATGCGCACCAATTTTAAGGCATTTTTGTTTTATTTACGCGCCAAACTCAAAGTTACGAGACCCGATATTTAGACATTTTTACAGTACTTTATCTGCGCACAAACGGGAGTGCGAGAGCAAGATGATGCCATTTCAACGTTTCTTTGAGGAATTTTTGGAAGGCATTCACTTTTGCTAATCAAGATTGCATTGGACTGAAATTCCGCGGCGATGCATGCAAGTTTTGTGGAAAAAAAACGGTGCCCTCCATTCTGTCATGATTTTGTAGGCTTTAGCGTTGATGACAATAGAATCCCAGCTATTAAGGATGGTGTCAGAATGGCCTCAATAGATTGTTTCGGTTGTTTGACAAAATGGAATTGTAAATTTGCCTGATTCTCAGAAAGTAGAACTGAGCCAATAAGAGTTGTTGGCGCTGGAGAAGATCACCACGGAAGAAGGAGATGCAACAACTTGTACCAGGCAGCAACAACCACCAGGCTAATAACTTACAGTGAAACGATTAAAGGAGGATTCCAACTTCTGGAATCCTGCCTTATTATCTTTGAACAAGATGATTCTTTCATCATCATTCCTTTTCGTTCCCCGTGGAACATAGGACTGAAACAGTTGCTCTCCATCGATTTCTATTTTGGGCTGTCTTTTTCAGTTGTGCCTAAGTCATTCCAATTTCCTGAACCTCCTCTTCCACTATTCTTCTCCAAGTTTTCTTTGGCCTCCCTACTCTTCTTTTTCCTTGTGGGTTCCAGTTAAGGGCACCTCTGGCTATGCTTGATTGTTCTCTTCTGAGTGTATGTCCTATCCATCCCCACCTTCTTACCTTAATTTTCATTTGTATCTTTTCCTAAATCTATATTTGTTATTACATCTGGCCATCTTATACGGAGGATCCGTCGGAGACATCTATTTACAAATATCTGTAGTTTGGAGGTGATACTCTTTGAGACATGCCATGCAAGACTGACTTTACATTTGAGTTAAAGAATCTGATTGTGTTCTCTCTGGATATAGCTGAGTAGTTCCATATTGATCGAAGGGCATTAAAAGCGCATCTGGCTTTATTTATCTTTGAACAGACGTCACCATCGATTCCCCCTCCTTTGTCAATGTTACTCCCCAGATATGTAAAGCTTTTTACTTCTTCAATAACTCATTGAAGAGATTGATCTTCATCGAGTCTATCTGCTTATTATTTATCCTCATTTCCTTTGTTTTATTTACATTTATGTGTAGTTCCACCTTTGCTGCTTCTATCACTAATCTATTTGTTTTCTCCTGCATAGCTTGCTGTCTGTATCATAGACAGGAGCTTAATGTTCAGCAGGATAATGATTGAATGTACTGCTACCTTCCCAGAAATCCTCCGTGAGCAGAGAAAGTCACAAACTCAACTCCTGACACCTTCTTCCGGAAACAATTCATTGCTGCATCGCCTACTTCTCATTCAGATCACTCAACCACTCGTTGAATTAGAAGTTAATGAAAAGGAAGAAGGTAGTGGTCCTGCCCCGGTCAACATTGAATAATTTGTCAATGTTGTTTTCTGTACATGTACTTAATATGAATAGTGTATATTAATTTAAACTGTTTATTATTTTATTTAGTTATTTTTACTTTTATGTATGACATTCTTTTATAACGCATTCCTCTTACTATTAGTTTTTTTTTTTCAATGAAAAAATCATGTTCTGTTTACGCGATTTCCGTTTACGTGAGGGTCCCGGGAACGCATATACGCGTAAACAAAGAGCTACATGTATATATAAAATTACAATCAAGTTTCATTGGAAATGAGATGAGAAGAGGGGCATTCTATAACATTGTGACCGCTGGAAAAAGAGAAGTAAGGAGAAGTAGAGGAAGCCAAAGAGGAAAAAGATGATAGTTTTACATCAAGGGGTAGGAAGGCCCCGTATAGTTCCCGGGGGTCTCTGGGCGAAGAAAGAAATGGATTATTTCATCCTCAGGCATGTCGTACAAGTCTTCTAATATGAGGTTGTGCATAGAACTGGCAACTTCATCAAGTAAAACTAGTTTTCACAGAAACCACCGCTGCAAAAGCATGTCTAAGACTGTGCAGGCTTCCTGCAAGGAGACCAACTACAAAGATGACTCCATGCTCTGTCAAGAGCGCAAAGGAAAATGATGATGATGATGGCGTGGAAAGAGATTAAAAGCGGAACTGATGGAGAACAATAAAAAAATTTTAAAAAACTCGAAATCTGTATGGTGACATGATCGCCTAGACCCATCTACCTACGTATTAACGTATTAGACTGTCATGTCTCTGTAAGACCCACGCGACAGCTGTCAGCTAATCTCCCGAGTGGGCAGGTCATTTATGGTTAATTAACACCAAGCCCGCAACACTGCAAGAAGTGCAAGCATGGTTCAGAAAACTTGATGCGAATCAGCCCCACCTTCAAAAGGCATCGTGCTGGCTGTGCAATGACCCATTGCGTTGCCGCAATGGGCATTGTAATTCAGGTCAGAAAGTGTATCTGCACAAGTGTTATTGTTACAAGCACTTCATGCTGTCAGAATGGATTAATCGCGAAGAAATGGGCAACTTGGACATTGCAACAAAAGTGGAATGAGTTTAATTCCGAGCAAAAATCCAATAGAACCAGGGCACTTTGGAGTCAAAACGAAGTGACTCGCCCCCTCCCTCTAAATCGAGTATCAAGGATGTAAAAGGGCCGAAACACTTGACTGAAAGAGGTGTCACTTCTGATGATCGGATCACCTCCTGCTGTAGTACTAGAGCTTCATATCACATAACAATAATACAATGGAAAGATTGAACTTGCGATATCTAAAGCCCGGGGTGGACAGTAGAATTTGCGCCAAGCCACGTCATATAATACAGGTTCTGTTATTTTTCTTTTGCCTAGTGTCGCTGTGTATAATATTCTGCTTTAGTGTAAATGTCTATTTGGTAAATATTAATCTTCACTCCTGACCTAAGGGATGTCACCCAGGATTTTACTGGGAGGTGTATTTAACAGTGGTTGTCTGTCCACTGGTTTCAACTTACCGGTTTAAAATTATAACCGAGGTCTGGTTGTATGTCCATATTTGGACTTATGGCTAGCTTTTCTAAGAATGTTTGCAACTAGAGCTTAGGTCTTAATTCATGACCATATAAGGCTTCAATGGTCAGTCTTTACCTGGAATGTGTTAAAACACTGCCCCTGAGTTTCGCTCAAGGAAGCGTAGCGTCTTCGGCGCATGCGCGAATTAGTAGGGGTTAAGCGAGATTTCCGATCTGGGGGTCGAACGAAAAATGTCAGAGGGTTAAGACGTGTTTTCGACGTCTTTGTGTTTTCGGCTTCATGCCTTGGGAAATGGAAAACCTCTGTAGATGGACTTAGAAGTATTTGAAGATATTCCCCGATGATAGTGATATATTTCTACACGTCTAGGAGACGTGTGTGTGTGTGTTATTAGTGCATTCTGATGGTCTATCAAGGTAAATGGACATTAGTAGAGTTGACGGCTGAGAAAGAGAAGGTTGCTAAGATTGAGAAATTGCTAGCAGAAGAAGGTTGCAGAGTTTTAGCTCTTAATGATTTAAATAAGAAACTTAGTCAAGAGATTGCGCATAAAGATTGTAACACCTAGTTTTCAACTTACATACCCCTCCACGTGCATTATTTATTTCCTAACTACTGTACATTGACTAAAGGGAAAAGTAAGAAATTTCTTTCGAATGAATTCAAACATCGTTCTTCCTTATAGAGTCAAACAAAAATCATTGATGAACTCTGTCACATAACGTCCTAATCTTTCGTCCAATGTTCTGCCTTTCCTATGCTTCACTACCCAACGTCAGTATTCATCGGTCATTAATTTTTTTTTTCGAGCGCACACTCTGTCGGGAATCGGCATAAAACTCTGCTGATTTATTATGTCAGCATGCCCGTTGCTACTTACCTTCGATATGTATCGATGTAATTTTCTTGAGAATCCGTTGGTCGGAAATATTCCTTATTTGAGCCATGTAAATAGCTAGCAAAACACTCGATTTAACACATATCTTGGCGTATATCTAAGTGAAGACTGTTTGGAATGGAATCATAGTTTTACACAAGAAAGCAGAACAAGGACTAAATCTATGGAATATCGTTTGAAATCACTACCGTACATGATATTGTTCTTGAGATGTTGCGAAATATTGCTATGAAAGAAACACAATACTGGATTTTTCGCTTATATTTAATTATAAATTTATAGTTGAACTAATCATTATTGAGTGAATGTTATGTGTGCCCCCGCATGACTCAATTTTTGTAAAATATAACCATACAGACCTAGTAAATTAAATTTTGCTAAATCACCTTCAGCAGGGGGTTCTGTCATGAAATATTCTAATCCACATATATAAATTATTAGGTAAATATGAAGCCTAACAAATAAAATTAATAAAGAGAAGAGCAATGGTAAAATGACAGTGCTGTCACAAGGAATGTACTCGAAATCCCCCTTGTTTTCTGCTTCGTCTGCAAATTGTAACGCTTTCACGTTGATATAAAAGCTTACTGTATTATTACCCGCTTTCTTCAATGAAACGTGTGCTGTATTTCTTGGAAAAGCATTGAGAGGCCCTGCGTAATGACCTAAATTAATCCTAACATTAATTATATTACGTTACCAAAACGAACGAACAGATGGACAAAAGGATAGCGAGAAGGGAGAGGCAGAAAGCCGAACACTAAACACGCTTCGCGCGATACGCAAATGCTGCCATCACGCGTGTAAGTCTACATGCACTAATTTTTTTTTTCAGACGGACAGTGATAAAATACACTACCCTTTCCCAGAGTTAGGTTTATAAATCATAACAGACTCTTATTAGAAAAGATAACAATAGATGGGTTTACGTTTGAACACATAACAGTACCCAGACAGCACATCTTCGAAACAGGAGGTAGAAGAAATTGCATATTTTGAACGCAGCCACGTAGCTCCTTTAAATTAGTATTTTTGGGTTCCTTAGGGCTTGCTGACAAATAATATGTAAAACGTTACGCAAATAGTCCAGGAATTAATAAATTATACCCAAAATAAAATATTGGGGGTGCCTGACAGCATAAAATCATTTCTGCTCATAAGATTTTTTTTTAACGTGTTTGAAAAAAATTTACGTTACAGAAATAGCCTACCATGTAAACTCCAAATTGATTGGAGCGCAACAAATGAAAGCCTAACCACGATTGGTCGGGCTATAAATACTATCTTGGTTGTTAGGGGAGACGGGAAAAGATAACATTTTTTCAAACACTTATCGAAACGTGGCTCATTGGCCAGTCTCGCTGATATACACACTTGGGAGCGTTAGTTCGAGACCACTTGTTTAAATGATCCTGATAAAGCATCAGTGCGTTGAAGCCAGCATATATTTTGCTCAATAAAAGCCTGGAACATAGGCAGATGGAAATTTGTGCCAGTTTGTGCCAGAATTCATTGCTAATCAACGTATCTGTGTTATTCGTATGAATTGTGGTAAGCTTGAACCATTTAATATCTTTTAATGAAAATTGAATGTGAATTGTTGATTTATGCCTGTATATATATGTGTAGTTCAGTGGCAAACGTGAGGTAAAGCCTAAAATGCTCCAGCCTGAACAGAGGGTGTCGGAGAGAAGTAAAACGGCATGGAATGGCCAAATAGTACACTGACACCTGGATGATTGATTAGACAGAAATAATGCTGGAAGTGCAGAGGCGTAGTAACCATTAGGAAGGGTAATGCTGGTATAAAGTATTTCAGATGAAGCTGACTGTTGGCCTAACGCTCTGAACGCAATGTTTGTGATGTATTGTGATCAGTGTAAAAAGAAAATATAAATTAGTTATGAAGTAGAAGGTACATCCTTCTTGATTTCAGGGACAGTGGTCTTGATGGTACTGAGCAGCACCTAGTCAGAGCTTTGCTGAATCCAGAGTCGGACAGCATACTCCTTGGTCTTTTTAGCTATCAGTGAGGTGTCTCCTGAGCCCAGAGGAGAATTCGAGCAGAGGAGTCCTTTCCTGCCGCCATCACGCCAGATAAGCGAATTGGCCAGCTGAGCTCAACATTATGTCCCCTCATCTTGAACTGACTTTTTAAAATTAACATTAAGAGGGGAATTTACTTGTCTTAAAATCAGGAACTGTGAACATCTCCAATACTGGTCCCTAAAGACAAACTATTGAAGTCATGATGACAAATACCAACAGAGCTTGAACAAAACAAAACCAGTATTACCTCATTTTACTACTACACAACTGACACACATAGAACATTTGTAATAATATATGTCACTACAATATTCATATTAAATACATTCTGTACATAACTTGTAATTTAAATTGATTGTGCTTCCTGGTTCCCTTGTAGTTGAATCAGGACACATATTCATTCATGCCAGTAATGAATACATATTGTTATTCGAAAGTTTATCAGTGACTCTTTTAAGATATCTTTGTAGAGTGTTATATGTATGTGAGTGTCACAGTGTTGTCAAGAGTAGTGGATTACATTAAATTGTTTATCTGTCTGTTGTTGTGACTTACACTTCTTCATACACATACCCTAGACACATAACGTAGCATCACACTATTCCAGAATAATTCTGACTGAGATAAAGAGATATGTGGTAGCAAGTAAGGTTATCTATAATACACTACTCTTAATAGATATAGATACCTTCACAGCTGATCTCAGTCAGTACACTAAGTTCCCTATAAATATTTATAACATCCCACTTCACCACATATATTGGGGTCTCGCTCGTCCGGGATTTTGAATCTTTAACTATTAAAAATATTGGGGGTAATTCACTTCAGGGAATATAAGAATTAAAAGGTATCCTTGGGTGGAATTAAATAAGGTTGAGCTCACGGTGCCTGTGTTGTCCATTAGAGATTGAATTGTTGGTTAGACATTGTATAAATTTACATAATAGACAATGGCGGACCTGGCCAAATTTCGATCTGCTGCGGTTCAGACTGCAAAAGAGTTAGGATTAGATGGGCAAGTTATGGTTGCCTATGTCACGACGGAATGTGACAAATTTATTGAACGTGAAGAAAGAAGGTTTGAAGCCGAAAGAAAGTTAGAGGCTGACAGGGAAATTAAGAAGTTACAATTTGAAGCTGAGGCTGAGACTAAGAGGTTGCAGATTGAGGCTGACAAAGAGGCTAAAGCATTGGAAGCCGAGGAAAGAAGACAAGCTGCAGAAAGGGAAGAGAAGAAATTAGCTGCAGAAAGGGAAGAGAAGAAATTAGCTGCAGAAAGGGAAGAGAAGAGATTAGCTGCAGAGAGGGAAGCAGAAAAGGAGGAGAAGAGATTACAAAGGGAACATGAGTTACGACTAAGGGAGTTTGAGTTTCAAGGCCATGCTCCTGAAAATGGTGCCAGTCCCTTTGCCTCTGATGCTACGGTTACTCAGGGAGCCTCGACCTCAGCTATGAACTTTCATTTAGATCATTTTGTTGAGAAAGACGATGATATTGAGAGCTATATAAATAGGTATGAACTATTAGCCACCACGTATGGGTTAGAGAGAGAAAGGTGGAGCTTAAAGTTATCTCAGGGACTTCGTGGGGCAGCTTATGAAGTTTTTGCAAAAATGAGCAGAGGTGATCAGGAAAATTATGACATGCTAAAGCAGGCTCTTTTGTTAAGGTATGAAAAGAATGCAGAGTTTTACAGGAAAAAATTTAGGAATGCTAAACTACTGTCAGGTGAAACCTATCACCAGTTCTCTGCACGAATCGAGACATACTTGGAGAAATGGACTTCTCTGGGGAAAACCCAAGATCTTAAGGAAATGGTCCTTATAGAGCAACTAAGAGAGTCCATGGCTCCAGACCTGAGAAAGTTTCTCATGGAACAAGGTGCAGAGAGGCTGGAAGAGTTGCTAAATGTTGCTGAAAGGTATCAAGCAGCTCAAGCAGAGGTAACAGGTAATAAAAAGAAACAGGTGGACAACTTTAGGGCACCACAGAACTTTAATAAATTTGATCCTAGGGATCAAAATAAAGGTAAGCACCAATTTGATAGGCCACGGTATGACAATAAAAATAAATTCCCACAATTCGATGAAAGGAAATATGATGAAAGAAAATCTTTCAACCAAGGAAAAAGGTGGTGTAAGAATTGTCAGATGGACAATCATGACACTGACCGTTGCAGAAGGAAACCTGTGTATATGGCAACCCTTCAGGTCAGGTCGACCTCAAGACAGGAGGAGGATATTATGTTAGATACCACTCCAGAAGAGATGAGGAAGGCACAGGCTGGGGNTAAAACACTCAAGCCTTGTTTCAGAAAATTGTCAACTTGTCATACAACTCCAGGCAAGGGAGATTTTTACATGAAAAACAAGTTGATGTATAGGAAGACTGGAGCTAGATCCCATGGTCACGGACAGCTGGTTCTTCCAAAAAGATACAGGACAGAATTAATAAGGAGCCTACATGTGAAACCAGATGGGGACCATGAGAAAATAGGTACCATCATTCAAAAGGTGGCTCACAATTATTATTGGCCCAAAGCAAGATGGGACATTGAGAATTTTGTAGAAAGGTGTAGCATAGCACATGAGGGAACACCCACAAGTGGGAACATGGATCAGGACCTGGACACGCCCCGGAGCAAAATTAGGCCTGATAATAAAAAGAAAAATAGATTTGATAAGGTGGACCAAATGGAATGGGAAGCCCCTTTTCACGGACAAGCTTCACTTAACTGTTTTACAATGGCCACTATGCGGAGAGTGCAAAAAGATGTCTTACCCCAGGATAAGCCGAAAATCCCTCAATCGGACTTAAACAAACTGGAGGAAGAAGATGTAGAGAGGAAATCTCTCATCAAGAATTTTAAGTGGGGAGGAAACCCCAGGAAAAGAAAAATTGGTAGCGGTCGTTTTGTGAATGATAATTCTGGGAGGAAAAATCATCACTATAAAGCTTCGAGTGGAAGAGACCATACCGGTGCATGGACAAATAGGTCCACACAATTAAAGGTCCATATGTAGCTTTGTTAAGAACGTGGACTGATGAAAAGGCAGAGGAAAACATTACATCTTCATACCAATATGTGAATGAGCTGACCACTCGGTTAAAAACTGGCTGGAAACTTGCCAATGAAAATTTGAAACAAGCCAGGAAGAAACATGCTGCCTATTATAACAGGAAGGCGAAAGACAGAAATTTGGCTGTGGGAGAGAAAGTACTGCTTCTTTTGCCTGGGAGTCAGAATAAGTTACAAATTGGATGGCAGGGTCCATATATAGTTTTAGAGAATGTGTCTAGAACAAATTATAAGATAGATAAGAAGGGGAAAGAAAAAATCTATCATGTGAATCTCCTGAAGAAATATTTGGAAAGAGAACATCAGGAAGAGACACACTTGTTGACCTTGTCCATCGCCATGGAGATGAAAAAGGAACCACTTTCATCATTTGAATATCCATTACACCCCTGTGAGACAGCAGCACAGGTGAAAATCAGTACACATTTAACGAAAACTCAGAAAGAGAGAGTGCAACAGGTTCTAAAGAATCATGCAGAGGTGTTAACAGACCGACCAGGGCATACAAACCTATTGGAATATGATATGAAACTCATAGACTCCACACCTGTCTGTATGAAACCATATTCGATTCCGTTTGCTAAGGAAAAAGCTTTGAAGGAAGAGATAGACTATCTATTGAAGGAAGGAATTATTTCGCACAGTGAGTCTTCGTATAGTTCCGGGGTGGTACTCTTAAGGAAGCCCTCTGGAGAACATAGACTCTGTATAGATTACAGGAGACTGAATGCTATTACAGAAGGACAGGTGGATCCATTGCCGGATACAAATCAGCTGTTTGCCAGACTAAATAAAGCTAAATATTTCTCAAAAGTGGATCTGAGTAAAGGATACTATCAGATTCCAGTAAAGCCTGAGGTTAGACCATACCTAGCTTTTAGTACCTCAGAAGGACACTATGAGTTTAATAGATTGCCATTTGGATTGAAGAATGCGCCTAGTGTCTTCTCTAGAATGATGAGAAAATTATTGGATCCTCTGAATAATCCCTGTATAACAAATTTTATGGATGATATCCTTATAGCAACAGAAACATTTGAGGAACACATTGACTCTCTGAACATGCTGTTTGATCGACTTAGGGAGGCAAATTTAACAGCCCGACCAACCAAATGTTGCGTTGGATGTAAAGAATTGGAATTTTTGGGACACACAGTTTATCAGGGAAACATGACCCCTGACCCAAAGAACTTAGAGAAACTACAGAAAGCCCCGAGACCACAAACCAAGAAGGACGTGAGATCCTTTGTCTCATTATGTGGTTTCTACCAGAAGTATATCAAAAACTTTAATTCCATATGTGCACCGTTAACTGAATTGACACGTAAAGGACATCCAGATCGCATTACATGGACTCCACAATGTGAAATGACTTACCAAGAATTGAAGGAAAAGCTCACAAGTAAACCCATTTTGAAATTACCTGACTTAAGTCAAGAATTCATAGTAAGGACGGATGCAAGTAATATTGGGTTAGGTGCAACTCTACTACAGAAATTAGATGCATTGGATGGGGAATTAAGCCCAGTGGCATATGCTAGCAGAAAGTTGAATAAAGCTGAAATCAACTACTCAACTAGCGAAAAAGAATGTCTTGCAGTAATATGGGCAATAAAGAAATTCAATATTTATCTATATGGGAAGGCATTTAAGTTGCAAACTGACCACAAACCTTTATCGTTTTTAGCACAGGCTAAGCATGAGAACTCTAGGTTACTCCGATGGTCTTTGCTTCTGGCTCCATATAATTTTAGCATTGAATATATATCTGGAAAAACCAATCTGGGAGCGGATTTTTTAAGCCGCCATCCGTGTGATGAGAATCACCGTAAACCCCAGAAATAATAATAAATTTCTCTATGTGTATATAGAATAAAGGACTGACATATAATGTCTGTTTTAAGAGGGGAGGTGTCATGAAATATTCTAATCCACATATATAAATTATTAGGTAAATATGAAGCCTAACAAATAAAATTAATAAAGAGAAGAGCAATGGTAAAATGACAGTGCTGTCACAAGGAATGTACTCGAAATCCCCCTTGTTTTCTGCTTCGTCTGCAAATTGTAACGCTTTCACGTTGATATAAAAGCTTACTGTATTATTACCCGCTTTCTTCAATGAAACGTGTGCTGTATTTCTTGGAAAAGCATTGAGAGGCCCTGCGTAATGACCTAAATTAATCCTAACATTAATTATATTACGTTACCAAAACGAACGAACAGATGGACAAAAGGATAGCGAGAAGGGAGAGGCAGAAAGCCGAACACTAAACACGCTTCGCGCGATACGCAAATGCTGCCATCACGCGTGTAAGTCTACATGCACTAATTTTTTTTCAGACGGACAGTGATAAAATACACTACCCTTTCCCAGAGTTAGGTTTATAAATCATAACAGACTCTTATTAGAAAAGATAACAATAGATGGGTTTACGTTTGAACACATAACAGTACCCAGACAGCACATCTTCGAAACAGGAGGTAGAAGAAATTGCATATTTTGAACGCAGCCACGTAGCTCCTTTAAATTAGTATTTTTGGGTTCCTTAGGGCTTGCTGACAAATAATATGTAAAACGTTACGCAAATAGTCCAGGAATTAATAAATTATACCCAAAATAAAATATTGGGGGTGCCTGACAGCATAAAATCATTTCTGCTCATAAGATTTTTTTTTAACGTGTTTGAAAAAAAATTTACGTTACAGAAATAGCCTACCATGTAAACTCCAAATTGATTGGAGCGCAACAAATGAAAGCCTAACCACGATTGGTCGGGCTATAAATACTATCTTGGTTGTTAGGGGAGACGGGAAAAGATAACATTTTTTCAAACACTTATCGAAACGTGGCTCATTGGCCAGTCTCGCTGATATACACACTTGGGAGCGTTAGTTCGAGACCACTTGTTTAAATGATCCTGATAAAGCATCAGTGCGTTGAAGCCAGCATATATTTTGCTCAATAAAAGCCTGGAACATAGGCAGATGGAAATTTGTGCCAGTTTGTGCCAGAATTCATTGCTAATCAACGTATCTGTGTTATTCGTATGAATTGTGGTAAGCTTGAACCATTTAATATCTTTTAATGAAAATTGAATGTGAATTGTTGATTTATGCCTGTATATATATGTGTAGTTCAGTGGCAAACGTGAGGTAAAGCCTAAAATGCTCCAGCCTGAACAGAGGGTGTCGGAGAGAAGTAAAACGGCATGGAATGGCCAAATAGTACACTGACACCTGGATGATTGATTAGACAGAAATAATGCTGGAAGTGCAGAGGCGTAGTAACCATTAGGAAGGGTAATGCTGGTATAAAGTATTTCAGATGAAGCTGACTGTTGGCCTAACGCTCTGAACGCAATGTTTGTGATGTATTGTGATCAGTGTAAAAAAGAAAATATAAATTAGTTATGAAGTAGAAGGTACATCCTTCTTGATTTCAGGGACAGTGGTCTTGATGGTACTGAGCAGCACCTAGTCAGAGCTTTGCTGAATCCAGAGTCGGACAGCATACTCCTTGGTCTTTTTAGCTATCAGTGAGGTGTCTCCTGAGCCCAGAGGAGAATTCGAGCAGAGGAGTCCTTTCCTGCCGCCATCACGCCAGATAAGCGAATTGGCCAGCTGAGCTCAACATTATGTCCCCTCATCTTGAACTGACTTTTTAAAATTAACATTAAGAGGGGAATTTACTTGTCTTAAAATCAGGAACTGTGAACATCTCCAATACTGGTCCCTAAAGACAAACTATTGAAGTCATGATGACAAATACCAACAGAGCTTGAACAAAACAAAACCAGTATTACCTCATTTTACTACTACACAACTGACACACATAGAACATTTGTAATAATATATGTCACTACAATATTCATATTAAATACATTCTGTACATAACTTGTAATTTAAATTGATTGTGCTTCCTGGTTCCCTTGTAGTTGAATCAGGACACATATTCATTCATGCCAGTAATGAATACATATTGTTATTCGAAAGTTTATCAGTGACTCTTTTAAGATATCTTTGTAGAGTGTTATATGTATGTGAGTGTCACAGTGTTGTCAAGAGTAGTGGATTACATTAAATTGTTTATCTGTCTGTTGTTGTGACTTACACTTCTTCATACACATACCCTAGACACATAACGTAGCATCACACTATTCCAGAATAATTCTGACTGAGATAAAGAGATATGTGGTAGCAAGTAAGGTTATCTATAATACACTACTCTTAATAGATATAGATACCTTCACAGCTGATCTCAGTCAGTACACTAAGTTCCCTATAAATATTTATAACATCCCACTTCACCACAGGTTCATAAATTCGAGTCAATAACTGTCCTCTTAAAAGGGGCGGAGATTAATACGTTTATTACAGCTTAGAGAGGATCTAAGTTGGTATGCTTGCTTTTCTAAAATTTCTACGAGGCTCCCTGAAATAGAAGCATCATTCTTCTATTTATATCTCTATTAAGAGTAATCTTGAGCGAAGGTGGGTACTTCTGAAAACCCTCATCCTTTTACTCAAAGTTGGACTAATTTTGGATCACCACTGCAGAGCATGGCAGACAACACCCGCCACAAATAATAACGACGCCTATATGAAAATATAACTAAGACGCCATACACAGTGGTTGGCTTTAAAATGAAAAGATAAACTAGCCTGAATTGTGATTGGCTTTAACGAGAATAAACTAGCGAAATTACATTTCAAGTGGGCGAAGTTTTAACTATAAGACCTGAGTGTTTGAAGATTCCCCAACTGGATTTCCAATTCGCTTCGAGAGACAAGGCATCAGGAAGAGATAGGAAAAGGATTCCGTTACAGGACGGGTCAAAAGTTATTAAGAAGTAACTTGTAAAATCAAAAGTATAAATTTTAAAAAATAATACTTAGAGTCACTAGTCCGAGGAAATCCTAGGAGTTCGGAATTTACAATGACCATTAACTCATTTGAGAAGACTGCATCTTTACGGCTTCAGTAAAAAACGTCTGCATCCATTCAGATTGAAGGGATAAGTTTTAACATATATGGTCTCTTATTTTATGTGTGACTTTTACATGTATGAAATACTTATTACGGTAACATTGTGTATGAGGATGCCAGCCTCATTATGTTAAATAAATCGGCACATAAAGCACCACTGTAAAAGCTGGTGACTGCTTTGTTTTCTCACAAGGAACCACTAGCCGAGGTCGCATCAGGCGCCACAGAGAGCCGACCGAGGCTGATGATGATAATATCATAATGTATATTTGAGATGTCAAAGCTCTATTTTGGACTGATATGTATGTACAGTATACACATATACATACAGTAAAAGTCCAACAATCCGGGTGCCAGAAATCCGCACCACCGAGAATCCTGACTTTTTGAAAACTCAAACTTTTTAACATTTCCGGGCAGAAAAGTGCATAAAGCAGTAATTAAATTCGTGGAACAGAACCATAGCTTTAGTCTTCAAGACGTCATGTACGTGCACATGGTGCAGAATAATCTGATCAAAAAGAAATTACAAAGTCGTAAACAAGGCAATATACGAAAGTACTTAAAGGAAATAATCGAATCGTCTGCCGATCAAACTAGTGTTCCATCGACAAGCAGTGCAGCAGACGCAGTAGAAGCTGTGAGTGGTCCATCCACGAGTAATGCAGCAGACGGAGCAAATGTCGCGGAAATGAAAGAACAATTATGCTCATTTTGATAAATGAAGCATTATGTATTTGTTAATGAGAATCAACATTTTCTTGTTCATTTCTTTTTTATTCTTCCTTCAATTTCAGTTTTAAAAGTACTGCGCGAGAATCTGGAAAATCCGGACTGACCAAATCCCCGAACTGTCCGGATTTTTGGATTTTTACTATATATATATATATATATATATATATATATATAAATTGTTTACACTTACCCCAAAATTTGGGAATACACAATCTCCTTGCACAGATTTAGACTGGACACAGCTCTGTATTAGATGCTTCGAAATCACTTAGGTCTGGGAATTACAGTTAATTCCTCTAACGGCGGAATATATATATACTGCTCAAAAAAAGTTAAAGGCCACTTTCAATTTTTAGGTCATTTCAACTATGCTGTTTTTTTTAAACCTGAACACTCAGTCAAAAAAGTTTTGCTGCATTTTGTTGCATGCATAAACAATGTTTGTTAATCTGACAATAAATCAAATCTGTGTTACGTATGTGTACCTCCAAGGTCAATCAAATGCACGTGGTGGAAAAGGAAATAATGCATGTTTGAAAATGCTTCCTATAGCAAAGCCTGTTGATAACATTGCTGACATTTGCTTTTCACGTGCAAGTAGTGACTATAGTGAACACATGTCACCAACTTTTGGGAAGGAACGGGCAATGGGATGTTTGTTACATTTACCATTTTAGCCATGGCTCAGCGTGTCTTGCCGTCTTGTGGTTGACCTTGGACGTACTGACCTGCGTTGTTCTGCGACACTGCCGGTTGCATTATAACGATCACGCAGAGTTTGTATGACAGAGTGGGCAACTCCTAATCTCCTAGCAACTTCTCGCAGCCCTACATCATCCTGCAGCCATGCCATCGCTCTCCATCTGTCAACATTGGTCAAGCGTCTTAGCTGAGCCATGGCTAAAATGGTAAATGTTACAAACATACCCATTGCCCGTTCCTTCCGAAAAGTGGGTGAAATGTGTTCACCATTGTCACGACTTGCACGTGAAAAGCAAATTTCAGCAATGTTATCAACAGGCTTTGCCATAGGAAGCATTTTCAAACATGCATTATTTCCCTTTCCACCACGTGCATTTGACTGGCCTTGGAGGTACACACACGTAACACAGATTTAATTTATTGTCAGATTAACAAACATTGCTTAAGCATGCAACAAAATGCAGCAAAACTTTTTTGACTGAGTGTTCAGGTTTTAAAAAAAAACAGCATAGTTGAAATGACCTAAAAATTGAAAGTGGCCTTTAACTTTTTTTGAGCAGTATATATATATATATATATATATATATATATATATATATATATATATATATATATATATATATATATATATATATATATATATATATATATATATATATATATATATATATATATTTTTTTTATTTTTATTTGCACGCTTTCGTTCACCTAACCCAATTTCATCTGCCTTGAGCGTCTGTGATTTCATGCTCATGGGCTTCGGGAAAATTCAGAGGAAGATGGGATGGTTGAGGAAAGCGAAAGTCTCTTGATGCATACATCAGGAGACAGAAGATTTAGAGAGATAGTTACTAAAAGACAGCTCTGGACACCACATTTAAGAGACTCGAATCGGCGATATTTGTGGTAGTTACTCATGCAACGCAACGAACGTGCTTCTGAAAGTCAGTCGACTCCTGAAGAGAGGAGAAACAGTCAAGAATCCACTGTGAACCAGTGTGACGATACGGTTGTGCAATCTCAAGTCCACTCCGGCAGGATTGCATTACATTCCCGTGCGAATGATATTTTATTATTTTTCTCTCCCCTGTCATTATTATGTGGCATATTTTATGCACCATTATTTACTCTCTATGCTGAATATTGTAGGGTGAAGTCTCTAACACTCCACACCCCTACGGAAGTATTGGCCACAGGACTTTCTTTAATTTTCACATGTTTGCTTTGAGCCGATTCCAGACAGAACTGTAATAACGCCATGTAATTTGACCGATCAGCGACTGATAAGCTTTCGCTTCATTCGTCTGGCCACATTTGATAGAGACGGTCATCTCTATTGATCCCTTTGAACGTGACGGTCCAGGGGTCTAGCGACTATCCCTATGTTTGCACAAGACGGGAGATAATGAGGTAATCGCTTCCAATGTACGTTCTGTATCGAGATTACAGACAAATCTGTATGGAAACTCACGATTTGCAGACGATAGCATCGGGGCAGTATCAGTGCACAACATTTGTTTGTGAAGATAGCACAAGATGCCGACGGAAGTCTGACGCAACGATATGAAGAGGTCACGCGTGGATATTAAATTAAATTTTTTGAAACACGTGAGGGTATTTTTTAAATTTGAAGCACCCCTACCCACGTAGTGCTGAACGAGATTCGATTGGATTGGTTGATTTGAGAGGCCGGAATATACAATGTACCTCATTGGAAAATTAGGCGGAAACACAGCTGGAATTTGAACTGAGGATTGTGAGATATAATGTAGTGAAATCAAAGTCAGTACACACACTGCAGCGCAAACGTCAGACTAGCGATTCCTAAAAGCCAAAAAGAAAAAAGGAGACATTGGACTTAGAAATTCCACAACTATAAGTGACAGATCGAGTATTGGGCAACTTAGGAATTTACAAGTAAACCCGCATTTTTAATACAAGACTGGAAACTTAGGAATTTGATCACAAGTCATATAGAAATTAAACAAAAGTTTTCCCAGGCTAGTGATTTCGCAGAACACCCGCCGTCAGGGGATTTAACTCTAATTTCCCAGACCAAATCATAGAGGAATTAAACAAAAGTTTTCCCAGGGGAGTGATTTCGCAGAACACCCGCCGTTAGAGGAATTAACTGTAATTCCCAGACCTAAGTGATTTCGAAGCATCTAATACAGAGCTGTGTCCAGTCTAAATCTGTGCAAGGAGATTGTGTATTCCCAAATTTTGGGGTAAGTGTAAACAATTTATTTACTAATGTAAATTTTACAGGTTTCTTGCTAAGTGATTATTTATGATGCTTGTCATAAAATTAACAGTGATACAACGTAAAAATATCTCCAAAGGATAAAATGTAGGGATAAAAAGAATGCGTAAGTTACTAGAAGGCATGATCGCCCACGCCGCGGGTCATCACCCGCCATGGAAATTAAATTGCTAGAACGTTTACCCTTGGAACGGAATGAGAACGAAGATCAAAAGAAAAAGTCACGTCCCCAAGATGACACAAGGTAAAGAAATCGACAAAAGGGAGCATAGTTCTTATACGCAACAGTAATTTCTTGGACGCTTTTGCGATATTTTGTCCTTTATTTGAATGCAGCGGCAAACGCAGTACAGAAGATTCTAGAAAATATTTCGAAAAAAAACCAACTAACCTTGAAAAGTAACTTTTTCTTAATAATGATGTTAGGAATATAAAACCTAGCTGGCCGGATGGCCCATCTTGAGCAGTGAAATAATATGCTTTCATTTATACAGTCGGATAGATAATAAGAAAGATATTGACAAAAGACTGTGTTGTTCACATCAACGAACGACTGCATTGAGACAATAATGTCACTAATTTTCAAAAAAAGGATGGCCTTGAAGACGCCAGTGCTAAAATCTAGTTAGAATGAAAGAGAGAGGGTGTTAAGGAGAATTGTGGCTAAAAATAACTTTACAGGCAAAATTGTGTAGGGGAGGGCAGAGTTGGTTCAAAAAAAAACAAGTGTGTTTTTTGTGAAACGCAAGTAGAGACGGACGGACCAACAGACAAATATGCATACTTGACTGAGGTATGACTGAATTGACTTTTTGGTAGGATGTTTGAATTTGAAAAAAGAAAAGGCGGTGATTGGCCATAGATGAATATATTATCGGCGCTCAGACGCGCATTTTTGCCATTCGTCATAAGTTGTCCTAGTAGACACAGTAAAATATTAAGTGGTGATTTTCCAGAAGCAAATTGAAGTAGTTAGAGGGACGCCATCCTAAAGCCAGCAGCTCAGCTGAGTTTTGCTAGCATATACTGTGTTCTATGTTCATAATTCTGACCTGTGAGTTTTTATTTGACACCAATGTGGTGTCAAATGAGGTGTTGAATATTACAAGAGGGACCCGTGCAGTAACATTTTGTCAGAGCAGCCTGTTATAGCCCCCAAGCACGGAGAGGTGGGGCCACCAGACTTCTGATATAGCCCCCAAGCACGGAGAGGTGGGGCCACCAGACTTCTGATATTGCCCCCAAGCACGGAGAGGTGGGGCCACCTGATTCCAGCACCAGACTTACTCCTTCAAGTTACGTGAGAGTCTGGCCTGCTGAAAACTCACCAACTTGATTTCTAACACACCAATTATAATACCCTCAATAAATGGGCAATGTGTAGTCGCTATAGATCGGGAGTGATGAGGCCACCCCAACAGCACATCCATAAATAGTTCTTCCCCATAAAGTACAACTATAAACAGTAGTAATATTAACTAGTCTTGTAACATACCTATGTACACACTTTTCATTTATTATGCCATATATTCATGCATATCATTAATACTTTCAAAACCTTTCATATGTTCTGACCAAAATAAAACCTTGGTTCAGAACAAATAAATTTAAAGAAAATTTACTATCAAAATTTTACACAGCTTGAGTTAGTTCAGTGTGTTTTAAATTTTATTAATATTATTAGACTTATTAAATATCTGTGTGTGTGTGTGTTTGTATATATTAATACAACACCTTACATTCAGTACCCTAGATTTTTTAACGTAGCCACATTCATTAGTAAAAAAAAGATAGGTGTGAGGTCGTAGTGGTAGCAAGAAGGGCCTTCTGAAAATTCACAGCTATTTTTATATCAGGAGCCTTCACAGCTGACCTCATGCATCACACTAAGTAATATCACCATCATACAATACCATCAAATCCACTACATATATTGGGTAGCTCGGTTTCGGGATTTAAATTAATCACATATATTAGGATCTCCTGGGGGAGGGGGGGAGAGAAATAAATTAAGGGAACACATTATAAAAATTAAAAGTGTCCCTGAAAATAAAAGTTGGTGAATCTTCACAGCCAGTGGTAGTTAATTAATTAATTAGAATTATTTTAGACTAGAGTAATTAGAATTACTTTAGTGGTTGGAAATTTACTTTGCTCATTACTGGAATTGTTAAAAAGTATGGCGGAGCTAGCCAAATTCAGATCAGCTGCTGTGCTGACGGCAAAGGATATGGGAATGGATGGTCAGATTTTAATTCAATATGTAACGGCTGAATGTGATAAGTATATTGAACGGGAAGAAAGAAGATTAAAAAAAGAGGCTGAAAGAAAATTAGAGTCTGAAAGGTTGGCTGAAGAGAAGAGGTTACAAATTGAGGCTGAGACTAAGAGGTTGCAGATTGAGGCTGACAAAGAGGCTAAAGCATTGGAGGCAGAAGAAAAACGACAGCAAAGGGAGGCAGAAGAAAAACGACAGCAAAGGGAGGCAGAAGATAAAAAGGCCGAAAGGGAGGCAGAAGATAGAAGGTTGCAAAGGGAGCACGAATTACGACTAAGGGAGCTGGAATTACAAGGCCAGGCTCCTGAAAATGGTGCCAGCCCTTTTGCCTCAGATGCTACGCCCAGTCTGGGAGCCTCAACATCAGCTATGGGGTTTCATTTAGACCATTTTGTTGAAAAAGACGATGACATAGAGGGGTACCTAGGACGTTTTGAGTTATTAGCTACTACATATGGGTTAGAGAGAGAGAGAGGTGGAGTTTAAAGCTATCACAGGGACTGAGAGGTACTTCTTATGAAGTCTTCGCAAAAATGAACAGAGAAGACCAAGACAATTATGACATGTTAAAGCAGGCTTTGTTATTGAGGTACGAAAAAAATGGGGAATTTTATCGTAAGAAATTTAGAAATGCCAAACTGTTGTCTGGGGAGACATACCACCAATTCTCTGCCAGACTGGAAACCTATTTGGAGAAATGGACTGCTCTGGGGAAGACCCAAGATCTTAAAGAAATGATCATGATTGAGCAATTGAGAGAGTCCATGGCTCCAGACATGAGAAAATTCCTCATGGAACAAGGTGCAGAGAAGTTGGGGGAGGTTTTAAATGTCGCTGAGAGGTATCAGGCAGCCCAGGCAGAGGTAAGTGGTGCTAAAAAGAAGCACATAGACAATTTTAAAGCTCCACAGCAATTTAATAAATTTGATAATAGAGAGCAGGGAAATAAAGGTAGGACAAACTTTGAACGGCCAAGAAATGACTACCGAGACAGAAACTCACAGTTCAATGACCAAAAATTCAATGAAAGAAAACCGTTGAACCAAGGAAAAAGATGGTGTAAATGGTGCAAGAAAGATAACCATAACACCGAATTTTGTAGAAGGAAACCTTCAAACATTGCTGCAATGAAGTCGGGGACGCAAAGATTAAAGGTTAATCCTAATGGACAGCAGGAACCTTATCACCCCCCAGTTTGTGAGGATGTTATTTGTAATGGGGTCACCATAAGGTGCCTTTATGATACAGGTTTGGATTATGATTCAGTTGTGAAGTCTAGCCTAGTGGACCCAAGTCAGTATACCACAGAAACAGTGGAAATACAAGGGGCGACTAAGGACATACCACTCATGACACTTCCCATCGCAAGGATAACGGTGAAAACTCGCTATGTGGAAGGAGAAATCAGAGCAGCAGTGATAGATGAACCAATCTACCCTCTGATATTGGGGTGTAGATACGTCTTCTTGGGGAATCCCGAGAGGCCTGTGATCATGGCGACAGTGCAGACCAGGTCACAGAAGAAGGAGGAAGAAGGTGAACCTATAAATGCTCATCCAGAGGAGATGAGGAAGGCGCAGGCTGAGGATAGGACACTCAAGCCATGTTTTAAAAAATTGCCCAAATGCCACACACCTCCGAGCAAGGGGGAATATTTTATGAAGAACAAACTATTATACAGGAAGGCCGGAACTGGAACAAATGGTCACAACCAGCTGGTTCTTCCCACTTCATATAGAGATAAAGTGATGGAACTCGGGCATGCGATTCCCTTCAGTGGTCACATGGGGATCAGCGCCACAGGACAGCGTATAGCTTGTCATTACTTCTGGCCAGGGATAACGGAGGATATAAAAAGATATGTCAAATCCTGCCCAGAATGTCAAAGGGTAGCTCCAAAGCATTGGACTGCTCCTGCAACTCTAGGGGAAATGCCCATAGTGGGAACACCTTTTGAGAGGGTTGCAGTGGATATTGTGGGACCTCTCACTCGGACCAAGAGGAGGAACAGTTACATCCTTACTTTGGTGGACACTTGTTCTATGTGGGGAGAGGCGGTAGCCCTGCCATCAATTGATTCAAAACATGTAGCAGAGGCACTACTTACAATATTTACCCGATTAGGATTCCCGCATCAAATCTTGACGGATAATGGTTCTCAGTTCAAGGGGAAACTAACGGAAGAAGTTTTTAAGCTATTTCAAGCCAGACACTTTCATTGTAGTCCGTACCATCCGCAAGGGAACGGCCAGGTAGAGAGGTTCAACGGGACTCTCATTTCTATCCTGAGAAAGCTGGCACACGAAAAACCGGATCTGTGGGATCAATTCCTGCCCGCCGCATTGTTTGCGTATCGGGAGGTACCACATAGTTCAACCGGGATGGCTCCCGCAACTCTGCTATTTGGGAGGCCAATAAAAGGTCCATTAGAAGCTTTATTAAGGACCTGGACAGATGAGAAGGCGGAAGAGACTGTTACCTCATCTTATCAATACGTGAACGAACTGACCACTCGTTTGAAAGCTGGATGGAAACTGGCAAATGATAATTTGAAACAAGCCAGGAAGAAACATGCAGCATATTTTAATAGGAAGGCAAAGGACAGAGAACTAGCTGTGGGAGAGAAGGTGCTGCTTCTACTACCCGGTAGCCAGAATAAATTACAAATTGGATGGCAAGGTCCATATACGGTTCTAGAGAAGGTGTCTAGAACAAACTATAAAATTGACAAAAAGGGGAAGGAGAAAGTTTATCACGTAAACCTGTTAAAGAAGTATCTGGACAGACCACTCCAGGAAAGCACCCCCTTACTGACCTTAGCTATCGCAACTCAAATGCAAAAGGAACCACTCACCTCACATGAATACCCATTACATCCTTGTGAAACAGCAGCACAGGTAAAAGTCAGTAAGCACCTGACTAAAAACCAGAGGGAGAGAGTTCAACAGGTTCTGGAGGAACATACAGATGTATTAACAGATAAACCAGGACATACAAATTTGCTACAGTATGACATGAAACTGGTAGACTCAAACCCAATCTGTATGAGAGCCTATTCTATTCCGTTCGCGAAGGAGAAGGCATTGAAGGAAGAAATAGATTATTTGTTGAAGGAGGGGATTATTTCACACAGTGAATCATCTTTTAGCTCTAGTGTCGTTTTGTTGAGAAAACCGTCTGGGGAACACAGACTGTGCATAGATTACAGGAAACTGAATGCTGTCACAGAAGGACAAGTGGATCCATTACCAGACACAAAACAGTTATTTGCCAGACTGAACAAGGCAAAATACTTTTCAAAGGTGGATCTTAGTAAAGGCTATTACCAGATCCCAGTGAAGCCTGAAGTGAGACCTTATTTGGCTTTTAGCACTTCGGATGGACATTATGAATTCAACATGCTACCATTCGGACTGAAAAAATGCTCCGAGTGTATTTTCAAGGATGATGCGCAAATTGTTGGATCCCCTGAATAACCCATGTATCACGAATTTCATGGATGATATTCTCGTCGCCACAGAGACATTTGAAGAACACATTGAAGCTCTAGAAATGTTATTTAATAGGCTTAGGGAGGCGAACTTAACTGCTAGGCCAACAAAATGTTGTATTGGATGCAAAGAGTTGGAATTCTTGGGACACACTGTATATCAGGGTAACATGACCCCTGATCCCAAGAACTTGGAAAAACTGCAGAGAGCACGTAGACCACAAACAAAAAAGGACGTGCGATCATTCGTGTCGTTATGCGGATTTTATCAAAATATATCAAAGATTTTAACTCTATTTGTGCTCCTCTGACTGATCTGACTCGCAAGGGACTTCCAGATAAAATTATTTGGACTGCGCAAAGTGAATTAGCGTTCCAAGACTTAAGGAAAAACTCACTAGCAAGCCTATTCTCAAACTGCCTGATTTGACACAGGACTTTGTCTTAAGAACCGATGCAAGTAATGTAGGACTCGGAGCGGCTTTGTTGCAAAGATCATCTTCACCTGATGGGGAACTGAAACCAGTCGCTTATGCAAGCCGCAAATTGAATAAGGCGGAACAAGGATACTCCACAAGCGAAAAAGAATGTTTAGCGTTAATCTGGGCAATAAAGAAGTTTCAAATCTATCTGTATGGTAGGACTTTTGTGGTCGAGACGGATCATCAGCCTCTCGTATTCTTATCTCAGGCTAAGCATGAAAACGCAAGATTGCTGAGGTGGTCTTTATTGCTTCAACCTTATCAGTTTAGTATCCAATATATCCCAGGCAAATTGAATGTCGGTGCAGATTTCCTCAGTCGGCACCCTGTTAAGGTATTTTATTGGCATGGTCTGCTAGAGGTTAACAGCATAAGATTAATAGGTGACTACGTTTAATATAATGTAAATAATTGTTAGTTAGTGTACGCGATACACACGATTGATTATGACGTGTATGCGTTGGTATGTCACGCACCGTGACTAGGTTACCACACCCTTTTCTTAGATGACCGTCAAACGGATAAGACGTGTCCTATAATCCTTCCAGTGGTAGGCATGATATTGCCGCACATATGTTATTGCAGTACGGACATGGGTCAGTCCGATATTCTTATGAAGAGAGGAATGTATCGAGGTTAGTAATTTTAACTAAAGTCAAGGAAGGATGAAATTATGGTCCACATTCGTTTTATATCGCCAGACGTCTAATCTCATTGTCGGCCGTTGGATGTCCCAACCGCGCGTACATATAGTTACGACGTTCTGACTATAGTGTTGCATATTATTGGACCAGGACTATAATGCATGGATAGCATTTATGATGTATGATTCAATTCTAATATATAATGTTTTCATAATCAACCTCCATGGACTGTCTACTGTTTGAAATGTATATTAAAAATTGTGTGGACTCGAGAAGAGACTTATCACGTTCATTGAAGTTACAAATTCAACAATTATGATACTGAGTTCAAACCTTGTGACAGACAGAAAGTATTAACTCACATTCGCGTAACTATTCCAACAATAGCACGATCAAGAATTAATGAATCAAATGACCAGAACTAAGAAGCTTATTGAATCAATGAGAACGGTGGCTTTCCACAACGACCACTGAAATAGAAGACGGGGCCGCAACAACAATAAAAGAAGTGAATCGTATAAAGCCCCGCAACAAAGTGGTTGCCATTGCTGGGGAACGAAGGAAGAAAGAAATTTTTCTTGTTTACATACTTTCACGGACTGTTTACGATTACAAGAAAACGTTCAAGTCACATGATTCCGAACATGACGTGGCTTGTGTAACTATGCAAAAATCAGTGACGTCACAATATTCCGTGTACAAGCCAACGATCGAAGGACGATGCCAGCTCACCTAATGTTTCATTCAAGAATACAACTTCTCAGTAGATCATAGGATTGAAAAGACATTATTTACCAACAAGGAGCAAACAGTCCTATCCTCTAGTCTAGGCCGTTGGTGAAGATCGCATCGGACGACGGGTTTAAAAGATAAGTCTCAGTTCGTGACTGTTGTCATTCATAAGAAACATCACTGAGTCTAATTCACATTTTGCAGGCATGTCCGTTCTATATATTTTATATGCACGTTATATTTGTTTTCATTGTTTGTGCTGTGCCTAATTTGTGGGAGGTTGGAGTGGAGATTCAGAATGAATAAATTATGGCTCTACGGATTGCCGATATTCATTCTGAACGGTCTTTAGGGTAGTGAATTAAATCGCATTTCGCGGAGAACGCGTCGATGACATTTCCGGGGCTTGTTTCGTTCGGGACTGCATTTAATTCACAGTATATGTTAGATGTCTAGTTTGGTGAAATAATCGGTGTATTTTATCGTATTCAGTTTAAATTCTATTTAGTTTGGTAACAATGTTAGTAATCTATCTTGTTCTTTCTGATCTTGCTATTATTCAGTTCATTTTTTTTTTGTATAACCGTCAATGAGTCCATGTTTGCGTCATTAATTTTTGTGTACGCAGATTTAACTCTATATTCAGTTAACCTTCACCCTACTCTATATTTCCGGTTTGCAGATTTGGTTTCATAATATCAATTTTTATTGTAGAAACGTCTTGTTTCGTGATAATATGGTTTGTTTATCCTTGGTTTACCCATCGTATCGTATGTCCTCATTTCATCTGTTCATGATTTAACACTAATAATATAATTTCTTGCTTAATAAGAGTGTATATGAATATAATTAAAATTTAATGACTTTTAAGGAGAATTAGGGACTTTGCACCAATTTGCAGTGGTAGTCCAAGAAATGGGCGATGCACTTTATAGCTCATGATTAAGGCATAATATAATAATAATATATATTTATAAAATAATTTGACTTTTTAGTCTGTCCTGCATATAAAGGACATAGTGTATATTATTTGGTACATTTTTTTTCCATTACTAAATGATTTACTTAGCACATATCACTGACTGAATGATATAATACTTGAGGAATAATACTATTTATTATTAGGTGCATGATAGTAATTCAGCACCCGAAATAGTTAATATATCATAACTATTTATGATATATTAACGAGTATATATGTAATATTTTCCCAACATAGTATGTCTATGTATGGAATCTACAAATAATAGTTAGATAATATTACAATTAATTAAATTGAACATTCCCAGATTAAGTTCAATAATATTATGATTGTTTATATCGACTATTCATAAATTGAATAAGTATAATAATTACTTAAAATTTATTGGTGATTATTACATAACCATTACGTACAATATTAACGTCAAGATGCTTAACTTAGACTATTTTATTAAAAATGGTAAAGATTTTGGGAAAAAAGGAGAACTTCTCGAGGCTTATGCATTGGCTGAATTTGCAAAATATAAGGCAGAAGAGGAGGAAAAGAAAGCCATTGCTAAAGCAGAGATGGAAGAACTTGAAAGAAAACAGGCGGAAAAGAAAGCCATTGCTAAAGCAGAGATGGAAGAACTTGAAAGAAAACAGGCGGAAAAGAAGGCAGAATTAAGACAAGAAGAAGAAAGAAAGATAGCAAGAGATGAAATCCTACGGATTGAAGAAGAGAATAAATTGAAACGACAAGAAATCATACTGCAGCAAGAAAATGGAATTGCAACGACTTAAATTAGAAACAGCAAAACTTAATTCACAGGGCGCTGCAGCAACCCAAAATGATACTGCTCAATCTGGATCTTCATCCACACGACTTAAAGGTAATTATTACTTTAAGCTGCCTCCATTCAAGTTACACGTAGATGACCTTTCATCGTGGCTCGCGCGCTTTGAGGACATATGTAAGGTGAATAACCTTGACAAGCGGCATGGGCACTGAAACTTAAGGAATTTCTAGATGGCGAACCTGCAAGTGCAGCACAAAATATAGATCCAACACTATCAACAGACTATGAGGCCATTAAGACGTTGTTACTACGTCGTTTCCACTTGAACGAAGAGGCATGTAGATTGCGTTTTAAAAGTTTGTTGCCAGATAACAATAGAGATTTCACAGGTTTTATTGCTAACATACGCAATACTTTTAACAGATGGGTTGAACTGGCAGGTGTCAACAAATCCTACGACAAGTTAGTCGATTTGTTATTGAGGGATAAAGTATTATCGTCTGTCAGCCCACCATTCTTTGCTTATCTGCAAGAAAGAAAACCAGAATCTATTGATGAGTTAGAAAAAATTTCTTTAAATTACTGCACAGCTCATCCGAATGCTAATATTTCTGGCACATTGATAAGAGAACCACTTCCTGTAGCCTCCAATATGGCATATCATAATCATAACAAACCTAGAACACACAGTGTAGACAGGGGTAGGTTCAAAGGAAACTATGACATTAATTTTCATAAGGGACAGAATAACTTTAACAATAACTTTAATAGAGGACGACAACAAACCAGAAACTATTCACCTCAGTCAAGAAATAACAGTAATCCACGTAACTCAAGTTATAATCGATCATATAACTATAATAATGATTACAAGTGGAACAATAGCGATAATTATTATAACTCGAGACATCGAGATAACAGTTACAATAGAGGACAACGGGATAATTCATCTAATTATTCTCGTCATCGTTCTCATTCTCGTAGATCGACAACTTATAACCATAATACAGGGGCAGCTGTTACTACTGCTACAACCCCTAGGGTTCAGAGTTCAACTACTGATAACAAAATACAGTCATCGTCTACTTGTTTTGCAATGAATTATAACGTGGCAAATAGTTGCCCAACATGTAATCTTATATTTCAGAAAGCAAAAGAGACAGTTCTGAACTGCGGTCATATTCTACCAGAAGTCAGTCTAGCAGTCAATGACGGAACAGGATCACTGATCTTCAACAGAGGAAAAGTTAATGGATCCATCGTCTCAGTCTTAAGAGATTCGGGATCGACCACGATCGGAATCCGTCAGACACTTGTTCATCCAAATTGTGCAACTGGAGAACATGTCAGGTGCATGACTTTTGGGGGAACCATAAAATATTATCCAACAGCTATTATTTACATTGACACACACCTTTCTTCACAGGCAATGTTAAAGCATGCATGTTAAGAAACCCAATTGCCGACCTATGGTGGGATGCATACACGGGAGTAAAGATTGCACACCAGATGAGATTATTCAATGGGAAAAAAATAATCTATACATCGGAAATGCAGCAATAACCAGAGCACATACAAAACAATTAGAGACTATAGACACGGAAAACAAGGAAACAAATGATCATGAAAATATCGAGATTCATTCTGCTATTGACCGAGTATCATTTGCTGCAAAACAGAGGGAAGACAGGTCACTAACAAAATTTTTTACGCTGGTCAACAAAGATGACAATCTTTCTAGGAACATAAATTATAGTCATTGGTTTAGTATTAAAAATGACATTTTATTAAGATGTTTTATGGATAAAACTCAGATAAGACAACAAGTCATGGTACCTTTTGCTTTTAGGCGGTACATACTTCAACATGCACATGATTCTAAGTGTGCAGGTCACATGGGTTATACTCGTACACGTTCACGAGTATTATCTTCTTTTTTTTGGCCGGGAGTATCACGAGATATTTCACAGTACGTACGCTCCTGTACGATATGCCAAGAAGTGAAAGCACGGGGAGCCTTTCACACGGCGCCTATTCAGGCTTGTGATATATCGGTGAGACCTTTCGACAAAATGGCCATTGATATCATTGGCCCACTTTTACCATCAGCCAGAGGACATAGGTTTATTCTCACTTGCATCGATTTATGCACACGATGGCCAGAAGCCATCCCATTAAAAACAACCACCACAACAGATGTAGCTGATGCACTACACTTGATCTTTTCTAGAGTAGGTTTTCCTAGAAAACTTTTGTCAGATCATGGTTCTCAATTTATATCTGAGACTATGACGGAGGTAATGAAGACTTGGCAAATAGATAGAAACCTCAGCAGCATTTATCACCCAATGAGTAATGGTGCTGTAGAAAGACTTAACCGTACACTCAAACAAATGCTACATAAAGTTACAGTTAACCATCCACAGGACTGGGACAGAGTGCTACCAGCGGTGTTATTCGCTTATCGAGAGGTGCCAAATGAACAAACTGGCTTCTCTCCGTTTCATTTAGTCTTTGGCGCTCCTCCAAGAGGTCCTATGGGACTGATAAAAGATTTATTAATCGATTCTGAGATGACTCAGGACACTCAGTCATCCTATGAATATGTAATTAATCTCCGGAATAACATTATTGATGCCTGTCAAATGGCAACAGCTTCATCTGAGGCTGCGAAAGAGAAAGCTAGAACTTTCCAAAACAGTAATAGACGATTACGTCAATTATTTCCAGGAGATCAAGCTTATGTGTTATTGCCACATAACAATAATAGACTACTAATCTCGTGGAATGGTCCTTACCAGGTTATCAATAAGATTTCTGATGTTGATTATGTCCTGGACATTAAGGGACATCACAAAATATTTCACATAAATATGCTCAAGCAATTTCATACTCGACCTGAACATCTACAAGCTATTTTTCATGAATTAGATGACACTTTCAGACCTACATGTCACTATTCTAATTTATCCGTTATCCAGGAAGAAGAATCTTCTTTTCCTGAGGTACAGTTAGCTTTACCTGTACCTGTAGTACAATCTAGCGAATCTTGGCGGGACGTAACCATCTCTTCGTCGGTTACACCGCAACAGCATCAAAAGATTGCTGATCTGCTACAATCTTATCCAGATGTGTTGACCGATGTTCCAGGTCGCACATCAGTCATTAATCATGACATCACTCTTAACGAGGATGTACTCCAATTCGGGTACATCCTTATTCTGTTCCTATACACTTTCTTACTAAAACTACTAAGGAACTTGAACAGATGTTATCTTTAGGAATTATCGAAACTAGTAATTCCCCATTTTCTTCTCCATTAGTTATTGTCCGAAAGAAGGACAATAACATTAGACTATGCGTCGACTATAGAAAATTAAATGCACAAACGATAGTTGATAGCGAACCACATCCACTTCTCGATGACTTACTGCCACGTCTATCGACAGCAACTATATTTACTAAGATAGACTTAACTAAAGGTTATTGGCAGATACCACTAACCGAAAAAGCAAAATACTACACAGCGTTTTCAACTCCGCTAGGTCTATACCAGTGGAACGTGATGCCTTTTGGGCTGGTTAACGCTCCAGCTACCTTTGTTCGCATGATGCGACACATTTTTTCAGGTAGACCAGACATTATTACATATATAGATGACATATGCTTGTTTAGTTCATCTTTTGAGGAACATTTTTTTTGGGTCTTGGATACGTTTTTGATACCTTGAGAAGGTACAAGTTAACTGCTAAACCTACAAAATTACAGGTAGCATTTCATGAGATCACTTTTTTGGGTCACATTATTGGAGCTGGATATATCCGAACATTACCCAGTACAGTTTCAAAAATTTTTAAACATTTCCGTTCCTCAAACGAAGAAACAAATGAGAAGCTTGTTAGGTCTAGTCCAATATTACAGTAGATTCGTACCTAACTTGTCATCCATCACTGCTGTATTGTCCTCATTACTAAAGAAGAACATGCCAGTGAAAGTGACATGGACTGACGAATGTGACAGAATTTTTCGGCAAATAATTTCTATATTTTCAAATCCACCTATTTTGAGATTAATTGATGCTTCTAAAAAGTTCATTCTTCGTACAGATGCGAGTAACTACGGAATTGGCGCATGTTTGCTCCAATACCATGACGACATCCTCCATCCAAACTTGTACGTGTCACGAAAACTGAAACCACCAGAAGTGAAGTACTCTACGGTTGATCGCGAACTCTTAGCCGTCGTGTGGGCGATAACCAAACTAGAAAAATTCCTATAGGGCGCCCCTTTTGTAGTACAAACCGATCAAAGGGCCGTAGCATCACTACAACGAGCAAATCACAAGAGTCCAAAATTGACCAGATTTGCTATACTCCTCCAACCCTTCGAGTTTTCAATCGAGTACATCACAGGATCCGACAACATCTTGGCAGATACATTATCTCGAAATCCTAATGATGTCGATTCCTAATTTACGTTGTTTGTCGCAAAGACAATACCATGTACAGAGAAACTTAATCAAAGAACATAGCACCATCGTTGCTTTTTGACACATGAATGAACCATTTACTCAGCTGCTTTCTATAGGCAAATTATACGCAAAGTGACTGCAATCAATTGACACTATATTCGTCTTTACACCGGGACTTTCCTGGTTTACATTTGTCACAACATTGTTTCAAAACACTTCGGAGAAAATAAATGACATTCCAGTCGAACTAATTCGTTATATAACGTGATTCAGAATACTTGAACATTTTGTCTAATGGAAATTCAAGGATCAAGACTACGAATGGATCTTCATATCCAATGTTAATTACTTTAATTTATTCTTTAAAACTAATCCACATTAAAATGACAAGTGAGTTGAATTTTAAAAAAAATGAATGAAACTTAAAAAAATGAAGGAAAGAAAAGAAAACTCACATAATTCTTTGATTATATTCTTAGAATTACATGATTATATTGCATACTATTGTTTAAATTAGTTAGAAAGGTATTAATAACTTAATACTACACTTACTTGATGTTCAACACACATAACTTAGTTAAATTTATACATCATTTTTTTTCTTTCTCTAATTTATTCTTTATTCGTTATTATGTCTTTCTTTAACAGATCCTCTCATTTTTCTTACATTAGATTTTCAACAACTTATTCTTATTCCATACCTAGTATAGTTATTTAGTTTAATTTTTAACACTTTAAATTAGTCTGACATGACATTTTATCACGACATATTTTAAGTTAATTAATTATTTAATTAGAGATCGACATTACCATTCTCTTTTAGTTCTTATTACCATTTATATTTATTTATGATATAAAATAATGAATATATTACATGACTATTGGTTAGTCGACATGACCACGACATTGGTTCTAGACAGAACGTCGTAGGCCATATGCCGCAATCTCGTTAAATTTTTTTTTTGATATTGTTAACATATTGGTATTTTTTCAGATGGGTTTTTGTTAAAAAAAATCTATCTAATAGATTTTTTTTTCCCCCAGTGGACAGGGAATTGTTAAGGTATTTTATTGGCATGGTCTGCTAGAGGTTAACAGCATAAGATTAATAGGTGACTACGTTTAATATAATGTAAATAATTGTTAGTTAGTGTACGCGATACACACGATTGATTATGACGTGTATGCGTTGGTATGTCACGCACCGTGACTAGGTTACCACACCCTTTTCTTAGATGACCGTCAAACGGATAAGACGTGTCCTATAATCCTTCCAGTGGTAGGCATGATATTGCCGCACATATGTTATTGCAGTACGGACATGGGTCAGTCCGATATTCTTATGAAGAGAGGAATGTATCGAGGTTAGTAATTTTAACTAAAGTCAAGGAAGGATGAAATTATGGTCCACATTCGTTTTATATCGCCAGACGTCTAATCTCATTGTCGGCCGTTGGATGTCCCAACCGCGCGTACATATAGTTACGACGTTCTGACTATAGGGTTGCATATTATTGGACCAGGACTATAATGCATGGATAGCATTTATGATGTATGATTCAATTCTAATATATAATGTTTTCATAATCAACCTCCATGGACTGTCTACTGTTTGAAATGTATATTAAAAATTGTGTGGACTCGAGAAGAGACTTATCACGTTCATTGAAGTTACAAATTCAACAATTATGATACTGAGTTCAAACCTTGTGACAGACAGAAAGTATTAACTCACATTCGCGTAACTATTCCAACAATAGCACGATCAAGAATTAATGAATCAAATGACCAGAACTAAGAAGCTTATTGAATCAATGAGAACGGTGGCTTTCCACAACGACCACTGAAATAGAAGACGGGGCCGCAACAACAATAAAAGAAGTGAATCGTATAAAGCCCCGCAACACACCCCTGTGATCAAAATTAGAGTAATGGCAGGCGTGAGGAGAGATTTTATCTATGTGTATCACTGGTTTTAGAACTTGCCGTAGGCATGTTTTCAAGTGGGGAGATGTGTCATAAAATTAACAGTGATACAACGTAAAAATATCTCCAAAAGATAAAATGTAGGGATACAAAGAATGCGTAAGTTACTAGAAGGCATGATCGCCCACGCCGCGGGTCATCACCCGCCATGGAAATTAAATTGCTAGAACGTTTACCCTTGGAACGGAATGAGAACGAAGATCAAAAGAAAAAGTCACGTCCCCAAGTTGACACAAGGTAAAGAAATCGACAAAAGGGAGCATAGTTCTTATACGCAACAGTCATTTCTTGGACGCTTTTGCGATATTTTGTCCTTTATTTGAATGCAGCGGCAAACGCAGTACAGAAGATTCTAGAAAATATTTCGAAAAAAAACCAACTAACCTTGAAAAGTAACTTTTTCTTAATAATGATGTTAGGAATATAAAACCTAGCTGGCCGGATGGCCCATCTTGAGCAGTGAAATAATATGCTTTCATTTATACAGTCGGATAGATAATAAGAAAGATATTGACAAAAGACTGTGTTGTTCACATCAACGAACGACTGCATTGAGACAATAATGTCACTAATTTTCAAAAAAAGGATGGCCTTGAAGACGCCAGTGCTAAAATCTAGTTAGAATGAAAGAGAGAGGGTGTTAAGGAGAATTGTGGCTAAAAATAACTTTACAGGCAAAATTGTGTAGGGGAGGGCAGAGTTGGTTCAAAAAAAACAAGTGTGTTTTTTGTGAAACGCAAGTAGAGACGGACGGACCAACAGACAAATATGCATACTTGACTGAGGTATGACTGAATTGACTTTTTGGTAGGATGTTTGAATTTGAAAAAAAAAAGGCGGTGATTGGCCATAGATGAATATATTATCGGCGCTCAGACGCGCATTTTTGCCATTCGTCATAAGTTGTCCTAGTAGACACAGTAAAATATTAAGTGGTGATTTCCCAGAAGCAAATTGTAGTAGTTAGAGGGACGCCATCCTAAAGCCAGCAGCTCAGCTGAGTTTTGCTAGCATATACTGTGTTCTATGTTCATAATTCGGAACTGTGAGTTTTTATTTGGCACCAATGTGGTGTCAAATGAGGTGTTGAATATTACAAGAGGGACCCGTGCAGTAACATGTTGTCAGAGCAGCCTGTTATAGCCCCCAAGCACGGAGAGGTGGGGCCACCAGACTTCTGTTATAGCCCCCAAGCACGGAGAGGTGGGGCCACCAGCCTTCTGATATTGCCCCCAAGCACGGAGAGGTGGGGCCACCTGATTCCAGCACCAGACTTACTCCTTCAAGTTACGTGAGAGTCTGGCCTGCTGAAAACTCACCAACTTGATTTCCAACACACCAATTATAATACCCTCAATAAAATGGGCAATGTGTAGTCGCTATAGATCGGGAGTGATGAGGCCACCCCAACAGCACATCCATAAATAGTTCTTCCCCATAAAGTACAACTATAAACATTAGTAATATTAACTAGTCTTGTAACATACCTATGTACACACTTTTCATTTATTATGCCATATATTCATGCATATCATTAATACTTTCAAAACCTTTCATATGTTCTGACCAAAATAAAACCTTGGTTCAGAACAAATAAATTTAAAGAAAATTACTATCAAAATTTTACACAGCTTGAGTTAGTTCAGTGTGTTTTAAATTTTATTAATATTATTAGACTTATTAAATATCTGTGTGTGTGTGTTTGTATATATTAATACAACACCTTACATTCAGTACCCTAGATTTTTTAACGTAGCCACATTCATTAGTAAAAAAAGATAGGTGTGAGGTCGTAGTGGTAGCAAGAAGGGCCTTCTGAAAATTCACAGCTATTTTTATATCAGGAGCCTTCACAGCTGACCTCATGCTTCACACTAAGTAATATCACCATCACACAATACCATCAAATCCACTACAATGCTGGCAACCTCAACATATGAAAACAGTATATGCATGAACCACTACTGCAAGAGCTGGTGATTGTTGAGGTGACCTCAAGACTCCGACTGGAGCAGTGATGAGTTATGACTACATCATATGTGCCTCAAGTGTAGCAAATCATTTTGTGAGGTTTTTGTAACTTGTTAATGTTAATTCAGGCACAAATCATATTCTCACTGTCCAGACACATGTTACCCGTTAATCCTCAGCGTAATAGTGGTGAATTTTAACGATCTTTTCGGAGTTACGTTGTGCGTGCTCGAGAATTAAATTCTTCTGAGAGTTTAACATTGGTGGGCGGACAACGGGAACGTGAGCATATTAGAGTGCTCCACACAAATGTACTTAACAGAGGGCATTTGTTTTTCTATTTTTCTAAAGTTCGTGGTTACAAGCTATCAGACGATTTGTGGTACTAACGCCGCTAGTGTGAGAGAAAAGCATCCACCCTAGCGGCCTACAGTGAAAGAGAGAGTAGAGAAGGCTTTCGTCATCACATAATTCGTGAACCACAGCTGCAGGATTCAGCTACAGTTAAGTTTCTTGTAAAATAGGCAAAAGCAACGGACTTTTGATAAATCCTCACCTATGTCTCCGTGACGAAAGCTTTTATCTAAATTTCACCAATCTTTCCATATTTATTTTAACAGTTAAAGACTAATTCGTTATTAAAATTGTTACATGTTGATTTAAAACTAAACAATCATTGTCGCTTCAGTTTTATATGTATGAAAGCAAACGTATGAGCCAGAGTGTATATATATATATATATATATATATATATATATATATATATATATATATATATATATATATATATATATATATATATATATATATATATATATATATATATATATATACACTCACAAATACGTAAACATATATTTACTTCTAAACAGAGCTATTACTTATAAAAGGGATTAAACCAACTGGGGGCTTGAACGGGCTAAACCATTGCTTAAATCCTTCCCAAAAGGCGACGGACCAGATATAATGCGTTAACAATTGTTCAGCCCAAGGCTACATTGTTCGTGACTTCTGGAAATATCTTGTGAACCCTCCCTTAAGATAGAAGTGTCATTAATCTTTGTTATGATTAAAATTCATAACGCTTCAGTTTAATTGTTAGCTCAACAGGGCTCCTTTTCTGATAATTTTATACGGACTTACTTATTAATAAAAGAAGTGACGTCATGCCGATATGGTGGAGAGGCAGACGTAAACATTATTGAAGCAGAAGTGAGGTGATCGTCTGCAAGAGAGATGCGGCTTGTGTTTGAATGTGAGTGGACGTATATGTTTTGAGCTCCTGCAGTATACTGTGTTTTTCCTGCATCATTCCATCACCAGGACATCAATATACTTGTACTTAGTTGAGATGTCCCTGGTTTATTATTGTCAGGCAATGAATGCTTATTCATGAAGATGTTCAGTAGACGATTCAAAATACCGTTTGTATGATTGCCATTGACCAGCGTTTGATAGTGAACGGACTTGACGACTACTCAGTACTGAATTTGCCATTGGGCCTATATTCTATTATCACGGAGCTTTGTGCCCAGTATAATAAACTGCGTATTTGTGAATTGTGAAGGAGGGGTTTGTTAGCTCACTGCAGTTATGCTGATTCGTGTTGTGTGACTACCCTATTGTCTGCTTTGGCCACGGGGACCTCCTCCGGAACTTTATACGATACGACACGCAACAGTTTTGGGGGCATCAAGCCGGGATCTGAATCATCCATTTTTGAGTTGTGTTAAAAAGATGCCATATGAATTTTCAAGTCTGAGAACTATTTTTTAGTACGACTACGGTACCATGCCTAGCGTACAAGAGTATCGTCTGCTGACCTGTCAGACCGTGTGAGGATGAATGAACTGTAATTATTATCAAAATTCTTCAAATAACCGCTGCTGAAGGTGAAGTCCCTGGAGGAAGAAAGTTTTTTCAACATTAATACGTAACTACTGTGCTGTTTGATGCGTGATGTTGCCTACACTCAAGACATTTTTATGAAGTTTTGCAAGACGACGACGAACAAAATGGCGTCCATGTTCGAGCGAGTTGAAGTTTGAAAGCTGAACCTAAACCCTGGTCGCTGTTTTAGTGGATCATCTTTCCCTGTTGGCTCAGAAGTTGGACCCATAGGAATTTTGTTTCTATAAACAGATAAGTAAATTTATTGATTCATGCAGTTTGAGTTTGAAGAATCTATTTGACAGGGTTCATTTCTTATATATGTTTTATGTATCTGTGTAACTACATGTTCGTTTGCTAGGTGGGTTAGTTGGTGGGACTTATGAATTCATTATACCTCATTGACGGTCGTGAATTCGTAGGCGTTCTTTAGTTTTTGCATCTGATTTTTTCAACTTAAGGGGCCGGCGAACATAGCTGTGTGTTACTGCCTTGAGTGAATTAACTAGATTCATTATTTGTCTAGTTGTGAAGGTTTTGTAAATTTGTAGTTGTTGTCAAGTTCATTGTATTTTATTTGGTTTATTCTTTTTTATTGTTTGTAAATTTGTTCATCTGATCTTGCTATCATTCATTTATTAGATGTATTATATGTTGCGAAATTGTGCTTGTAGTGTCATAAGTGTTGTAGAGCCAAATTTCTTTTTCATTTTTTTATACAGTTCATTCATTTCTGCCTTGGTTTATTCATTAGCATTTTCTTGGGTTGGCTCTTTCTACTGTTCTCCTGTAATCTTGTTTGTACTTCTAATTTTTTTTGCTCCTAATATACCATCTATGGTTCAATGTAGTTGATTGATATTGAGTGGTGAAATATTTGTTGGGGATTTTGATCATATATTGGAAATATATATTAATTATATTATTATTGGACAATTTGGAGTCACATTAATAGTGAATTTTGGCTACCTTGGATTATTTTATCAAGTTTGGAAAAGACTTCGGTATGGAGGGTGAGGCTTTAAAAACCTTTGCTCTCAATGAGCATGCAAAGGAAACGAAGAGGTTAGAGGACATAGCAAGAGATGAGAGAATCTTTGCTAGTGATGAAATAAAAAGACAGGAAGAATTAGCTGAGAAGAGAGGAGAAGAAGAATTAGCTGAGATGAGAAGAGAAGAAGAATTAGCTGAGAAGAGAAGAAGAATTAGCTGAGAAGAACAGAGAAGAATAATTAGATGAGAAGAAAAGACAGGAAGAATTAGCTCTTGAGCAAGAGAATAAAAGAAGAGAATATGAACTTGAGGAAAAACAATTGGCACACACTCAGGCTGAAGCAGAAATGAAGGCACAACAAGAACTTGAGGAGAAAAAATTAGCCTATGCTCATAGAATGGCAGAAATTGATTTGGAAAAATTAAGATTTGAACATAAACAGGTTAATCCAGCAGGTGAGGAGGCTGGAAAGAAAGACCATGCCTCTACGTTTAAACTAAATTTGCCCAAATTTAATCTCAATATAGACGATATTTCATGCTTTTTAAATAAATATGAAACATGTTGCCAGGAGTTTAAAATTGATAGAGCTACATGACCCAGCAGGTTAATGAGTTTATTAGTTGGTAAGGCTCTTACTTCAGTCTGCACCATGGATATCATGCTATAAATGATCATGATGCTGTAAAAGCTTTATTGCTAAAAAAGTATCTCTTGGAAGAAAATGTTTACAGATTGAAACTGAAATCATTGTTGCCTGATTCGGCCAAGGATTTTGCTGAATTTATTTCATCAATTAAGCTTTGCTTTTCCAGATGGGTTGATTTATCAAAAATTGATAAAACTTTTGATGGGCTGGCTGATTTAATTTTAAGAGACAATGTGCTGTCTTCAGTCAGTGGTGACTTTTTGTCCTTTTTGCAGGAGAGAAAGCCTGAATCATTATCTGCTGTGGAAAGTCTTGGACGACAATACCAAATTGCACATCCTGGAAGAAATCTTAGCAGGACTAACATAAAGGATCCATTGCCAGTGGCATCAGCTAGAACTATGATGATCAATCCACCCAGACAAAGATCAAATAGAATGGACATAAATTTTCGATTAAATCGAGATAATAATACTGGATCTTTCAGAGGGAGGTATAATTTTAATAATAGGTCACAACAACCTCAAAGGAATTTCCATTCATATGATAATGGATATATCCCTCAACAATCCTCTTTTAGACCTAGCAGGGATTGGAACAGAGGTGGATACAATTTCCAATCAAACAGAGGACACAGGTCATTCTATGGAAACAATGTAAATAATTAAAACAACAAAATTTCTCAACAGAACAATAACTTTCGACGTTCTAGAAATCCTGAACGTTCCAATGCAGTTGTGCATCAAAGTGACAATAATACAGTTCACAATGTCCAAAATAACAATGTTGCTTCTCATGCAAATGCATGTAGTGTGGACTTGTCAAATAGTACTAATTGTTCTGAATGTAATTCTTTGTTTCAGCTACAGGGAGTTCCTAGGGTTCTGTGTGGACATCCTTTGTCAGTCATGTCCTCTTATGATGTTACAGGTTCACTTGTATTTAATAAGGGTTTTGTAAACCACCAGCTTGTTTCTGTGCTCAGTGACACTGGGTGCACTACTGTTGGGGTGCGAAAGGTCATTAGTGGACCAATCTGATTACACAGGCAAAGAAGTCAAGTGCATTACATTCGGGGGCACAGATGAATATTATCCAACTGCGGAAGTCTTTTTAGCTACTCCTTATTTTACAGGAAGGACTCTCATGTGCCTGTTGGACAAAACAATCGCTGGAATAACCCTGTGGAATATCCCTGGACTTCAGGAATGCACTAATGATGATATTTTAAAATGGGAACAGCAACATTTGCTTGCAGCAAATGCTGTCAAGACCAGAGCTCAGTCTCGTGCAGAGTTGAAAGAACAGGTCCAAATTAAGGAGGTGACTGATGAGGAGATGACTGATGAGGGGGTGACTGAAGAGAAGGTGACTGATGAGGAGGTGTCTGATAAGGAGGGGACAGATGAGGATGATTTACATGTTGAACATTGACAAAGAATCATTCATGACGATGCAAAATGAAGTTGATTCATAAATTTTTTTTTTCAGGTTGCCAAGTCTGATAATGTGGTGTTTAATGATAATTCGTTACAGTGGTATACACTCAAGAATGGGATCTTGATTCGGAATTTCCAAGATTCCACATCAGTAAAAAAACAAATTATGGTGCCTTCTAGTTTCCGCCCATTTGTCTTACGGCATGCTCATGATGTTAATTGTGCCGGACATTTAGGGATTGTCAGGACAAAACAGAGGGTTTTGTCTCATTTCTTTTGGCCTGGGGTGACAAGGGATGTAAAAATATTTTGTCGCACATGCAAAACTTGCCAAGACGTGGCAGCGAATCCCCCCAAGCATAATGCGCCAATCCAGGCGTCAGACATATCATTGCGTCCATTAGCAAAGATGGCAATCGACCTTATAGGTCCACTACCAGTCACGTCAGCTAGAAGTCACCGTTATGTGCTTACATGCATTGATATGTGCACGCGCTGGCCAGAGGCTATTCCTCTGAAAACAATATCTACTACAGATGTTGCTGACGCGCTATTTTTAATTTTCGTTCAATTGCGTTTTCCTAAAAACATATTATCAGATCGGAGAACTCAGTTTGTTTCTGACGTTATGACTCAATTTATGAAGGAATTTGAGATAGATAGATCTCTCAGTAGTGTCTATCACCCCATTTCCAACGGGAAAATTGAGAGGCTCAATCGCTGTCTTAAACAAATCCTAGGCAAAGTAACTGCGAAATACCCGCAGAATTGGGATAGAGTACTCCCAGCGGTATTGTTCGCTTATCGGGAGATGCCGAACGAACATACTGGATTTGCACCGCTTGAATTAGTCTTTGGTGCTAAGCCAAGAGGACATATGCCCATACTGAAACAGTTATTGGTTGGAGCTGACATGCCCGAGGATGTTCAAACCTCTTACCAATACGTGGTTAACCTTAGAAAGAAAATTATCGACGCATGCCAGATAGCTGTAGAAGCATCAGAAAAAGCTAAACTTAAGGCAAGATTGTTTGTTAATCAAAACAGAAAACTGCGCCAATTCTGGCCGGGTGATGAGGCCTATGTATTGTTACTCAATAAGGACAATAAATTACTTGTATCTTGGAGAGGACCATATACTGTACTTGAAAGATTGTCAGATGTTGACTACATTATATATATTAAAGGAAAGGTAAAAACTTTTCAAATCAACATGCTGCAACTATTTCACTCTCGTCCTCCACATCTTAAACCAGTTTTTGAGGCTATCGACGAGCATATTGATCGTCGCTCTTCCTCACATAAGCTCTTCCTTAGCTGTAATACAGGAAGAGTTGTCTGAAATGCCTAATATTTCTGAGCCTCTTTTGTCTTTACCTACTTTACCTCTTTCATCTATTGAGACTTGGAGGGATATTTCTATTTCGCCAACTCTTGCTCCATATCAGAAAGATCAGATTTCTTTGTTACTACAATCTTTTCCTGACGTGCTCACGGATAGTCCTGGGCGTGCAAATATCATTGAACATGATATTCTCCTTACTGATTTCAGACCAACCACAACCAAACTTAAAGCTTATCCTATCCCTGTACATTTTCAATCACAAGTACAAAAAGAAATAGAGGATATGATACGAGAAGTAAACATAATTTCTCCTTCTCAATCTCTATACAGTTTTCTATGCTTTTGATTAGAAAGAAAGACAAATCCCTTCGGATTTGCATTGATTTCAGGCGTTTGAATGCTTTGACATCTCGGATGCTGAGCCTCTGCCTTTGTTAGATTCTTTGTTGGATAGACTATCTACAGCTACCCTTTTCAGTAAATTTGATTTATCTAAAGGTTATTGGCAAGTCCCCTTGTCGGACAGAGCAAAACCTTATACTGCGTTCGCTACACCTTTGGGATTGTTCCAATTTAATTTTATGTCTTTTGGTCTCGTCAACGCTCCTGCGACCTTTGTTCATACGATGCGAAATATTTTCTCTAGTCGTGATGACATCATCACCTATATTTTGATATCTGCCTTTTTCATCAATCTTGGGAAGAACATGTTCTTGGAATTCAGTCTTTGTTGAATACTCTTCGTCTCCATCATCTTACTGCTAGACCTTCGAAAACTAAAATAGGATTCACTGATATATCCATTCTTGGTTACAAATTAGGAGGCGGTTTTCTTAAGCCTGAGGATTCCACTATCTCCAGAATCCTGAATCTAGAAATTCCTAATACAAAAAAACAGGTTCGCAGTCTTTTAGGTCTTGTCGGATTCTACAGAAAATTCTTACCTAGTGTTTCAGAAATTACTTCAGTTTTGTCTTCGTTATTAAGAAAGAACTCTCCAATTAAGATTGTTTGGACGCATTCTTGTAATGAGTCATTAAATTTATTGAAATCTTACTTCTCAAAATCACCAATTTTAAGATTGCCTGATACTCGATTTCCTTTTATCCTTAGAGTCGACGCCTCTGGTTCGGGGATCGGCGGTACACTTTTGCAGGAATTCGATGATTGTCTGCATCTAATTCTGTATGTCAGTCGTAAATTGACACCAACAGAAAAAATACTCCATCGTCGAGCGGGAGTTACTCGCTGTGGTGTATTGTTTTGCAAAATTGCAACGCTATCTTATTGGTGCAAAATTCTTCTTGGAGACAGATCAGCACGCCTTGTCCTATCTTAAAACTGCAAAATTTCGTAATGAGAAAGCTGCCAGAGCATCACTTGCGCTCCAGCCCTACGAATATGACATTCGTGCCATCACAGGCAGTCAGAACGTGGTCGCGGATGTGTTATCACGTTGCGCGAAAGACCCACTGTCAGCTAACAACACTGCAAATGCAAGTATCGTGTGAAGTGACAGCAAACCTATCAACTGACTTCTCCGCAGGTTGACCAATGGACAGTGTACCATATATGAACATATTTTGCTGACAATGTTTATTCTGGTAGGAATTTCCTAATTTATTACTACTATGTAAAGATGATAGATGAAAATACCCTATGATGAATACCAAGCCTGATGACTATCTTAATTTTTTCATCAAAAAATTGAAGTAAATCGTTCAGTGACTTATTTGACAGTGCTTACAGGTATTGAACATGTTCACGCAGCACATGATGATGATGAATGCTGCGATCGCCAATTTCATGTTGTAGCTCGTTTTACTCAGCTCATCACATGGATGTCTTGGGCCTTATGAACGGTTTACATACACGGTTTATGTGCAAAAAGACACACATTTATTGATGGTCTAAGATTAATGTGACTTTTGAATCGTTTGAATGCAAAGATTGATTTATTCTATTGTCGAAACTGCGTCTGAATATTAAGGGACTTAACTCAATGATGCCTCTCATGGACAAGGGGACATAACTAGACAAATCATGACGTGCTATCATTATTCTGCATCAGGTTGGACATATAAACAGTGGTGCTTAACGTGAACTTATAAAGGAACCTATACGATAATATAGCAGAGAATCATGGACAGGAACTTTGTGCTCGATTATAAATATTTTCGCTGGACTTTAGTTGGTTATTATTCCACTAGTACGGATTACAATATAACATTGTTACTTTAAATACAGTGCTTGAATTAGCTGTTGATTAGTTTTAATTGGCGGGATGAGATTCTGTCTTTGACACAAGGCTTTAATACACTCACACTAATTATATAATTGAACATTTTAATGGTTCTCACAACTATTTGCAATTTGTACTATACATCAGCGTATTCTTAACTGATTGGACACAACTTCGTCATGTTCAAAATAACATTTTTTTTTTAAATTGACACAACAATATACTTTTTATGACGAGTACTTAAGATGTACACATGACTTTAATCTTTTCGCGTATGATGTTGCATTCATTCACTTTACTAATATGATTGTCTGCCTAATTTCATCTATTTACGCTCTTAAAAATGTGTATATCATATAATGCTTTGCATTATTGCTGTGGATCAATAAGTTAACTATTTGACAACTGGCACTGGACTTGACAGATAGGTGTTATTGGACGGTGTGAGGTATGTGAGTGCATGTATTGCTACCATCATTTTTTAATATGTTGGGAACTCTTAGTTATGTCGTCCTCACATTGTTTTTAAAAGGAATTTCTCCGTAAATAGACATTGGCTATGGTCTTAACAACCATGGTCCACACTTTTAGTGTTAAATTGCCTACCCTATGGCAGAAACAGTGAAATTTGATGTTACGATATTTCACTCTGGTGATGTTATACTCACACCACGGAAATAATGAAAACTTTGTTTTCATTATTTTTGCGGGGGGAGGGGGGGAGAGAGAGTAATGTTATGATTAAAATTCATTATGATTATGTCGGTATAATTTTTAGCTCAACAGGGCTCCTTTTCTGATAATTTTATACGGACTTACTTATTAATAAAAGAAGTGACGTCATGACGATATGGTGAAGGGGCAGACGTAAACATTATTGAAGCAGAAGTGAGGTGATCGTCTGCGAGAGAGATGCGGCTTGTGTTTGAATGTGAGTGGACGTATATGTTTTGAGCTCCTGCAGTATACTATGTTTTTCCTGCATCATTCCATCACCAGAACATCAATATATTTAGTTGAGGTGTCCCTGGTTTATTATAGTCAGGAAATGAATGCTTATTCATGAAGATGTCCAGTGGACGATTCAAAACAAAGTTTGTATGATTGCCATTGACCAGTGTTTGATAGTGAACGGACTTGACGACTAATTAGTACTGAATTTGCCATTGGGCCTATATTCTATTATCATGGAGCTTTGTGACCAGTATAATAAACTGCGTATTTGTGAATTGTGAAGGAGGTATTTGTTAGCTCACTGCAGTTATGCTGATTCGTGTTGTGTGACTACCCTACTGTCTGCTTTGGCCACGGGGACTTTCTCCGGAACTTTATGCAATACGACACGCAACAATCTTCTATCTACATCTCTTCCAAGAGTAATCTTGCGCGCAGGTAGATACCTTGGAAGCCAATTTTAGATACTCTTGAGTTTTGGTCACTGTTGGACCACTACTGCAAAGCAGGGGAGGCAATCCTTGACAACCAGCATCATTTTCACCAGACTACAGTGACTGGACAGTTAATTTTACAACTTATTTTGCAAACCACAATGGGTTTGCTTGTGGGAAGCGTTATTATGCTCTAACAAATTCATATTATACGGAACTACACCGCAATAGGACATGACGTAGGCAAATGTATGTAGGCAGACGATGTAAGAAGTATGCAGAAGTGAGTGCCGTCTGCTAGGGGCTTCTTGGTGTGTGTCTTCAAGAGAGAAGACGTTTATGTTTGAGCTCCAGGCTAAAAGTGTGTCCGCATGATTTATTCTTAACTCATCTTGGATCTTGGCATTAACAATGTATGTCAGAGATGTGTGGTTGAAAGGGAAGTATCCATGAGTAATTTTTCATTGTATATTTTAGCCATGTCGTGCTAACCCGGCAGTGCCGCGGACTTAGACGCTCAGACTGATTATTATATCAAAGTGTAAGAATCGTGATGCCTGTTGTAAAGACCAGCATATACAATTATTAAGCAGATCGTAAAATATATATATGGAGCCTTGTAATGTGATTAAAAGTTAGAGTCCTTGTCTACACAAGAGGGGTGCGTTTATTGAATTTAGCCGTTGGCGTTGTGCCCTAGATGTCTGTGCCTTGTTTTAAAAACAGTTCTATAATATTTCAATACTACTATCATTATCGCACGCCACAGTTAAGTTGACCTAATCGACACATATACTTGACTCTCAAACATTATTTCACTGAATTTCTATTCATCCATTGATGACCAGAATATTTTTCTAAAAGAAGATAACACTATATTTAACTGTTTTCTAAAGCAACCATTTTCATTCTTTACTCTTGTTTCAACAATATTTCATAAATAAATATCCTGTTTATATACATGTAAATATAAATCTATCGTTGGAGTTGATAACTCGGTTGGTTGAAAGTGATGGTTGCACCCGAATGACTCATTTGTTTTCAAAATACATGTATACAGAGTTCATATATTAAAAATACTTTGCTGAATTACTTTCAGCTCGGGCTCATTAAATGCGAGTCAAGTGTTACATCGTGGCACAATTACTTGTTTCACAGAAGTGGGCGAGGGATACAAAGTTGACAAAAAACTAAGTAAACACAGTTGTATTTTGTTATTCTAAAACTCTGTGAGACTCCCTGAAATAGGAACATAATCCACATATTTACTTCACTGCAAGGAGTAACTTTGAGTGAAGGTTGCTACCTTTGAAAAACTCATCCTTTTACTCAACTATTGGGCCATCCGTGGACCACTACGGCAGATCAAGGGAGACAATCTGCGACAAACTCTCAGTTGAAGAAAGTAAATGAGCAAATAGTCTACAGATTACATCAGCCAATAGGCACTTAGGGGGGTTTGTACTGCATATATTTCACTGTGTGTGTCATGATTTTACATTGCTTAGGCCTGCTGAATAATATGGATATAGACGAACTCCTGAATTTTCAGGACAGGTTGAAAATGTGAGTTTACGTATTTTCAGGGCAAAATTTTGTTCAGGATTTTTTTTCTCCGGAAGTTTTATTTCAGTATCATACTAGGTCAAGTAATCCAATTCGGCACATTTTTGGGTGTCAGTGCGTCACCTGCGTCGACTGGCGAACATGTCGTCTATCCCTGGTCCAAACAGACGTACTTTAACCAGAGGCGTCCCTAAAATATATGGCACTCGGGGCGGATCCTACCTTTGGCACCCTCCCCCATAAAGAACTACACTAGCAAGTATATTTTAAACAATAAGTACTATCATAATAGTGTCCCATGGCACCCCTTTCGAGTCTGTCCTTAGTACGCCACTGCGTTTTAACTTTCAACGCTAATTCTCACAAATCATAGGACAAAATAACATCACAAACCAAAAAATGAGACATTAAACAAATCTCCGCTGTGGTCACGCAATGAGACCTGGTATCTTAGTCAGATGTTTCTCTTTTATTTAGCCAATGCCTCGTCAACCAAAATCACAAACACGCCCCATGTCTCATCTCTCCGGCTTTTGACGTGCATTCGTTCACTAATATCACCCTGGGGAGCCATTGGCCTATCGTGTCATCTACGGCCGGAGATTCTACCTGCAACAGGAGCCGTGACATGTGTGGCTGTTGTCATTCAGAACGTGACGTGTCATCAGCTCTTCGTAAATATTTCCAGGGATCGTCTCTCACTTCGAAGGTTGCATTAAACATGCGCTAAGTCATGCACTAAGGATATATATTACACAAACAATCAAACTGAATAGTTCGTGAATTAGGACAAACAAAACAATGAAATAAATGCAACTTTAAAACGAAAAGGAAAGTAGTTGGAAGGATTAAAAACAAAAAGTATGTGTCTGCTAATTGGATATATGACTCTCTAGAGATAGGAGATTATGGTTTATTCCCATATTGACGTTTCCTTGTTGAGTTTGTGTCTGTGTTTTGTTTTCGTTATTTTTTTAATTGTATATTTGGGGGAGCTGGGAAAATGAGTGCATTCTATATAAAAGATAAAGGCAGTCAGATCGCAGATATTGCCATAGGAGAGTGAAGTGTTACAGACTTCACTATATTAGATGCATGAAGTCAACACCTATAAAAGAACTCGAAAAGATTACATGCCTCCAGCCAATGGAGGATAAAAGAGACTGCAGGGCTCAGCAACAGGCTGAAAAATTCAAAAGACTAACAGACCACCCAATGTGCCATAGAATGAATGCTCTTAGAAGGCAAAGACTCAAACGAAGCAACGTTGTAGAATCAACCAAACCACAGATGAGAGCAGTTTCCATAAATGAAATATCCACTATTAAACCCATCTACACTGCACATAAGCTTCCAGTTTGGAAACAAAATCGTTTCCCTGAAATGGTAGAAAACATTCCTGGAATTGAAAGAAAAAAGAGCCAAACTGCAACAGATAGAAAATCCATAGTGACAAAATACATAGAGTAACATTACCCACGCAACTCCTGGACTCATGCGTACACAGATGGATCAGCAACAAATGCAACAGAAAATGGAGGTGGGGGTGTCTTTCTGACCTTTAGCAATGGTGCTGTCAGTGGCAACTGGACAATTCTCAAGTAACTTCAGAGCAGTGGCAGAGGCCTTGAAAACTGCAGCAGATGTTATATTGACAGAAGAAAGCACAGAGAGACAAGTTGCTTTCTTTACTGATGCACAGTCAGTATTTGCAACGTTGAAAAGCCAAAATAATACAGAGCTGGATGACCCCAGAATAGTGCTCCACAAACTTTGTCAACGATTCAAAAGTTTTGTGATCCAATGGATCCTATCTCATTGTAACATCACCGGCAATGAAGAGGCTGACAGAATGGCAAAAGAAGGTTCACATCTACCTCAGCCTGATGCAAGCATAACTTTCAAGGAGGCAAAGAGTTTTGTCAGAATCAGATACAGAAACTAATGGAATGTAGAACATCCAGGTCACACAAAAGGATGCTTACTACCAGCTCAACAGAAGAGAACAAGAGGTAATCTTCAGACTCCGCACTGGCCACAACAGATTGAGATACCATCTATTCAACAAGCTAAAGATAGGAACTACCGATCAATGTAACTGTGGCACTGATAAAATGACTGCTGAACATCTGCTTCAAAGTTGCCCCTTATATGCGGTACAGAGAAAGCCCATATGGCCGACACCACTTCCTTTCGTGCAAAAGTTTTACGGGATTCAAATAGCCCCAAACTGACTGCTGCTTTCTTTGAGAACATTCAAGTGGACGTCGTCTGCGAGTGTGCGAAGAAGAAGAAGATATTAGATGCAGCTTTATGAGGTGGGCGTGACTAGTTCCCGTCTTTGATGCCTTTGCCTTCCCTAACTGAAGACCAGTGTCAGGTAACCATTTACTGCAAGGTAGGTTGGATCATGACGCTGTCTTTTTTGGTGTGGTTTGGTTTTAAGGACCATCCTTATAGCACACGTTGCACACAGACAAATCCATCAGTGCTCCGATCTCCTCCCTTAGATCATACAAGGAGGATCTTAGTACAGTGGACGAACTCAGTGGCACCGGCGAGGATCCCAATGTGTGTATAGAGGAATCACACATTCTATAAATATTTTTGTGGTTGGTAGGTTTCCTAATTTTTAAATTTTGCCAGGGCAACGGCCATATGGCCTACTCTTTACGATTTCCAACTGCCGAGGGATTTTTAACGTGCAACTTGCACACAGGACCTCCTATTTTTTGCCATTATTCGACAAGGCTAGGCATCCATCTCACTACTCAGGAGATCAAGGGGAAGTATGACATTATTGGGATCCACTTGTTCTGAAAAAAAAATGTCTATCAAATATATTCCCTATACTGGGAACCGAATCCGGTACCTTTAGAATTAGAGGCGTCCGCTATGCCTCTTAGCCACTCCGACCACTCTTTTTTCGAACACGGTAAATCTGACTCGATAAGGAAATGCTCTGAATATTCTGAAACATTGACGGAAAACTTTTTGTCAGAGTATAACCTCAAGACAAGAGACAGACAAAGTTAACATATATAAGACATAAGGAAGGGAAACCCGAGGCCTGTAAACAGTAAATAAATATTACTTAATGTTAGCTGCTTATCCTTTACAGGACGTGGCAATCAACACCAGCTTTTATTGGCTGTTTGTGATTTTTCTAGGCAATTTTTTCCATTCAGTAGTTTGCCATTGCTTTCTGAACGGTACGGCGCTTATACCATTGTTAAAAACCCACACAAAGCGATCTGCTACAAAACCGCCAGCAGCAGGTTTCGAACCTGGTATATCTGGATTATGAAACTGCGTTCATATCCATTAGGCCACAGACGCCGACAAATATTACTTACGAGTGCCTGAAAACATACCTTTATGTTTGTCTAATATTTATTTAAAGTTAACATAACAGAATACAGAATGGGAGAAGATCGGCTACCACGACAAGCATGGGAAACAAAGAGCCAGGGATCCAGACCCCCAGGACGACCCAGAGTCCGCTGGAAGGACAACATTAGACAATCTTTGAAGGACCGAGGACTAGAATGGAACCAGGCCAGGAGTAAGACAGCCGATAGGATAGTCTGGCGCTCTCTCTTCCAAACCTCTACACCTCACGATAGAAGGGGAACGACTAAGTAAGTAAGTATAACAGAATATAAACCCTTTGTGCAAAGGTGACAGCTGATCCGATCTGGCGGTCATCATCATCATCATCATCTTTTTCTTTGTCCTTCCTGGTGGTGCATGGAACCACTACTACAGCTGGTCCACTTGACAGGAAGCCTGCACCAAACATTCACATCCTCTTGTACTGGTGGTTCCTGTAGCAGATTTGCTTTACATGATGAGGTTGCCAGCCTCAAACACAACCTCATGTTAGTTGGCTTGTACGACATGCTTGAGGGAGTTGTAGTCCTATTTTTTTTCTTTATCTGATCACAGACATACCTTCCCCCCTCCACCTCCCGGACCTACATAGATCTGACAGGCAGGGTAGAAGAAGTAAACAGACAGTACGCAATTTTCACTGAAAAGCGTAAAGTCTTCTTACTGAAAAATTATGCAAGCGTCAACGAGTGTTTCGAACTCTGGCAGAATAAAAACCGCAAAACCCGTTGGAAAAATGTTGATTGTTTCCTGCTCTGTGCATATTAAAGTACTTAGACATACATCGTAGACTCTTCCCTTCTCTGTAGACATTAAAGTACTTAGACAGAAAATGTTGACTCTTTCCTGCTCTGTAGAAATTAAACTACTTAGATAGGAATGGCTCTATTGCCTAGGATATCTTATACGAACGAATGTTTACGTGGAACCGGAATCCAGACCCCTGAACAGATTCTCCAGAACTGCCCAACCCAAGGTGTGCCACGGCGTCTGACCTGGCCAGAGGGTGCTGAGTTCAGGCAGAATCAATCGGGCTGCCTCGCTGACATGGAAAAGATAGTGGACTGTGTCCTGGCAACAGGCTTGCAGATTTAGCATGACAACAAACTGACGGCAGAAGAAGAAGAAGAAGAAGAAAGTATTACCTTGTGGGTATTCTGTCTGTGTCCTCTCTTGTTCAGTGACGTCATTGTCATCTGGATTGGTGCACCAGGTCAGCGTCAGCAGTGTCATCAAAAGCAGAACACCCGTCAAGTAGGACCTAGAGCTGATCAGTGTCGACATAGTTACCTGAGGACAAAAGCGTGGAACATTGTAACCTATACCTGCCTGGTCCTAGACCAAGATACAATTAAAGTACACATAATTACTGCGTTTAAGATATATTAATTTCAATAAATAAATGACAGGGAAACTTATTTTTTTTTAAACACAAACAATTATTTTATCAAATCAACTTGATTGTTTTGTCTATTGATATATTTCGAAGGATAAAAATCTTCTTTAACAAAGCTAGATCACATTTTAAATATCACAGAAACACATTGTTACCATCTGCATAATGCCTAGTTCCACTTAAGATTTTGATACACTTATCCCAATTAAATGCCATACATTTCTCTGAGAAAGTCATAATTTACAAATGTTTCAGTCAGCTATTTTGAAACTGTCTCTCCTGCCTTATTTAATGTCTTCTGCACATTTGTATGGTAAACCACGAACTTTCAAGTAAAAATACTGAATAATTATTTAAAACATTTTGCCCAAGCCGGGGTTTGTTCACATCAGTGATAACTCAATAACAAGGAACGCTGTTTTCTTCCAGTGTTTAAAGAAGACTTAGAATAATTCAAAATATTTTTTTTTAAATGTTCAGCTCCCAACTGAAAACAAAACATGTCTTCGAATTTGGTGCGTGGTGAAAAACTAAAACCTGATAACTGTACCAAACAGAAAGAGTTAAATAATTCTCATTCAAAGTTTTAGGCCTATATATTTAAAAAAAAAATGTGCCTCGTTTTGGCGAGGTGCGTTCCGTTCAACCTAGTCAGTTATATTAAGGCGCATGTCCAAATATAAAATACCTTTAACGTTTTATATGGATGACCACAGGTACGGTTGGACTTATAATATTTCTCAAACCATTTTTTTTATTTGGTTACCAGATTGAGCATACAGCCCCTTCTCTTGTTCTGTTAAACTTGTAGAGTTTTTACATTTACGTGAACGAGAAAATATATTTTATACTTAGAGGCATTGCCGGGGTTTCTACCTTCCAGGGACCTAAAGGAAAGGATCCCGTTACACGCCCATTGAGGCATATTGGGAATATGGTGTTAGGCCCATATTTTCTTGACCATCGGCACACTAGGGGTGATGTGGTCAGCATCGCGCAGGCCGCCTTAACCTTCCCAGAGTTGCTCTGGTACCCAATTGGGGCTGGGTCGACCCAGTAGCCGTTTGCGGCCTTAAAAAAATCCCACCTCAACTGAGCTAGGAAGCCAGTGCACTAACCACTATGCTACCACGGCTCCCTAAGCACTGAACATATTATTATGCTCCCCTTCTTGCAAAATGAGAAATTAAAAAACAAAAACAATATTAAGATAGAAAAGGGTTTTTGTCATTTAAATTTAAAAAAACAAAAAACATACTAAATGTTTGCTTTAAAACAGTGCCCTTTCTTAAATTTTTGTATTGCTAAATCTATGATTAGGCCCAAGAATTTAACAAACAGTAACACGTTTTACATTTTAATTGTAGTAAAGATCTCATATATATATATATATATATATATATATATATATATATATATATATATATATATATATATATATATATATATATATATATATATATATATATATATATATATATATATATATATATATATATGGTCGTTTAACTCTATGCGATTACATATAATCCTAGACTGGACAGCGAACACCTCAATAGCTAACACAAAGTTTGGAAAATACAAATCACACTATTGGTACGCTGTGTGTTGTGAAATGTACCAAAATCCCCTTACTAGTAATTGTCTACATGAAACAACCTGTAACAAACAATAAACCAATACCGCAACCTATTCTAGAATTTGTGGAAAAGGTGCGTATTGCACCGTCAAAACTAAATTGCACACTGATTAACAGAACGCGCAGGCCTTTCAGTTTGTGTCGTAGTGAATTGACCAGTGTTAGTAAGTCATGATAATATTGACTTAAAGATCCAATGAAGTTTAAATTGAATGGGAAAGATTTAAATGACCCCTGGAGGTTAAATAACGTCATCACAACATGCAGCAGAAGGGGCAGAATATAATTATTTTTCGTTATTTTTGACCGTTAAGTGCTCGTGTATTTATTCGCTTCCGTAGCTAGGCGGTGTTGCCGTCTAATGGTACTTGGTTCGATACTCCGCCGAGCCTATTACTTCTGTTGTGTTTCTGCTGTCTCGCTTTCTACTTCTCTATTTCTCACGAATGCCTGAAACTTACCTTTATATGTGTAATATTTATTTAAAAATAAAAATAAGGAACTCGTGCCAAAATAATGAGCTAACTTTGGCTAACGTCTTCAGATGTGAACAAGACTGTCGCTGAATCTATCTGCGAAACGTAACGTAAATGATGATCTGAGATTGAAATAAAAAACTTCAACGCAACAGCATTCTCCTTTTAAACATCACCTGGTTATTGCCCTGCCAACGTCTTTCTGTGAGTCCAGGTGGGAAACTCATTTGGACGCTTGCTTTTCGATTAAAAAAAAACAAAAACAAAAGACACATGACAGGAAAGTAATATTAGTGATTGCGTCTTTAAATTGTCTGGGTAGTCCACAGGTCATATATACCATGGGTGTGTAGGTGTCATGAAAATAATCTTAGCCAGTGATGCACTTTTTTGAGGTACAAAATTGGCTGAGCGTCCTTTCACGATTTACTTTCACAGCAAAGCAATGGCGCCGTGTGGTTGGTCCTAGGTTCGATTCCTGGTAAGCCTGTCACTAATAATTTCTTTTCGGTTGTCTGGTATCGTCCTTTGTGTCCAACGAGTGCCTGTTAATTACCTTCGTTTATTTATTTACTTATTTATTTGCTTTTCAAGGCAAAAGGACGTTCAAAACCAGACTGCGTCACGCTTCAGTCTACCCAGCTGCAAAAATGGATGTTTGACTCCGCTGGTGAGTTAAGAAAGGCAAAAGCAGCTAGGAAGGGAACTGATGACCACACTTTATAAAGCTGATACCTAGTATAGACCGCATTTATTCTCGTTATCTTTGTCTTTCACTGTCTATTTTTAGACCCAGATGTTGTAACCTGTCATTACGTATTCTTATTTTTGTCTTGCGTCTTGTTATGGTTACTGGGGCAGAAGAACCAAGTAAAAGGCACAATCTAAATCGTCAAGCTGTTCGGTCAGATTTCGCTGAATTCTATTTCTATTTGCTGATGTCGTTGTTTTCATAACCGAATCCATGCTCAGTTTAAACAAAATGTTGAAAAGAGGCATCCCTATCGCACTCCAGTTATGTTAAAGGATTCTGTAAACTGTCATTCACGAAGAAATCTACATTTAATGACTTTATGTGTTTATTATTATTTATTTTGATGATCTCCAGGAATATTCTCTCTAGGAATGATGTTCTTTATGTGTGAGTGTCGTGACGTTTCTCTCTGGGAATGTCGTGACGTTCGTTCTGTGTGAATGATGTGGTGTCCTATATTTGTGAATCTCGTGATGTTACTTATTTTTATAGTGAGGAATTTACTCACAGTCCACCGACAAAAATCTGGTATCACCTGTAGCACGGGATGTACCTTACCACAAGTGATGGTTCCTTTCAAACATTAATTAGTACATGCATTCTTCTGACATGCATAGGTACAGATAGTACCACAGCAGAGTGAAGTGTTAGAGACTTCACAATACAAGGTGCCACTTATGTCATTTTGATTTTCATTCTATATTACAGCCGTAGTTGTCCACGGAATTTAAAGATCTGTGTGCATTTTACTTTGATACTACCGTAGTCATCATCAAATTAGTCTTCGTCTGCTCCTCTTATGCTCCTCGAGGAGCATTGAGCCACATCGGCAGATTGCCACTTTGAGGAACCCTAGGGTAAAGCGCTCTTGCAAAGGTAGTTTCTGTATCGATTAGTTTTACATGATGAGGTTGGGAGCCATATTCTTAAGCTCATATTAATCGTCTTTTACGATATGCCTGAGAAAACAGTAGCCCCTCACTGTACCAGCTTTTTAAAGTGTTGTGACCAGTTACAATCCTTGCTGCCTTGGCCTTCCCTAATTCAAGAGTAGAGTCAGATACCCATCTACAGCTGAGTACACTGGAGCATCACGTTACCTGGTTCCGAACTCGGTACCTTAGCTTCGAGAAGCAAGCGCACAAACAGATCAGCCACTCGACTCACATCTCTTAATAGAAAGCCAAAAAGCGTATATCAGCCTCACTTTCCTAAGTAGAAGCTGATCTCTAGCTATTAGCCAGGATGGCTTTCGTCAAAAGTAGAAGTTAAAATCGACTTAAAAGTTAGATCACTTGCATTTAAAATTCACAGACCTGCATTAGCGAAACGCCCGCTTCAATTCTCCCTCTTCCAATAGCTCTTCATGGTTTGAAAATAATTCTTGACAATTTTGTCCCTGGAGTCCATTAGCCAATAAAGCAACACTCATTTAATTCAAGCCGATGTTGAATTGCATTCGTTTAGTATGAGATATTGAGCTACCGGGTTCCGATTGTTGAGTATGTGTTGGATTGAACATCAAAAGGGTTCTTGTCATGTATAGCCTGAATAGAGTAAAATGCATATATTGTGTGCCTTCAGTTTTTATTTTTATATTTATTTTGTAGGTGTTATTTCAATTACAATTTTTTTAAACATGCGTGTTAGGGTGCAGACGTTACATCAATCCTATCTATAAGACTACAAAGTCTTTTATCTTTGGACATGCGTCGTTATATAACCGAAGGACCTTGTGTTTAGGATAAACGGGGCGCATCTCGCCAAAACGAGGTAAAACTCTTCTGAAACGATGATACGTTTTCCCAAATTTGCTGCAATGAATTTTCAGTCTCTATGAGTATCCATATAGTAATAAAGTTTAAGGGCTGGTTCCTTCCAAGGCTTGTTAAAAAGTATGGTAATATTATACATAGTTGTCAAGGGAAGCGATTGAGGATTAACAAAAGTGGAACAAAAAGAAACAAAATATTAGTTCAAAATTACCGGCCCTGAAAACTGGACTCCCATCATAACCACCTGGGAGAAATCGGCCTTGAATATTGTTCAGGGTTTCTTAACCTTTCTTTTATGCAAAGTAACCTCGTGATTGTCCGAATAATGAGATGGGCCCCTTTGTTTGTCTGAAGGCTATGGACCTCTTCTAGGGAAAAATAATTACGTTAAAGCATAATTAACAAACATAATATTTTAAACTTTAAGTTATGAACACACACCACCCCTCCCCCTGAATCCGTGGACTACTGGTTGAGAACCCCTGATTTAAGCAATCCACTGACTTGAGACATTCATACATGAATACTTGCACGGAATTGAAGGATTGAAACGGTACAAGATGGTGTGAAACTGATAGAAAGAAGAAGACAAACAACAGTGGAGGAAGAAGCAAAGAGAAAACGTTGGCGTTAGTAGGACATACGTACAGACAAACCGGTTGATAGTATAACAAGACAGTCTCTGTTCTGAAATTACATAGAGTTAGAAACATAGAGAGATATCACACAAATATGGAGAAGAGAACTTGAGATAGATATGAACGGGATAAAGAACACATGGACATACCAAGAACGGATGGCACTGGACGTGACGGTTTAGCATGTTTTTTAATGAGGAGCTGCGCTGTATAAAGTGCTGAGTTGAACTAATGATTATACTTGAGTGCACTTTATTTGGGCATGGTTCGAGAAGGAATCTGAAATAAATTGAGACATCAGGAAATATTGCAGGCAAAAGAAATTAAGGACGTAAAAGAGAGAAAATTCTGGGACAGTTTGACATCTTGGAATGTTAACATGGGAAAGAACTCATGAACAGATTTGATAAACAGGATACAATAATTAGTGGATAGACATGTTAACATGGGAAAGAACTCTTAAACAGATTTGTTAAACAGGATACAGGAATTAGTGTAGAGACATGTTAACATGGGAAAGAAGTCATGAACAGATTTGTTAAACAGGGGACATGGAATAATGGGGAGACATGTTCACATGGGAAAGAAGTCATGAACAGATTTGTTAAACAGGGAACACTAATTAATGGATAGACATGTTAACATTGGAAAGAACTCATAAACAGATTTGTTAAACAGGGGCAGGAATTAGTGGAGAGACATGTTAACAGAGAAAGAACTCATAAACAAATGTATTAAACATGGGACAGGAATTAGTGGAGAGACATGTTAACATGGGAAATAACTCATGAATAAATTTGAAAAACATGGGACCGGAATTAGTGGAGAGACATGTTAACATGGGAACGAACTCATGAACAAATTTGACAAACATGGGACAGGAATTAGTGGAGAAACATGTTAACATAGGAACGAACTCATGAAAACATTTGACAAACATGGGACAGGAACTAGTGGAGAGACATGTTAACATGGGAACGAACTCATGAACAAATTTAACAAACATGGGGCAGGAATTAGTGGAGAGACATGTTAACATGGGAACGAACTCATGAACACATTTGACAAACATGGGACAGGAATTAGTGGAGAGACATGTTAACATGGGAACGAACTCATGAACAAATTTGACAAACATGGGACAGGAATTAGTGGAGAGACATGTTAACATGGTAACGAACTCATGAACAAATTTGACAAACAAGGGACAGGAATTAGTGGAGAGACATGTTAACATGGGAACGAACTCATGAACAAATTTGACAAACATGGGACAGGAATTAGTGGAGAGACATGTTAACATGGGAACGAACTCATGAACAAATTTGACAAACATGGGACAGGAATTAGTGGAGAGACATGTTAACATGGGAACGAACTCATGAACAAATTTGACAAACATGGGACAGGAATTAGTGGAGAGACATGTTAGTGGAGAGACATGTTAACATGGGAACGAACTCATGAACACAACAAATTTGACAAACATGGGACAGGAATTAGTGGAGAGACATGTTAACATGGGAACGAACTCATGAACAAATTTGACAAACATGGGACAGGAATTAGTGGAGAGACATGTTAACATGGGAACGAACTCATGAACAAATTTGACAAACATGGGACAGGAATTAGTGGAGAGACATGTTAACATGGGAACGAACTGAGACATGTTAACATGGTAACGAACTCATGAACAAATTTGACAAACATGGGACAGGAATTTATGTTAACATGGGAACGAACTCATGAACAAATTTGACAAACATGGGACCGGAATTAGTGGAGAGACATGTTAACATGGGAACGAACTCATGAACAAATTTGACAAACATGGGACAGGAATTAGTGGAGAGACATGTTAACATTGGAACGAACTCATGAACAAATTTGACAAACAAGGGACAGGAATTAGTGGAGAGACATGATAACATGAGAACGAACTCATGAACAAATTTGACAAACAAGGGACAGGAATTAGTGGAGAAACATGTTAACATGGGAATGAACTCATGAATAAATTTGACAAACATGGGACAGGAATTAGTGGAGAGACATGTTAACATGGGAACGAACTCATGAACAAATTTGACAAACATGGGACAGGAATTAGTGGAGAGACATGTTAACATTGGAACGAACTCATGAACAAATTTGACAAACAAGGGACAGGAATTAGTGGAGAGACATGTTAACATGAGAACGAACTCATGAACAAATTTGACAAACATGGGACATGATCTAGTAGAGAAACATGTTAACATGGGAACGAACTCATGAAAACATTTGACAAACATGGGACAGGAACTAGTGGAGAAACATGTTAACATGGGAACGAACTGATGAAAATATTTGACAAACATGGGACATGATCTAGTGGTGTTGCGCACATATTCTGTATTCTATATTTGTATGGAATTGTGTGACGCACGGATTACTTCAGTGAGGCATACAATTCGTCCTGTATGTCTATTTAATATGGAAAAAATATATATTTGTATTTATTGAGTGTACGAAAATGCTTTCCTTTGTAAAGCTAGATAATCCATGATTGGTTTATACTTTTGATTATGTGGATGATCTCCCTTGAATATTGATTTAGCGTATGAATACCGAATTTATGTCATTTCTCATTTGTTAGGGCCAGAAAATAGATTGATTTTGTTTAGAATGTTTGTGGCCTGAATTCATATGTATTACTTGTCTAGTGCAAGAAGATTTAGTCTTATATTGTATATCTTCGTATGTTTAGGTCGGACTATATTCTTTGTGCCGAACTCTGGGGCAGGTATTCGTTGTCCTATGGAGGCGTACTGAGTCTCGACAAAGCCGGCTGAGAATAGCCGTGTGTATTTTTTGGGCTGGTCCTTTTAAAGGTTGAAAAGTGATTTGTGAATGATTTCCCAGAAGGAGATAGTGTCTCTGCGAGATTCTATTGTCAGAGATTCTCCTCATGCACTTTATTATTAATTCGGACTCCAGGTAATACCAGACCCTTCTTTTTGATGATCTCTATTTGGTTAGACCTAGATGGACATCGTGTTTCGAGCATCGTTGGTCGTTTATATATACAGTTGAAGATGACAGGTTTCTCAACAGAGCTTATGTCTACATGAAGCAACCTTATTAATGTGGAACTGTAGGGAAACTCTATGAAATTATTGATATTCAAATTGTGAATTAACTTTGGCTTATCATTATCCTTCTTCTGGGTGAGTGAGCAAAACTCAGGAAGGTAGCCATCTTGTATTCTTGTCATCGTTATGGATCACTGTCAAGAGAACAGTATATCAAACTTATTATCGGACAGTGATATGGAGATCTTATTAATATGAAAACCCCTATCGTGGTTTAACTTTGTTACATAAACATTTGATATATGCCGCTGGAGAACTTAGCCAAGGAAAAAAGTTCGTCCAGTGAACTCTTTATATGTTTACACACCCACACTCACTGATGCGTTCAGTAAGTTAGGGGATATGGCAATAGTCTGCCAGAACATTGAATGATTACCTTATATCGCCCATCATATTTGAATGCTGCATGAAATATGATCTACTATTCAAATGCCTAATGATGTACATGTCAACATGTTCCTATGACTATGTTCCGTGCTGTCCAGATGTGTGCGTCCTTATTAAACAGTGTGAAATGTCAGCTGTAGTTCCAGTCATCATTGGCTTGCATAAGAGTGTGTGAGTGTAATATTATCAAGTGGTCAACTACACAGAATCATTCCACCATTTGCGTTACCTGACACTCCCACTCTGTGTCAACATGACCGGTTGATTCACTTATGCAGTGGTAACCCAAAAAAGACCTTCTTCACTGATGACCAGTACACGACCCCGAATATCGACACCCTTTTCAGCGGACTTTTTCAGTGGTAGGCCAGATTCCTGGGGTTATTGTAACCAGACCATTCCTGACGCCATATACGACACGTAAACACTGATGTACAAGTTGACAGTACAACTATACAGTCGAGGTCAGCATGACCTGTCCTATCGAGCGAAGGCAGTAATCAGGTCAGCGCTTGGTGACATTTTGTAGTACAGGCATTGTTTATGTCAAGCAGACATACAGAGCTGAATACTTTGAAGGCCATAAACTGTTTTGTTGTTGCAGTGTTGTTGAACATAAAAGTGCATAGATTTCATCGCTGGATCTTCTAATATGCTCAAAAATTTGAACAGTGTAATAAGATAAATCAAAGATTTAAGATTGATTAAAAGTGGCAGTTATTGTAATTAAAAAGCTGTACCATTAATGTAAAACCTGAGCGTACTTTACAACACATTTCAACCGCAACACATCTCATTATTTAATGTATGCATTTATGTTTTATATGTATTTATGTTACATGTTATTTGTTTATATGTATAGTTGTTTATATGTCCGTGGCGGTTGGTGAGGTGACTAGGACAAGAAATACCGAGTAACATTGGTCTTGTACTAGTGTTCTGTAGGGGCAAATTTCTTAAGTGAAATTTGCATGCGACATCTGTTGCAATATCTGTTAGCTGTAACGAAACTGTCCCTATTGTTGTTTTTGTAATATTTTTCCTGTTTTTTAGTTTTGTTTTGATTTGTTTGAATTTGTTGGTCTTATCTTTCCTTTCATTCAGTTCTCTACACCCTTATGTTTATACACTGTAACGTCATTTGTTTTGCTTAGTACATTGCAGTTATCATCACAGATTCTGTGATTATTTACTTACTTCAGTTCCTTATATTTAATTTAATTTGATTTCTGCAAGTGTTCTCATATTGTCTTTTCTTGTTTGTCCTTGTTAATCTCTTTGGTTGACAGATAATATGAGGTATATTTGAATACACTTATATGATAGTACAGGCCAGTACTTTATTATTATTATTACTGTACAAGGAAGTATACAAGACCTGTATAAGGCTTGTCTCCCACAGTGATTGGGATAGAAAGATATTGTTTTCCACAGGTACTCAAGTGATCATTTGTTTCATTATAAACAAAATAACCATATAAGGTCTTTGACTAAGACTAAGAGAGTGAAATAAAATGAAATGAGTATATAGTCTATAGTACAGACTTGTCTCCCATTAAAGTGGGATAAGGAAATTTATTTACTTTTTCAGGTTTCTGAGTTCATAAGACAGGATGGCTAATTTAGATTACTTTATCCAGCAAGGGTAAACCCTTGGTAGGTCTGGTAAAGAATTGGAAGAATATCCATCTGCTCAATTTGCCATTGCATTAAAATCAGAAGAGAAAAAACAAAAAGATGAAAATAAATGGAAAGCAGAAATTGAACAAAAGAAGATAGATGCTGAGAATTTCAAATTGCAGATGCAAGCTGAGGAGAAAAAAGCAGCTGCTGAAGAGAGAAAACTTCAAATAGAAGAAAAAAATTAGAAGCTGCTGCTGAGGAGAAAAAAGCTGCTGCTGAAGAGAGAAAACTTCAAATAGAAAAAAAAAATTAGAAGCTGCTGCTCAAGCTGAGGAGAGAAAACTTCGAATGGAAGAAAAAAGATTAGAAGCTGAAGAGAGAAAAGCAATAAGGGAACATGAATTTGAGTTAGAGAAATTAAAATTGACAAGTATGATTATTGTTAATCAGGCATCTAGTGGTAATGGTAAACCCTTTACTTACAAGGTCAAGGTACCAGCGTTCAACTCCGCCAGTGACGATATAACATTCTGGCTTGATAGATTTGAACGTGCTTGTCGAGCTAATAATGTGGATAAATCACAGTATGTGAATCAGTTGTCTATAAATCTAAAAGGTGATTCTCTGACTAAGTTAAGTTTAGTTGAAGAGGCCGACAAGGACAATTACGATGTTGTCAGGGCGGCCTTGATAAGGAAATATCAGTTGACTGAGGAAGGTTACCGTCTTTTGTTTAAGACAATGAGACCTGAGCCAGGTGTAGAATTCTCAGAATTCGTTGAAAAAATACGTCTTACATTTAACCGATGGATTGAATTATCCAAAACAGAAAAAAACATTTGAGGCTCTTATGGATTTATTGCTCAGAGACAAGATCATGTCTTCTGTGAATAAACCATTTCTTGAATTCCTACATGAGCGTAAACTCAGTACACTAAAACAAATGCAAGAATAATGTGACCAATACGTCACGGCACACCCTGACGTAACTCTTAGCAACACTAAGGTTACAGAGGGTATGCCAGCTGCTTCAGCGACACAATACAATCATAATTACTCACATAAGTTTCAAGGAGCTCAAAACAAATTTGACAAAAAGGCTAATTGCAATAGTTATCAAAACCAAGGTAACCAGTCGAATCAGGGTTCTTCTTCGAAGAACTGGAATCGGGCTGACAGTCCTCGATACAGGGGTGGCCATAATTACAGAAATTTCCGTAAAGGAAGTCACTATAGGAACTACCCAAGTTTTCCTTCATGGAAACAACAAAACCAACATTACAGAGATACTCATTATAATGAGCATGATAATTATGATCATGAACATTATGATTCAAACCCAAACAGGGGTTATAACAGAGGAAATAATAATAACTATAGAGGTTATAATAATCGAGGTAGATCACAATACAAAAGACATAAATTTCATTACCAGGCTAACTCTGCACAGCAAGAGCTCCATGAAGCCGGTAATCAAAATAATGATAAGAAAGACTCTAATAATGTAGGATGTTCGGCTTTTGAATTTGGTAGAGCATCTCAGTGCTCCCAATGCAAAACATTATTCGATCCAACCACAGTTTCTACTTTAAGCTGTGGTCATCCTCTTCCCGCTTTTCCTGCGTCAGTCGCGCATGATGGAAGAGGCGCTCTTGTCTTCAATAGAGGTCTAGTAGAGGGTACTCCGGTATCAATTCTTTTCGATTCGGGGTGCACTACCATTGGTGTGAGGCAGTCACTCGTAGATCCTTCTCGAGCCACTGGCATAGTAATCAAATGCGTAACATTTAGTGGCACATTGGAGAAGTACTCTACTGCCATTATCAATATTGCTACTCCCTTCTTTACAGGAGATGTGCACGCATGTCTTCTGCCGAATCCGATCGCTGATCTTATCATCGGTCGCATTCATGGAGTGAAAGAATATACTCCACAACAAATTGCTGAGTGGGAAAATAAGAATACGCAAGCTGCTAATGCTGTAGTCACTAGAGCTCAAGCTCTTAACATGCCTCAATCTTTGCCTTCTGAAGATAATGATGCGCAGAACCAAGATGATCTCTTGGAAATTTCTCGCGACTCATTTATAAAAAAGCAAGAAGATGATCCTACTCTAAAAAAATTCTTCACGCTAGCAACAAAAGGTGATCCGAATAAAGATACAAATCGTAAATCTTGGATTGCGTACTTGTACGTATGGTACAAGACTCCGCTAGGTCCATTCATTCTCAAATTCTTGTGCCCAAAAATATGAGAGTTAAAATCTTACAGCACGCTCATGATTCTCAGTGTGCTGGGCATATGGGGTTTTCCCGTACTAAATCTAGAGTTCTTGCGTCTTTCTTTTGCCCTTTTGTGAACAGGGACATACGAATCTATTGTCGATCTTGTAGGGTATGTCAAGAAGTTAAATCCAAAGGTCCACGCCATGCTACACCTATTCAGGCTGCAGATATTCCAATTCGACCATTTCAAAAGATGGCGATAGACATCATTGGTCCATTTAAGATAAAGTCTGCTAGAGGACACCAATTTATCTTGACGTGTGTTGACATGTGCACACGTTGGCCAGAGGCTGTTCCTCTAAAGAGCATAACTACTGCTGATATTGCAGATGCTCTTTGGCTAATATTTTCTCGTCTGGGATTTCCAGCAGAAATATTATCAGACCATGGTACCCAACTCATATCGGATACCATGTCTCAAGTAATTGCGACTCTACAGATAGAGAGATCTCTGAGTAGTATTTATCATCCTATGTCTAATGGGATGGAAGAACGTCTGAATAGGACTCTCAAAAACCTATTAGGAAAAATAACTGAAGATCATCCTCAAGAATGGGACAGGGTTTTACCCGCGGCTCTCTTTGCATACAGAGAGGTCGCCAACGAACATACAGGATTTTCTCCCTTTGAACTTGTCTTTGGTGCGAAACCGCGAGGTCCTATGTCCTTACTTCATGACCTTATAACTGCTGATAATATTGTCGATGACACAAAATCCTCTTACGAATATGTCATTGCGCTTAGACACAAGATTATTGAAGCATGCAAATTGGCAACTGCTTCTTCTGAATTTGCGAAACAGAAGGCAAGGCAATTTGCCAATAAGAAGAGATGCTTGCGACAACTTTGTCCGGGTGACAAAGCGTTTGTCTTGCTACCTTGTAGGGAAAACAGACTTCTTATTTCTTGGAAAGGTCCGTACGATGTAATATCAAAAGTTTCCGATGTTGACTATATCGTCGATATTGACGGGAAGCATAAAACCTTCCACATCAACATGCTTACGGAATTCCATGAACGTCCGGATTATTTACAACCTGTTTTTCCAGGCAACGGACGATTCTCCAGTCCCACATGGACATTACTCATCACTGTCAGTAATACAGGATGAGGAAACGAGTTTCTCGGATGTGAATCTCCCTTTTCCGATGATTCCACTTCATTCTAATGAATCATGGAAAGATGTTACGGTCTCTCCCGAGTTATCTCTAGGAGAACAGAAACAAGTTTCTACTATGTTACAACAATTTCAGGATGTCCTTACTGACATTCCTGGTCAAACTGATGTCATTGAACATGACATTATACTCACTGACCATAATCCTATAAGAGTCAGACCGTATCCTATCCCGATACATTTTCAAGCACAGGTTGAGAAAGAGTTGGATGAGATGATAGATTTGAAAATAATTGAACCATCCACATCAGCATATTCTTCGCCGATGGTTATTGTACGGAAAAAAGACAATAACATACGTCTTTGCGTTGATTATCGCAAATTGAACCAAGTGACGAAATTTGATGCTGAACCTATGCCTTTACTAGAAGAGCTACTTACTAGACTATCGAAATCTCATTTCTTCACTAAACTTGATTTGTCTAAGGGATATTGGCAAGTTCCACTATCCGAACACGCCAAACCGTTTACTGCTTTTTCGACACCTAGGGGTCTATTCCAATGGAATTTCATGCCTTTCGGCCTTATGAACGCCCCTGCAACATTCGTACGCATGATGCGTCGAATCCTATCTCATCGCTCAGATGTCATTGCATATCTTGATGACATCTGTCTTTTCAGTGATACTTGGGAAGATCACTATAACGGGTTAAATGAACTATTGTCTATCTTACGCGAGCATAACCTGACAGCGAAACCATCTAAAGCCTGTATTGGTTTTAGCGAAATATCTTTCTTAGGTCACCGTGTTGGTCATGGTTTCCTAAAAACAGAGGACCATAATACAAGTAAGATACTTAACATTTCTATGCCTAAGACTAAAAAGCAAGTGCGAAGTCTCTTGGGTCTAATACAATTTTATGGACGATTCATCCCGAATCTGTCCTCGATCATGTCACCTCTTTCTTCATTGCTAAAGAAAGGGTCTCCTAATATAGTCCATTGGACTCAAGAATGTCAATCCTCTTTGGATAAAATTAAAACTATGTTTTCTACTTCACATATTTTAGTGTTACCTACTAAAGATAAGACATTTATTATTCGTAGTGACGCTTCATCCATAGGGATTGGAGCAGCACTAATGCAAGAGTACTCTGGAACTCTGCACCCTGTGATGTATATTTCTCGAAAACTAAATGCCACAGAGAAGAATTACTCGGTCCTAGACCGTGAATTATTGGCTATGGTTTGGTCAATCCTTAAACTTCAAAGATTTCTTCTTGGCGCGCATTTCATTGTGGAAACTGTCCAGAAAGCTCTTACAGCTATTCAGAGTAAAAATCTGAAGAGCGCGAGATCAACGCGATACGCGATTGCTCTTCAGCCTTTTCATTTTTCGGTGCGAGCTATCCGTGGGTCAGAAAATGTGATGGCAGACATCTTGTCTAATGCCCACATGATTCCACCTAACTGTTAGATCCTGAGATTTCTAACATGTATAACTTTACTACAGTTTTTTTCCCTATGTTAAAATGGGTACACATATGTAATAAAGCATATATTGATTGTATCACTACTTAGCGGTTCATTGATGCATATTCACCGCTGATTTTTTGATGTTCTTCTTCTTTGGTTATCATGATTTTAAGATACCTAAGATGAAATATTTTGAATAATCATTTGTAGAAATTGTGGCAGAGCCAATATTGTAGTATGCGTGGGTGACACCTCTCTGGAAATATTTATACTCAGAGAAAGACTTTCTCTGGATTCTAAGATATATTCTAATTTGTCGTACCATAGGACGACTTAGCCTTATATTAGGCGTTACATTTGTTTGGAATGCTTATCATCTGCGCATTATCATTCGTGCGTTGTGAGCCTATTGTATGTTGCTCCTAGATGTATTTCAAAAAAAAAAAAATGTACCATTTTTTTTCCCGGGGGGTGTGGTAATCTGTTGCGCACATATTCTGTATTCTATATTTGTATGGAATTGTGTGACGCACGGATTACTTCAGTGAGGCATACAATTCGTCCTGTATGTCTATTTAATATGGAAAAATATATATTTGTATTTATTGAGTGTACGAAAATGCTTTCCTTTGTAAAGCTAGATAATCCATGATTGGTTTATACTTTTGATTATGTGGATGATCTCCCTTGAATATTGATTTAGCGTATGAATATCGAATTTATGTCATTTCTCATTTGTTAGGGCCAGAAAATAGATTGATTTTGTTTAGAATGTTTGTGGCCTGAATTCATATGTATTACTTGTCTATTGCAAGAAGATTTAGTCTTATATTGTATATCTTCGTATGTTTAGGTCGGACTATATTCTTTGTGCCGAACTCTGGGGCAGGTATTCGTTGTCCTATGGAGGCGTACTGAGTCTCGACAAAGCCGGCTGAGAATGGCCGTGTGTATTTTTTGGGCTGGTTCTTTTAAAGGTTGAAAAGTGATTTGTGAATGATTTCCCAGAAGGAGATAGTGTCTCTGCGAGATTCTATTGTCAGAGATTCTCCTCATGCACTTTATTATTAATTCGGACTCCAGGTAATACCAGACCCTTCTTTTTGATGATCTCTATTTGGTTAGACTTAGATGGACATCGTGTTTCGAGCATCGTTGGTCGTTTATATATACAGTTGAAGATGACAGGTTTCCCAACAGAGTTTATGTCTACATGAAGCAACCTTATTAATGTGGAACTGTAGGGAAACTCTATGAAATTATTGATATTCAAATTGTGAATTAACTTTGGCTTATCATTATCCTTCTTCTGGGTGAGTGAGCAAAACTCAGGAAGGTAGCCATCTTGTATTCTTGTCATCGTTATGGATCACTGTCAAGAGAACAGTATATCAAACTTATTATCGGACAGTGATATGGAGATCTTATTAATATGAAAACCCCTATCGTGGTTTAACTTTGTTACATAAACATTTGATATATGCCGCTGGAGAACTTAGCCAAGGAAAAAAGTTCGTCCAGTGAACTCTTTATATGTTTACACACCCACACCCACTGATGCGTTCAGTCAGTTAGGGGATATGGCAATAGTCTACCAGAACATTGAATGATTACCTTATATCGCCCATCATATTTGAATGCTGCATGAAATATGATCTACTTTTCAAATGCCTAATGATGTACATGTCAACATGTTCCTATGACTATGTTCCGTGCTGTCCAGATGTGTGCGTCCTTATTAAACAGTGTGAAATGTCAGCTGTAGTTCCAGTCATCATTGGCTTGCATAAGAGTGTGTGAGTGTAATATTATCAAGTGGTCAACTAGACAGAACCATTCCACCATTCGCGTTATCTGACACTCCCACTCTGTGTCAACATGACCGGTTGATTCACTTATGCAGTGGTAACCCAAAGAAGACCTTCTTCACTGATGAGCAGTACACGACCCCGAATATCGACACCCTTTTCAGCGGACTTTTTCAAGTGGAGACACATGTTAACATGGGAACGAACTCATGAAAACATTTGGCAAACATGGGACATGATCTAGTGGAGAAACATGTTAACATGGGAACGAACTCATGAAAACATTTGACAAACATGGGACAGGAACTAGTGGAGAAACATGTTAACATGGGAACGAACTCATGAAAACATTTGACAAAGAAGGGACAGGAATTAGTGGAGAGACATGTTAACTAACGACCGGTGCAGTTCCCGGGGATGTCTCAGAAAAAAGAGAAAGAAAATGACTGATGCTCCCCCTGACATGTGTTAAAGGCACAATGCATGAGCAAACACTAGTCGCCTCGTACGACTTGCCTGAGATAACACGTATCTATTCTTTCTTTATCTTCCCAGAAATCCATGAGAACATAAAATGTCAGCCAATTATAATTTCATAGCACATTAAAAATAGAATTAGAATTTATCCTTTTTTTTAACATTAAAAAAGTACTGGTATGTATGAAAAGTAAAGCTTGCTTAATTATTTTGTTCCCGGGGGTCTCTGAGAGTTGAAGAAAGATAATGACTACCATACCCTTAAGCATGTCCTACCAGGCGATTGATATGACGCTGTGCATAGGCCTGGCAACCTTTAGCATGTAAAACAAGTTACTGCTGGAGGAGCATGTGACTGCTTGGTGCAGGCTTACCGCAAGGGGACAAGATGCAGTTGAGACTCAATGCTCCGTAAGGAGCGTAAAGGAATGTAATAATGATGATGATGATAATGATGGTGGTGAGATGATGAAGGCTGCTTATACATGTTCTCATGTATCTCAATGACATGTGTAAGTGGAAGCAATAATTGGACACACGGTAATCAAATGAATGAAGGAACCATACTTACTTACTCAGTCGTTCCCCTTCTACCTTATGGTTTAATTTTACAATCGCTAAATAAAATTTTTTGTCTCTTATTCAAAATGAAATTACGAATAAATCCCCGAAGGTACAGAAAACAGGTAAACGTCTACTTACGGACTTTCGAGACACTAAAAATTCGTGTTTACGAACATTGCGCGGACAAATAAATTCCGATCTCCCAGTTCATTAAAAAAAAAACACACAGAAGTCCGTACGTACGAACATTTTCATCATCATCACCTGCCATTTCAACATCACAGGTCGGCTGCAATAGATTTCGATCGTCTTCTGTCAATTTAAGCGCCGTGTTTGGACTGAATGGCCTAGAAAAATCACAAACAGCCAATAAAAGCTGGGGTTGATTGCCACGTCCTGTAAAGGATAAGCAACTAACTTTTTTAACTTTCCCATCCATCTCTTGATGTTATCGTTCCACTTATTGCCCTGTGTTCATGTTGCACGTTTGCCTGCAACTCATCCTTCCATTATGGTATTCAATAAGGTGTTATGTCTTTTTACGTGACCAGAATATCTTAGCTGTAATTCTGACCATTTTCATTAATTCTCGTTTCATTCCTAGGTTTTCTAGGACCTATATTATTGTATTTTTTCTCTTTCCACGAGAAGCGTTCCACTCGTCTGAATCCACTACTCCTTTTGGTAGATTGCATCATATCATTTCATTACATGCCAATGTCTTTTATGAAGCTTAAAGATTGTTATATATGTGTAACAGAAACATTCGATGTAAAAACCCTCACATTGAACTTCTTAACACGTCTTGCACACTTTATGTAAATTCTAATGATTCTCCTATATGGCATGTTGTATTTTATCATATCATGTCAGTACATGTTAATGTTTTTTTTATGGAGAATAAAGATTCTGATGTGATAAAGTGTTCCTAGACTTTATCGCCCTGTATCTTTTTCATTATTCTCTTATTTTATTTCTCTCCTGCTTGTGCTCTTCCATCATTTTTAAAGTAATCTTTCTTAATCACGGATTTTACCTAAGTGTAACGTAAATCCCACCGTTGCTATTTCCCTAACCGTACATTATCTTTTGGAACACACCTGGCTCGGTAGACATCATTGTTGTGGAGAGATGGATGTTGGGTAGAAAATGATAAATATCGTTCCCAGAAATGAAGAAGAGAGCTGATGAACTAGTGTCGTAATGGCACAGGTCAAGTCAGGTAGTTAAGTGCACATTTTTAAATGATAGCTGTAGAACAGAGCTGTGAAGTAAGTCACTTTCTCGCAAGACCTATCCAATGCTCCAAGTGTGTCTATATTAATAGTTGATGTGAAATGCAGCTCATTAATTATCTCTACCAATTTAAAATATTAAATACTTCTCTCATTTTCCATACAATAACAAAATTTCGAACAGACAAGAATTGAAACAAAATCAATCAACTGCAATTTATAAAGCATATCTGTACATTTATTAATTTAAATAGAAGTTTGGTAAAGATTGCAGATATGTATTTACACAAATTGGAAGATTATAAGATGTCAATGTTTTTGTTCATCATTTCGGGAAATTGGGGACTTCTGGATCTTGTTTCTTCAAAGTAATGAGTTCATGTCTAATTCAGATCTTTTCATTACAAACACGTCTCGTCATATATCAGGTGTTGATGTCCACGATACGTAAATCACCTGGACAGGTAGCCACAATGCTATTATCAGGCGAATTGCAGAGGTGATCCTTAAATTACACACTGCAGTCTTTTATGCTTCTTACCAGTAGCTTTTGTTGTGACTGTCTCGGATAAGAACCCTTCAGACACAGTATTAGGGATCTGACCGTATCTTATATGCAAGTCTGCTCACAAGCAGCAGGTCAGCTTTGCTTTTCTCAGTTATGGGCATTGGCTATGTGGCTTCGACAAGCGTGTGTCAGTCCGCTGGATGTCTTTTCAGCTATGGAATTTAGAGAGTCCAGAATTGAATCAGAGCAGGCTTATATACCAAAACTCAAGTCTAACCCTTGCTTTCACAAAGGTCCTCGTCGGTGTTCACTTTTTCTCTTGTGACTTTCATCGGATTTCAATGCTGTGTGCAATTTTTCTGACAAAAACAAGATTTCCTCATCAATTACTAAAGGAAATAATTTCACACTGACATAATTACATGTACTTGTAGTTGTTGTTCAAATCCCAAAAATAATTCTTCCGTTCGGGGCATTAATCATTGTGACAGATGGAAAATTGAACACTTTGATCGATCCAATTTATTCTCATCGGTACCCCTCATTCTTGTTCAATCTACTCGATTCCACGTGGGTTCCCTCACTTTCTAATTAACATGCAAGTCGTTACGCGTAAGCCAGGCCTTTCTCGCATTCTGCTTTGCTGATAGTTTTAGACGAACCTACCTGTCTTCCTTTCACGCGCTATCAATATATGATATTTAGATTCATAACTGTCATTCCATAAAAAAAGGGGGCGAGGCTATGGATTTTGTAGCTCGCTAAGAGAGAACGGGTCGTTAATTGCAAATGAAGAGGGCGTTAACCATTTTACCGATTTTCATCCCTTTGATTGTGGTCCAAGAGACGCCATTTGCTCACCGAAAGAAACGAACTCAAAGGCGCCCGCTTGCTAACCTCCCAATATGCGGTCGGCGTGAGCGTGAAAATAAACTTTGATTCGCAATTTGAACAGCAAAATTGCCCTGACCGGACGTAAGGTGCTATTTTTCGCATTAAGGGACGAAAATCCAGCGTTTTACTATATATATATATATATAGAAATCTCTTCTAATTCAATTTATTAGTTCGCTCCATGAATCCTGATAGTCTAGCTCGCATAGTAGAGCCTTATACAATTTGGATTCGTATTATACGTGGAGATTTCAGTTTCCTGATTTGCGGTAAATAATAGTATATTAGCCATTAAGTGTTTTAATGTGTTAAAGCTTCATTATATTTCACCGGAATTTTGTGTTAAGTGAAACGTATTAAAATAACGTATAGCAAAGTTTACCAGCTATAAACGTAAAATTAATTACCCGCTATTTTCTCAGTATGAGATGCTTTAAATTAAGTAATAGACACTAGGCGGTGGATAATTTAGAGACACGCGATTTATTTTCTATTTTAATCTGGTGTAAAATTTTAAGTGACTAGTGTTCATATCTCACGTTTGGAGTGACGAGATTAGCTAGACACTTGTGAGGTTTAAAATTTAATTTAGTAAGGGAGTGCTTTACAAGTCAGACCTAATGTGTGTTAGACTGGGATTCATAATATTGTTAAAGCGTTTATATCTTTCCTTCTATTTAATCCAGGATGATCAAAACCTTGCGATCTAGCTTTTTTATGATCTGATGTTCCTACCAGCATCTAAAAATTATTTGTGTAACCATCTTCTTGTTGAGACCCCTGGGCGGGCCCCTTCTCCATTTATGACGAGAGGTCAAATCTAGAAAAACACAATAATTATATAAAAATTTAACTGGAACGGAACATTCCCAGAATAAAACTTTTTTTCATATATATATATATATAATTTTGTTATCAGTCTGCTGAGGTAGAAACTTGATATTCTGTTATGTGACCCAGGACAGGAGTTTTCTTCCATCGGATCTATTCACGAGAACTCACCGTCCACACTCGGCCATCATATAACCGAACAGCCGACTATTATCATTTAACATTTTGTTTTCCCATCACGTCACCGAGAGTCACAGCCGCCTGAGGCCAGACTTCACTGGAACAATATATTAACTTATAAATTTCCATGACAGTGCCACTACATAGAAAAAACTTATTCCAAACCAATACCTGCAGTAAGAAGAGGAATACCCCCAGGAAGAAAAATAATCAACGCACCAATTCAGCGACTCCTGAACAATAGCAGTTGCATAAACGGAGAATCTGGGGCTGAACTGGACAAAATACTAGAACTCAAATTAGTCTAAATACGTGTTTGATTAATTCCCTGGAATTTATGCAGTCGACAGAGGCGTAAGCAAATCTGATAGTGAGCTCACTGTATGTGTGTTGTGAATGAACGGAACGATAGAGATTATTTCTTATGTTACTACTTATTTACCATCTTTTATTTTTATCTCTCACTAATCTGAGTGTCCCCAGGATAGGTTACATTACAGACTTATTCTTTACCCGTCCTGAAATACCCCTACCCCATTGTTAATTATTTTGATCTTTTGGGTAAATTACCTCTGTCGGGATCTTTCCTAGTTTCTCTATACCAGAGGGTGGGCCTATTAGATTTATATTTTCATTTGTCTTATGTAACTAAATTTATTGATGTAATGCTTTTCTTGATGTCATGATATTTTCTAGTAAATAATAAACTTACTAAACCTTAAACTAAAGTGTCGGTCAAATTCCCCTGCCATTATATTGTACAATAACATGCTTGCCAGAGCGATCGACAACAAACGACTCGTGACACGCATAGGAATGTTGGTTACAAATGGTAGTCTACGTTGAGAGAGGCATGGTGTATACGTGGCAGGACAATGAAAGAGATTAAAGTAAGCCGCCCCTGCCAGAAAAGCTAAACAATGGGACTTCACTCGAGCCGTAAAAGAGAAAGACTGGATGACAAGGGGGTGGATAATTTCTGTATAGGCTAACAGGCCCAAAACCACAGTTTGTCTAGCAACTGAACACTCATCACGGAGTGAAGAGTTCGTTGGGCGAGCTCACCCACTTTTAGCGATTGGCGAGCACTAAAATTTCACGCGAACACTCTGAAGTCACCGCATAGTTACTGGATTAGAGGGTGGAGCCATAGGACACAGTCCACGACTTCTATAGTGATCTTAACGAATGAGCCAAGGGAAAAAGAGTCCTGCAGAAGTGTGAGTCTACACATTACGTGTTTGACATCTAACTGGAAAGAAGTTAAAGGAAATCCCAACGCCTGCGTTTGTAAACATTGGTGGCGCAGCACTTATTCACCTGTTTCTCAACCTTCCTCAGCACCTTACCGCCTGAGTCAAGTTAAAGCGCTCACAAGTTTATTCTCATTTTTATCAACTCGCTCAAAAGCGTACTGCATGAATCAAGATTGCATATTCTGTTCAAACTAGAGTATTCGCAATGCAGTGTTTCCATTAGAATAAATTAATTCTTTTCCAATTATGAATTTAAAAAAATAAATTTAAAAAAAAAACTATATTTGTATATAGTTAATTTATTTCAGAAACACAAAGAAAAATTTGCCGATATATGTTAAGAAAAAAAATCACAAAATAAAATAGAGGAAAAAATGTCTGCTTACGACCATTAAACATGCAAACACATTTTAGAGAATTCTATGTGTTCGTAAGTTGGGGTACTCCTGTACAAACTTTATTTACACAGAGAAATATTCACGATGGATTGTGTGTATATATACTACATACGAATTTTCTTAGGCGTCCTTCTGTCACACACATTTTTCCACCAAAGTTGCAGTCTTGAAATTATGTAAAGGTCTTGCGCTTCTGACCATTGCATTAAAATGCAGGACGCTTGAAATTTCCCGTATAATCTTTAGAATTTCATTTTGCATCCGTAACAAAAGTTGTCCAGTCTTTTTACCACCAAAGCTGCAATCTTTTTTCATGGAGCAGGGAATTAAACGTTTTGTTTCCATCCTTAATAATTGGAATATTTTGATTCTTGTCACAATTTCTTGAATTTTCCCCGTTGTTATTTCGGGTGAGTGTAACTAAAGAATGGAGTGTGTTACATTTGCAGTAAATCGGTTGATTTAGTCACTGAAGTAAATTCTCCTTTAAAAAATGATTCGGAGACGTAGTAATAAAATTATTTTTTGTAAACGTACCAAAGTAAGATTTAAAAATAAAAATCCGTACACTGACGTCTATCTCTGCCTCTCTTTCCCTGAGGATTCCAGAACAAGGACTGCCTTGTAATGTGTGGCAGAGATTATGATTACTAAATTTCTATATCTTTTCTTTATTCTACACTTGTCTTTTACCTGTCTTTCGCTCTTTTACCATTCTTTCGCATACGCTCGATTGTTAAGATATACTCTCCCATTCTAACCTTTGCCATTTCCTTTCTTATTTAGCAACGCATTTTATTGCTGTTAAGCTAAGTTCTTTGATAGAGTTCGAATCGTGTTAATTCGTTCTCGACAGGGATAAGAAGTAAGACTATCGTCTGTTACTTTTCTCTGATCTGTCCGCCTATAGTTAATTATTCTCGGTGAAAGATTTGAGATGAAAGACATTGATCGCTGCGAACGGCCATATGATGCAGAAGGTGTAAAACGCACACTGGAAGTTTTATTGCTGAGGTCTGATCAGATCGAGAGAAGTTACTGTAAGTGTTAAGTCTGGTTTCGGTAAGGGTGTGTAGAATTCGTTTCATTTGTAGAATGAGCAAGGAAATATGTAAATCTGGACGTAAGTGCTACATCTGGCAAATGAGTCTGGTTTTCGGGTTTTAGACGTAATATTTTCCTTCGATTTCAGAGAGATATATACTCTGGAAATAAAACTCTCATTCATCCAGTACAGCCAGAAAGACTAGAACCATCTAGCTTTCGATTCCTAAGATCTCGTTAATAGAAGTATTATTTAGTTGGTCGATTGGAGATAGTTTTACTTTCTGCGCTAAAGGTGATATGTATATATCTAGTGGTTAATCGCCCATTTCATTTCACTAGTTAATTACAGTGTAGAGTGATTAATGATAATTCAGTTATAATTCTCTAAGTTTACTGTGTTACATTGGATAGCAGAATAAATAACAATTTCTAGCTAAACTATAATATAAATTTTATTCATTGCTAGTAACCAGTCCGAGAATATTTTAACTAACTAGTAAATGCACTGATTCATCATTGAGTATTGACGAAATACGTAGGTATTTCTAATTCATGATGATTGATTTTTGTAATGGCTATAATTTATTTCACGGGAGTTTAAACGATGAGACAAGCGCTAAGCTTTTAGTTTCTGATTTAAGTTAAATAACCGAAGTGAATATTATATTTTACGCGGGGTAGGATAGGATGTGTGTATAATATTATGATTCAGTATTCTGTATGTTTCTTTTTCTTTATACAGCCTTTTGGGTCAAGCCCAACATCTGCCAGCTGTTTTTTGTTTCAGTACATATGAGAATAAATCACAGAAGAAACATTTTATGTCTTTAAATACGTGGGTTTACAAGTTAAAACCTGTCTGGCCTTGTGTTTGCATCCAGAAAGAAACAGAGTACCCATTTTCACGAACTTTAAGACTAAATGCAGTAACTGAGCCTATCGAGCCAGCTTATATTTTCTTCCTTAACTCTCATTTACATTCAGCCCAAAGTGGCGCATATTACAAACATTTAACTTCCCCGACGTTTGATCATTTGTGGTGTATCAAAAAAGTTTATACTGAAAGAAGTTACCAACCTGACATTTCCGAAGTACTGGAAATCTCAAGAATTCTGACACTGTGAGCCCTGCGGCATCTCTTACCTGAACTGATTTCTAGCGGCATAAACAGTAATCCTAAAATATACACAGTGAATATAATGCTCCACGGAGTCTTGGAATTAACCGGTCACTGTAGAGCTGGGGTTGTCTTTGCTAACAGAACACTGGACGTACTGTGAATGTGTGTCCTATGATTGTGCCAGAAGGTGAAAAGTCCAGGTTTGTAGGTAAGAACGAAAGCCAGTGGCCACTGTTGAACGAGTAGAACGAAAGCAGGAACGAGTAATTCTTTCATTGTATAATTCTGACACCCCCTTTGTATTTTGTTATGCAAGTACTTCTAATGCTGTTTCCTCTTAAAATAGATTAATGTATCAACTCTGTTCTTAACGACAGAGGGAAGCCTAGACCATAGCGTCTATATCTGTGACTCTTTGGAGGCTATAACTTTTCTGCTAACGGGGTCGTGGGCTCAACAGAGGGGGAAAGGATTGCACCAATGGGTCTATTCTTTTTTAGTAATTCATTAACTTATCTTCTTCTTCTTCTTCTTTTTTGATCCCTAGCCGCCGACCGTCAAAGCAGTCAGTGGCCATCACGCCTAGTGGCGTCTTGTAGGGCAACAACAAATTGATTCACTTTGCTCGGTCGGTGGCCATCCTTCGTACAGTGCCCCAACTCTGGTTCATTCTTTGCATCTCAGCCTCCACAGTCCTCCGCCAGGTTGTTTTTGGTCGGCCTCTCTTTCGTTTTTCTTCAGGGGTCCAAAGCATAGCTGTTCTTGTGATGGCATCGGGGTCTCATTAACTTATGCGTATGTGTATTTATATGTGATTGATATTCAAATTTATGATTGCGGTGAATTTTCTTATGATAAATAAAAATTTACATAAACTTATTCAAGTGTGTCGGTCAGCTCGTCCCAAAATATCTATAATCCATTGATGTAGTTTTCACGTCTGTGCGTCTAACTGTCGTCACTTATGTGTGTGTGTATGTAAGTGGATATATATATATATATATATATATATATATATATATATATATATATATATATATATATATATATATATATATTCTAATAATCTTTCTAATAAATACTGTCTGTTGTAGAGATAGGCTGAAAGAGAGAAGCTTCTCGATTTCAGGGACAGAATCTAACTAGTTTCCACCATCTCACGCGTGAAAATCTATTTCTATTATTATCTCCCACTGAGCTATCACCTGTTCTATTTCTATTCAGAAGGCACCAACCCAAGTTTTAATTCCCCTCTCACTAGTCTACGACATAATGCTATCAACAGGTGTCCTCAATGTGTTTCCTATCCATCGCCAGCGTCTTCTTCTCAACTCTTGTTCCACTGGCACTTGTCTAGTTCTTGTCATCAATTCCACATTTGTGACTTTGTCATACCATTTCAGTCCTTCTATTCTACGCAAGCACTCATTTATAAAAGTCTGTAGCTTTTTGGTTGTTTTTTGTTGTTGTTGTTCTCCATGTCTCAGAGCCATACAATAGGACTGACTTCACATTTGAGTTGAAGATTCTTATTTTCGTGTTGGACTTGATTTCTTTTGATCTCCACATTTTTTTCCCCAATGCAATGAAAGCTCTTCTTGCTTTTTGTATTCTTATTTTGACATCACTGTCTGTTCGTCCAACATTTTCTATATAGCTTTCAAGGTATATGCACGATTCTACATCTTTTAGTGGCGTTTCTTCAAACTTGTTATCATTTCTTGCATTTATTCTCATTATCTTTGTCTTTTCTCTGTGTATTTTCAGACCCACTTTTCTGTGACCTGTGCTGAGATCCTCGTTGTGTGATCTAAAGGAAGAAATCTGCCCACTGATGGAATAGTCCGTGTGCAATGAATATGGTCCTTAAAACCTGTAGTAAAATCTGCGAGAATAATCGCTCATTTCAGTAGGATTTTAGTCATAAAATGATAATAAATAAACCCGCCCTATTGTGTCTGACGATGATACTCTCACACGCCAGCATCGCGCTGAATTTTGTGCCGTGGAAAGGCTTAGAACCTATCCCACCGTTTAAACCTACCCGCTTTCCTTGTGACGTACATTTTTAACATTTTGCCCGATCTGATAGAGACTGCGGCAAGACTTACAATTAACGATTTTGCGGAAGTGTGCCGCCAAACTACTGTCTGAATTAACGTAATATTTTGACTTTAACGCTGGTAATCAGTAGTAATCCTTACATTTTTTGGTACTATAACACGAGACAATACAAATATTTAACGCCTATTCAAATACCCACCGCTCAAAACCCCGCTTCGCTTGACACGTTTGCCATGCATATATACACGCTGTGGCAAAGCCAACAGAGGCAAACACGCAGACAATTTTATTTCCTCCTCGCTGTAGTATTTCTGACGTCACTAAAACAAGTAGTTATTTGAAAATACATGATAGCGAGAGATGAAGGGGGGAAAAGATGGCCGTCTTGTGTACAATTTTTATTTGACGATTGACCGTGACAAAATTGAAAATCTAAACCATAATGAAACTGACCATAAAAATTATATGCAAGAACGTGTTTTAAATACTTTGGTAGTCCCAGTATTAGCCAAGTTATTGAGAAAATACTAAATGTCTACGGACGCGCGACCAGACAGACTGTTGTTCCTGCTTGTTTTTTTCATAACGTTAGTGGGGACGGCAGCTTAGAAAAGAGGCATTGAGGTAAATTCAAATTCGCTTGAGTAACAAGAGTATAGGAGGAGAGGGGAGCGGTAGGAAAATTGTTACCCAAAACTAACATCTTTTTGTATTGGCATAACTAAAGCAGGCTGGCCAATCGACTACCAGACGCAGAGTTTGTTTGGAATTATTTTTGTTTTTCAAAAACTACATTTGAATTCTGGTAGTCGCAAGCTTTCGATTGGCCAGTGCTAATAAATATTAGCAAAAGGCTTTCACTATTCATTGCCAGTTGAACAAAACGTTTCATTCAAATACGCTGAGATCAGCTGTGTTAATTTTAAAATTAAATAAAGAAGTATTCACAGTCTGAACAGTGCAGAAGAAACTGAGGCCACTTCTTTGCAAGTCAGCGTCATTTGTTTATATTTCTTGGAAATTCTGTGAGGTTTTATTTCCTGTTGCCAGCCGGTAACAGGAAACCTGCTGAGAGAGAATAAAGCCATCAAGTCTCCGACCATTTGTTTATGCTGTCAAAAGATAACGGGAGGAGCTTGGGCATTTTGAGAGATCGAGATTTTCTGCAACTTCATACCTTATTATCATTCTACAAGGAACCCCAGGTGATGTGTTAAGCATCTGGGTATATCTGACACTTTCGTTTAATAAACACTGGTATTTCAAAATCATACTCAGGAAGTTTATGGGGTGTGATGAAACTACAGCCCCTCATACACAGTGACTCTCCCTCTTAGATGAATAAAGTGTAAGCTGTGAACATTCCAATAGGAAAGATATATATTGACTTTATAGTTAGTGGAGAAAGAGTCCAGATATTTTAGTTGATCTTTTCTGTAAACTATCTTGTCCTCATTTTCAAAGACCTGTCCAAAAGATATAGCTGGACAGGCAGATTAAATTGTACAGAAAAAACATTCATTTTAAAGAAAAACTTAACCACTGGTTTTATTCACTTCCTCATAGAAAATTAAAGTGTTTTTGTGTTGTGTACCATCATTTCATTTCTCCCCTAGACACTAGGTACATCATACACCAGACACTAGAGCCAAAATAGTGACAGTGTGAGATCTAGGGAGGTAGCGTTAGGTTCCGTGCACATAATTCATCATCATCATTTATAGAGTCAGGGGCCTACATGTGCTTGACCTCACACGGTTAATACAGACACGGATTTCATTCTTTTAGGATACCATCATAACCTCCCCAGCAAATCAAACTTTGCTACATAAATTGGGGGCTTGTCCGGGGATTTGAATTTCTCCTAGTACTACATACATTGGGGTCTGGGTTAGAATTAACAACATTCTATTTTTCCCAGGGAATCCCCATATATTATTACCCAAGATTTGGGAAGTGAAGAAAGTGTCAGAACCCAGAATTAATTAAATAAATTTGCATTTAGTTAGAAACTTAGTTAGTACATTTTGTATTTATCAGGATGGCAGATCTGGCCAAGTTTCGCTCTGCGGCTTTGCAGACTGCCAAGGAAATGAATATGGAGGGTCAAATCTTGATTGACTATGTCACCTCAGAATGTGATAAATTTATTGCTAGGGAAGAACATAGGTTAGCTTAGGAAAGGAAGATGCAGTTAGATAGAGAGGCGCGAAAAGAAATTAAAAGGTTACAGATTGAGGCTGAGAAGGAGGCTAGGGCCTTAGAGGCTGATAGAGAGGCTGAGATAAAGAGGCTCCAATTTGAGGAGAGAAAATTGGAGGCAGAAGAAAAACGACTGCAGAGGGAAGCAGAAGCAGAAGAAAAAAGATTACAGAGGGAGCATGAGTTGCGACTAAAGGAGTTAGAGTTGCAAGGCCTTGCTCCGGACAATGGTCACAGCCCCTCTACCTCTGATGCTACTGCTAGTCAGGAGGCCTTCAACTCAGCCATGGGGTTCCATTTAGACTATTTTGTAGAAAAGGATGATGACATTGAGTCATATTTAAGCAGATATGAAGTATTAGCTACTACTTATGGTTTAGAAAGAGAAAAATGGGGTGTAAAGTTGTCTCAGGGTCTTCAGGGAACAGCTTATGAAGTGTTTTCCAAAATGAGCATGGATGACCAAGACAACTATGACATGTTGAAGCAAGCTCTTCTGTTAAGATACGAAAAGAACGGAGAGTTTTATAGAAAGAAATTTAGGAATGCCAGGCTACTGTCGGGTGAGACCTATCACCAGTTCTCCGCCCGGTTAGAAACGTATATGGAGAAATGGGCTTCTTTGGGGAAAACCCAAGATCTCAAAGAGATGATACTCATAGAACAGATGAGAGAGTCCATGGCTCCAGACATGAGAAAGTTTCTCATGGAACAGGGCGCGGAGAGGCTGGGTGAGATAATTAATGTCGCTGAGAGGTTGTCGTGTGAAATTCTAATCCACATATATAAATTAAAACGTAAATGTAAAGCCTAACAAATAAATTCAATAAAAGGAAAGAAGAATGGTAAAGAACAGTGCTGTCACAATGACTGTACTCGAAACCCCCCTTGTTTTCTAATTCGTATGCAAATTATAACGTTCCACGTTGATAGTAAAAGCCTACTGCATCACTACACGCTTTCTTCAATAAAACGTGTACTGCCTTTCTAAGAAAAACCTTGAGATACGCAAGCTGACCTATATTTAATATTCCATTCATGTCATTTTATACACTAAGTTACCATAAACGAAAGACAGATGGACTAAGGATAGAAAGAAAGGGAGGGGCTGAAAGTCGGAACGCAGGCAATACTACCACAGTCTCGCGATACACAATTACTACCATCACGCGTGTAAGGCCACAAGCACTAGCTTTTTTCAAATCGACAGTGATAAAAAAACACTACCCATGCGAGAGTTAGTTTTTAAAAACTTACAAAACGCTTATTAGGAAACATGACATTCTACTGTTTTATGTCTAAAATCCTGACATTAGTCTGACAGTACAGCAGGACAGGTGGCGGTTCTAAACATAAAAAAAAACTACACGACTATCCTGGAAAATACATATTTTGAACGCAGCCCCTTAGCCCCATTAAATTTATATATTTGGGTTCCTTAGGACTTGCTGACAAAGAATATGTTAAACGTTACGCAAATAGTCTAGGAATTAACAAATTATAGCCAAAAGAAATAGTGAGGGATGTCAGACAACACCAAAATCAGAATCGCTCAGTGGCAGATTTTCACACCACCATTGTACGGGAAATAGGCTAACATGTTACCTCCTATTTGATTGGCGGAAAGTAAATGTAAGGCTAAACACGATTAGTCGGACTATAAATACTACTTCTTTGTTGCTAGGGGAAACAGTAGTAGGGTACTTTTTTTCAAACGCTTATGTAAACATGGCACGATTGGTTAGACCCGCCAATATAGTCAATCAGAGGCGTCAGGTCAGCACCACATTTTCAAATAAACTTACTAAAGAACCAGTGCGTTGAGCGCCAGTGCATATTTTTCTAAATAAAAGCCTGGGACAACGGCAGATCGAAATTGTGCTATATTCATTGCCAGTCAACGTAACTGTGTATTATTCCATGAATTGTGGTAAGCTTGAAATATTTGATATCTTTTTAATGAAAACTGAATGTAAATTGATAATTTATGTTTGTATATATGTGTGGTTCAGTAGCGAACATGAGGTAAAGCCTATATAGTGCTCCAACCTGAACAGAAGGTGTCGGAGGAAGTAAAACTACATGGAATTGCCAAACAGTACACTGACACCTATCTTATTGACGAGAAAGAAATAATGCTGGAATTGCAGAAGCGTAGTAACCATTAGGGAGGAGTATACTGGTGAAAATTGTTCAGATGAAGATAGCAGTTGGCCTACCGCTCTGAACTCAGTGTTTGTTATGTATTGTGTTCAGTCTGGAAATTTATTATAAATTAGTTCTGAAATAGGAGGTACAACCTTCTTGTTTCAGGGACCGTGGTCCTAAAGTTATTGAGCAGCACCTGGTCTGAGCTTTGCTGAACCTAGAGGCTGACAGCATACTCCTGGGTCCAGATAGTGACCAGTGAGGTGTCTCCAGAACATAGGGAGGCTATCGAGCAGAGGAGTCTTTTCCTGCCGCCATCACGAAAGATAAGCGTCTGTGGCCAGAGGAGCTCAACATTATGCCCCCCCCCCCCCCCCCTCAAAATCTGACTTTATAATAAAATAGAGGGAAAATACAGTGTTTAAATTGATAGGAACTGTGAACTTTTCCCCATACTATTTCCAAGATAAACAAACACTTGAAGTCATGATGACAAATAACAACATAGCTTGAAAAAACAAAACTAGTATTACCTCATATTACTACTACACAACTGACACACATAGGATAATATTAATAAAATATGTCACTACAAGGTTCATATTGATAAATTCTGTACATATAAATTGTAATTACATGTGATTGTGATTCCTGGTTCACTTTGTATTTGAATCAGGACACATATATTAGTGAAAGTATTATTACATATTTATATTTGAAAATTTAACAGTGCCTCATTTAAGATAGTCTTATAGAGTGTTAAATGTGTGTGAGTGTCACAGTGTTGTCAAGTGTGGTGGAATAAATTAAATTGTTTATCTGTCTGTTGTTGTTGTGACTTACACTTCATCATATACATACCCTAGACATTTAACGTAGTCATCACAATATTCCAGAATAATTCTGACTGAGTTATAATGTGGTAGCAAGTAAGGTTATCTGTAAAACACTACACCTATTAGATACAGATACCTTCACAGCTGATCTCAGTCAGTACACTAAGTCCCCTATAAATATTTATAACATCCCACCTTACCACATATATTGGGGGCTCGCTCCAGGGATATTGAACTTTCTCCTATTATATATATTGGGAATAATAAAGAATTAAAAGGTATCCTTGGGTGGAAATAAATAAGGTTGAGCTCTCAGTGCCTGTAGTGTCCTTAGATAATTATTGAAAGATTGAATTGTTTACAATTGCATGTTAGACAATGGCCGACTTGGCAAAATTTCGATCTGCTGCTGTACAGACTGCGAAAGAGTTAGGAATGGACGGGCAAATTATGATTGCTTATGTCACTGCTGAATGTGACAAATATATTGAACGGGAAGAAAGAAGATTAGAAAAAGAGGCCGAAAGAAAGTTAGAGGCTGAGACTAAGAGGTTGCAGATTGAGGCTGACAAAGAGGCTAAAGCATTGGAAGCCGAGGAAAGAAGGCAGGCTGCAGAAAGGGAAGACAAGCGATTAGCTGCAGAAAAGGAAGCAGAAGATAAGAGATTACAAAGGGAACATGAGTTACGACTAAGGGAGTTTGAGTTTCAAGGCCATGCTCCTGAAAATGGTGCCAGTCCCTTTACCTCTGATGCCACTGCTAGTCAGGGAGCCTCAACCTCAGCTATGAACTTTCATTTAGATCATTTTGTTGAGAAAGACGATGATATTGAGAGCTATCTAAATAGATATGAACTATTAGCTACCACATATGGGTTAGAGAGAGAAAGGTGGAGCTTAAAGTTATCTCAAGGTCTTCGTGGGGCAGCTTATGAAGTTTTTGCCAAAATGAGCAGAGGTGATCAGGAAAATTATGACATGCTAAAGCAGGCTCTTTTGTTAAGATATGAAAAGAACGCAGAATTTTATAGGAAAAAATTTAGGAATGCTAAACTACTGTCAGGTGAAACCTATCACCAGTTCTCTGCACGAATAGAGACATACTTGGAGAAATGGACCTCTCTGGGGAAAACCCAAGATCTTAAGGAAATGATCCTTATAGAACAATTAAGAGAGTCCATGGCTCCAGACCTGAGAAAGTTTCTCATGGAACAAGGTGCAGAGAGGCTGGGTGAGTTGCTAAATGTTGCTGAAAGGTATCAAGCGGCTCAGGCAGAGGTATCAGGTAATAAAAAGAAACAGGTAGAAAATTTTAGGGCACCACAGAACTTTAATAAATTTGATCCTAGAGATAAAAACAAAGGTAAGCACCAATTTGATAGGCCACGGTATGACAATAAAAATAAAACCCCACAATTCGATGAAAGGAAATATGATGAAAGAAAATCTTTCAACCAAGGGAAAAGGTGGTGTAAAAATTGTAAGATGAACAATCATGACACTGACCGTTGCAGAAGGAACCCTATTGTAATGGCCACCCTTCAGGTCAGGTCGACCTCAAGAAAGGAGGAGGATATTATGTTAGATACCACTCCAGAAGAGATGAGGAAGGCACAGGCTGGGGATAAGACCCTCAAGCCTTGTTTCAGGAAATTGTCAACTTGTCATACAACTCCAGGCAAGGGAGATTTTTACATGAAAAACAAGTTGATGTATAGGAAGACTGGAGCTAGATCCAAAGGTCAGGGACAGCTGGTACTTCCTAAAAGATATAGGGCAGACTTAATAAGGAGCCTACATGTGAAACCAGATGGGGACCATGAGAAGATAGGTACCATCATCCAAAAGGTGGCTCACAATTATTATTGGCCCAAGGCAAGATGGGACATTGAGAATTTTGTAGAAAGGTGTAGCATAGCACATGAGGGAACACCCACAAGTGGGAACATTGATCAGGACCTGGACACGCCAAGGGGCAAAATTAGGCCTGACAATAAAAAGAAGTATAAATTTGATAAAGTGGACCAAAGGGAATGGGAAGCCCCTTTTCACGGACAAGCTTCACTTAACTGTTTTACAATGGCCACTATGCAGAGAGTGCAAAAAGATGTCTTACCCCAGGATAAGCCGAAAATCCCTCAATCGGACTTAAACAAACTGGAGGAAGAGGATGTAGAGAGGAAATCTCTCATCAAGAATTTTAAGTGGGGAGAAAGCCCCAAGAGGAAAATTGGTAGCGGTCGTTTTGTGCATGATAATTCTGGGAAGAAAAATCATCACTACAGAGCTTCGGGTGGAAAGGACCTGGCATGTGCCAGGAGAAATAAGTTTCCGAATTTAAAAGTCCATATGTAACTCTGTTAAGAACGTGGACTGACGAAAAGGCAGAGGAAAATATTACATCCTCATACCAATATGTGAATGAGCTGACCACTCGTTTAAAAACTGGCTGGAAATTTGCCAATGAAAATTTGAAACAAGCCAGGAAGAAACATGCTGCCTATTATAACAGGAAAGCTAAAGACAGAGATTTGGCTGTGGGAGAGAAGGTACTGCTTCTTCTACCCGGTAGTCAGAATAAGTTACAAATTGGATGGCAAGGTCCATATACAGTTCTAGAGAAGGTGTCTAGAACAAATTATAAGATAGATAAGAAGGGGAAAGAAAAAATCTATCATGTGAATCTCCTGAAGAAATATTTGGAAAGAGAACATCAGGAAGAGACACACTTGTTGACCTTGTCCATTGCCATGGAGATGAAAAAGGAACCACTTTCATCATTTGAATATCCATTACACCCCTGTGAGACAGCGGCACAGGTGAAAATCAGTACACATTTAACGAAAACTCAGAAAGAGAGAGTGCAACAGGTTCTAGATAATCATGCAGAGGTGTTAACAGACCGACCTGGGCATACAAACTTATTGGAATATGATATGAAACTGATAGACCCCACACCTGTCTGTATGAAACCCTATTCGATTCCTTTTGCTAAGGAGAAAGCTTTGAAGGAAGAGATAGACTATTTGTTGAAGGAAGGAATTATTTCACACAGTGAATCTTCGTATAGTTCCGGTGTTGTACTCCTAAGGAAGCCCTCTGGAGAACATACACTCTGTATAGATTACAGGAGACTGAATGCTATTACAGAAGGACAGGTGGATCCATTGCCGGATACAAATCAGTTGTTTGCCAGGCTAAATAAAGCTAAATATTTCTCAAAAGTGGATCTGAGTAAAGGATACTATCAGATTCCAGTAAAGCCTGAGGTTAGACCATACCTAGCTTTTAGTACCTCAGAAGGACACTATGAGTTTAATAGATTGCCATTTGGATTGAAGAATGCGCCTAGTGTCTTCTCTAGAATGATGAGAAAATTATTGGACCCTCTGAATAATCCATGTATCACAAATTTCATGGATGATATCCTTATAGCAACAGAAACATTTGAGGAGCACATTGATTCTCTGAACATGCTGTTTAATCGACTTAGGGAAGCGAATTTAACAGCCCGACCAACCAAATGTTGCGTTGGATGTAAAGAATTGGAATTCTTGGGACACACAGTTTATCAGGGAAACATGACCCCTGACCCAAAGAATTTAGAGAAACTAAAGAAAGCCCCGAGACCACAAACCAAGAAAGACGTGAGATCCTTTGTCTCATTATGTGGTTTCTACCAAAAGTATATCAAAAACTTTAATTCCATATGTGCACCGTTAACTGATTTGACACGTAAGGGAAATCCAGATCGAATTACATGGACACCACAATGTGAAATGGCTTACCAAGAATTGAAGGAAAAGCTCACAAGTAAACCTATTTTGAAATTACCTGACTTAAGTCAAGAATTCATTGTAAGGACTGATGCCAGTAATATTGGGTTAGGTGCAACTCTGCTACAGAGATCAGATGCATTGGATGGGGAATTAAGCCCAGTGGCATATGCTAGCAGAAAGTTGAATAAAGCTGAAACCAATTACTCAACTAGCGAAAAGGAATGTCTTGCAGTAATATGGGCGATAAAGAAATTCAATATTTATCTGTATGGGAAGGCATTTAAGTTGCAAACGGACCACAAACCCTTGTCGTTTCTAGCACAGGATAGACATGAGAATTCTAGATTACTCCGTTGGTCATTATTGATGCAGCCATTTGAGTTTAGCATAGAGTATATAAGTGGAAAAACAAATCTGGGAGCGGATTTTTTAAGCCGCCATCCGTGTGATGAGAATCACCCTAAACCCCAGGAATAATAAGAAATTTCTCTATGTGTATATAGAATTATAGACTGACATATAACGTCTGTTTTAAGTGGGGAGAATTTGTCGTGTGAAATTCTAATCCACATATATAAATTAAAACGTAAATGTAAAGCCTAACAAATAAATTCAATAAAAGGAAAGAAGAATGGTAAAGAACAGTGCTGTCACAATGACTGTACTCGAAACCCCCCTTGTTTTCTAATTCGTATGCAAATTATAACGTTCCACGTTGATAGTAAAAGCCTACTGCATCACTACACGCTTTCTTCAATAAAACGTGTACTGCCTTTCTAAGAAAAACCTTGAGATACGCAAGCTGACCTATATTTAATATTCCATTCATGTCATTTTATACACTAAGTTACCATAAACGAAAGACAGATGGACTAAGGATAGAAAGAAAGGGAGGGGCTGAAAGTCGGAACGCAGGCAATACTACCACAGTCTCGCGATACACAATTACTACCATCACGCGTGTAAGGCCACAAGCACTAGCTTTTTTTCAAATCGACAGTGATAAAAAAACACTACCCATGCGAGAGTTAGTTTTTAAAAACTTACAAAACGCTTATTAGGAAACATGACATTCTACTGTTTTATGTCTAAAATCCTGACATTAGTCTGACAGTACAGCAGGACAGGTGGCGGTTCTAAAACTAAAAAAAAAAAAACTACACGACTATCCTGGAAAATACATATTTTGAACGCAGCCCCTTAGCCCCATTAAATTTATATATTTGGGTTCCTTAGGACTTGCTGACAAAGAATATGTTAAACGTTACGCAAATAGTCTAGGAATTAACAAATTATAGCCAAAAGAAATAGTGAGGGATGTCAGACAACACCAAAATCAGAATCGCTCAGTGGCAGATTTTCACACCACCATTGTACGGGAAATAGGCTGACATGTTACCTCCTATTTGATTGGCGGAAAGTAAATGTAAGGCTAAACACGATTAGTCGGACTATAAATACTACTTCTTTGTTGCTAGGGGAAACAGTAGTAGGGTACTTTTTTTCAAACGCTTATGTAAACATGGCACGATTGGTTAGACCCGCCAATATAGTCAATCAGAGGCGTCAGGTCAGCACCACATTTTCAAATAAACTTACTAAAGAACCAGTGCGTTGAGCGCCAGTGCATATTTTTCTAAATAAAAGCCTGGGACATCGGCAGATCGAAATTGTGCTATATTCATTGCCAGTCAACGTAACTGTGTATTATTCCATGAATTGTGGTAAGCTTGAAATATTTGATATCTTTTTAATGAAAATTGAATGTAAATTGATAATTTATGTCTGTATATATGTGTGGTTCAGTAGCGAACATGAGGTAAAGCCTATATAGTGCTCCAACCTGAACAGAAGGTGTCGGAGGAAGTAAAACTACATGGAATTGCCAAACAGTACACTGACACCTATCTTATTGACGAGAAAGAAATAATGCTGGAATTGCAGAAGCGTAGTAACCATTAGGGAGGAGTATACTGGTGAAAATTGTTCAGATAAAGATAGCAGTTGGCCTACCGCTCTGAACTCAGTGTTTGTTATGTATTGTGTTCAGTCTGGAAATTTATTATAAATTAGTTCTGAAATAGGAGGTACAGCCTTCTTGTTTCAGGGACCGTGGTCCTAAAGTTATTGAGCAGCACCTGGTCTGAGCTTTGCTGAACCTAGAGGCTGACAGCATACTCCTGGGTCCAGATAGTGACCAGTGAGGTGTCTCCAGAACACAGGGAGGCTATCGAGCAGAGGAGTCTTTTTCTGCCGCCATCAACAAAGATAAGCGTCTGTTTCCAGAGGAGCTCAACATTATGCCCCCCCTCAAAATCTGACTTTATAATAAAACAGAGGGAAAATACAGTGTTTAAATTGATAGGAACTGTGAACTTTTCCCCATACTATTTCCAAGATAAACAAACACTTGAAGTCATGATGACAAATAACAACATAGCTTGAAAAAACAAAACCAGTATTACCTCATATTACTACTACACAACTGACACACATAGGATAATATTAATAAAATATGTCACTACAAGGTTCATATTGATAAATTCTGTACATATAAATTGTAATTACAATTGATTGTGATTCCTGGTTCATTTTGTATTTGAATCAGGACACATATATTAGTGAAAGTATTAATACATATTTATATTTGAAAATTTAACAGTGCCTCATTTAAGATAGTCTTATAGAGTGTTAAATGTGTGTGAGTGTCACAGTGTTGTCAAGTGTGGTGGAATAAATTAAATTGTTTATCTGTCTGTTGTTGTGGTGACTTACACTTCATCATATACATACCCTAGACATTTAACGTAGTCATCACAATATTCCAGAATAATTCTGACTGAGTTATAATGTGGTAGCAAGTAAGGTTATCTGTAAAACACTACACCTATTAGATACAGATACCTTCACAGCTGATCTCAGTCAGTACACTAAGTCCCCTATAAATATTTATAACATCCCACTTTACCACAGAGGTATCAGGCAGCCCAGGCAGAGGTAGCTGGCATCAAGAAAAAACCAGTAGATCAGTATAAGGCTCCTCAAAACCATAATAAATTTGATAACAGAGGTAAGCAGAACTTTGATAGGCCTCGAAATGATTTTAAAAATAAAACCTCACATTTCAATGACAGAAAGAATGATGAAAGAAAACCTTTTCATCAAGGTAGATGGTATTGTAAAGATTGTAGGAAGGAGGGACATGACACTAAGTTTTGTAAAAGTAAACCTTCTGGATTTGCTGCTATGAAAAAGGGAAACCTGGAAGTAAAGGACAAACCTGCTGGACAGCAGGAACCTTATCACCCCCCAGTTTGTGAGGATGTTGTATGCAATGATGTCACCATTAGGTGCCTCTATGATACAGGTTTAGATTTTGATTCTGTCGTGAGCTCGCACTTGGTGAACCCAGATCAGTATACCACAGAAACAGTGGAGATACAAGGGGCGACCAAGGACTTACCACTCATGAAACTTCCCATTACAAGGATAACAATGAAAACTCGCTATGTGGAAGGGATAATCAGAGCAGCAGTGATAGACGCACCCATCTACCCTCTGAGATTGGGGTGTCGTTATGTCTACTTGGGGAATCCCAAGAGACCCGTGGTCTTGGCAGCAGTCCAGACCCGATCACAATCCAGAAAGGAAGAAGATAAACCTATAAATACTCATCCAGAGAAGATGAGGAAGGCACAGGCTCAAGATAGGTCACTGAAGCCGTGCTTTCAAAAATTGCGTAACTGCCATACACCTCCCAGAAAAGGAGAATTTTACATAAAGAATAAATTGTTATATAGGAAGGCCGGCACTGGTTCAGCTGGTCATGGACAGCTGGTCCTTCCTAAAATGTATAGGGCAGACGTAATACGGAGTTTACATGTTGGAAAAGATGGGGACCACGAGAAAGTAGGTACCATCTGCCAAAAAGTAGCTCAAAAATATTATTGGCCAGATATGATTGTCATCGTTGAGAATTTAGTAGAAGCATGTGGCGTATTTCATGAGGGAACACCCACAAGTGGGAAAATTGAGCAGGACCTAGACACGCCACGGGGCAAACTTAGGCCTGGAACTAAAAATAATTGTAATACAGTAGACAACGTGGAATGGGAGCCCCCTTTTCACACACAGTCTTGAATGTATTAGAATGGCCACTATGCGACGAGTAGTTTTACCCCAGACTAAGCTGACAATCCCTCGGTCAGAATTATATAAACTGGAGGAAACGAAAAGAGAACGAAGATCTCTCACAATGAACTTAAAGTGGGGTGAAAACCCCAAGAAAAGAATTGGTAGTGGACGATTTGTGAGTGATGATTCTAGGAAGAAAAGTCCTCATTATAAAGCTTCTAGAGTAAAGGACCTGACGGGTGCCATGAAAAATAAGTATGAAAAATTAAAAGTCCATATGTAATTTGTTAAGGACCTGGACAGATGAGAAGGCAGAGGAGACTGTTACCTCATCATATCAATATGTGAACGAACTGACCACTCGTTTAAAAACTAGTTGGAAACTGGCAAATGATAATTTGAGACAAGCCAGGAAAAATCACGCTGCTTATTATAATAAGAAAGCTAAGGATCGGGAGCTTGCTGTAGGGGAGAAGGTACTTCTTCTATTGCCCGGCAGCAACAATAAACTTCAGATCGGATGGCAAGGGCCATACACAGTTTTGGAAAAGGTATCCAGAACAAATTATAAGATAGACAAAAAGGGAAAGGAAAAAGTCTATCATGTGAACCTTTTGAAGAAATATCTGGACAGACAAATCCAGGAAGAAACACACCTATTGGCCTTGTCTATCGCAACCGAAATGAAAAATGACCCTCTCTCCTCATTTGAATATCCACTGAAAACCAGTGAAACGTTTGCACAGGTGAAGATCAGTAATCACCTGACAAAAGGACAGAAGGAGAAGGTTCAACAGGTCCTTGAGACACATACAGATGTGTTAACGGATAAACCGGGGCACACAAACTTGTTGGAATATGATATGAAACTACTAGACCCAGCACCTATCTGTATGAGGCCCTATTCTATTCCTTTCGCTAAGGAAAAAGCTTTGAAAGAGGAGATAGATTATTTGTTACAAGAAGGGATTATTTCTCACAGTGAGTCTCCTTATAGTTCCAGTGTGGTTTTGTTGCGGAAACCATCGGGAGAACATAGACTGTGCATAGATTACAGGAAACTGAATGCTGTCACAGAAGGTCAGGTGGATCCATTACCTGATACTACTCAACTATTTGCCAGGCTGAACAAGGCAAAATATTTTTCTAAGGTGGATCTTAGCAAAGGCTATTACCAAATTCCAATAAAGCCTGAGGTTCGACCTTATTTAGCCTTTAGTACCTCGGAAGGTCATTATGAGTTCAACATGTTACCGTTTGGGTTGAAAAATGCCCCGAGTGTGTTTTCTAGGATGATGCGAAAATTGCTGGATCCCCTGAAAAATCCATGTATTTCGAATTTTACTGAGGATATCCTCATTGCTACGGAAACATTTGAGGAACACGTTACCTCTTTGAATATGCTGTTTGATAGACTCAGAGAGGCTAACTTAACCGCTAGGCCAACAAAATGTTGTATTGGTTGCAAAGAGTTGGAATTCTCGGGACATACTGTACATCAGGGTAGCATGACCCTTGATCCCAAGAATCTGGAAAAATTGAAAAGAGCACCTAGGCCACAAACAAAGAAAGATGTGCGATCTTTCGTGTCGTTGTGTGGTTTCTACCAAAAGTACATTAAACATTTTAACTCTATATGTGCTCCTCTGACGGATTTAACTCGCAAAGGTCAACCTGATACAATAAATTGGTCAGCACAGTGTGAATTGGCTTACTAGGAGTTGAAAGAAAAACTCACAAGCAGGCCAGTGTTGCAATTGCCTGACTTGAATCAAGAATTTATCGTGAGAAGTGACGCAAGCAATGTGGGCCTAGGCACTACATTGTTGCAAAGGTCCTCCTCACAAGATGGGGAATTGAACCCAGTCGCTTATGCAAGCCGCAAGTTGAACAAGGCGGAAACAAATTATTCAACAAGTGAAAAGGAGTGTCTAGCTTTGATATGGGCTACAAAAAAATTCCAGATTTATTTATATGGCAGGACATTTGTGGTCCAAACGGATCATTCACCTCTCGTATTCCTGTCACAAGCCAAGCATGAAAGTTCCAGATTATTGAGATGGTCTTTATTATTGCAGCCATACTCATTTCTGATTGAATATATTCCCGGCCCTCAGAACGTAGGTGCAGAATTTTTGAGTAGACATCCTTATGATGAAGATCAGAAAAACGCGTAAGACTTCATTGAGCTAAGTTATCTCGCAGATTATAACCTGCAAATGAATGCATGTTTTAGGATGGGAGGTGTGTAGTAAAATCTGCGAGAATAATCGCTCATTTCAGTAGGATTTTAGTCATAAAATGATAATAAATAAACCCGCCCTATTGTGTCTGACGGTGATACTCTCACACGCCAGTATCGCGCTGAATTTTGTGCCTTGGAAAGGCTTAGAACCTATCCCACCGTTTAAACCTACCCGCTTTCCTTTTGACGTACATTTTTAACATTTTGCCCGATCTGATAGAGACTGCGGCAAGACTTACAATTAACGATTTTGCGGAAGTGTGCCGCCAAACTACTGTCTGAATTAACGTAATATTTTGACTTTAACGCTGGTAATCAGTAGTAATCCTTACATTTTTTGGTACTATAACACGAGACAATACAAATATTTAACGCCTATTCAAATACACGCCGCTCAAAACCCCGCTTCGCTTGACACGTTTGCCATGCATATATACACGCTGTGGCAAAGCCAACAGAGGCAAACACGCAGACAATTTTATTTCCTCCTCGCTGTAGTATTTCTGACGTCACTAAAACAAGTAGTTATCTGAAAATACATGATAGCGAGAGATGAAGGGGGAAAAAGACGGCCGTCTTGTGTAACATTTTTATTTAACGATTGACCGTGACAAAATTGAAAATCTAAACCATAATGAAACTGACCATAAAAATTATATGGTAGTATAGCTTAGAGTCCACTGAGCAAGAACGTGTTTTAAATACTATGGTAGTCCCAGTATTAGCCAAGTTATTGAGAAAATACTAAATGTCTACGGACGCGCGACCAGACAGACTGTTGTTCCTGCTTGTTTTTTTCATAACGTTAGTGGGGACGGCAGCTTAGAAAAGAGGCATTGAGGTAAATTCAAATTCGCTTGAGTAACAAGAGTATAGGAGGAGAGGGGAGCGGTAGGAAAATTGTTACCCAAAACTAACATCTTTTTGTATTGGCATAACTAAAGCAGGCTGGCCAATCGACTACCAGACGCAGAGTTTGTTTGGAATTATTTTTGTTTTTCAAAAACTACATTTGAATTCTGGTAGTCGCAAGCTTTCGATTGGCCAGTGCTAATAAATATTAGCAAAAGGCTTTCACTATTCATTGCCAGTTGAACAAAACTTTTCATTCAAATACACTGAGATCAGCTGTGTTAATTTTAAAATTAAATAAAGAAGTATTCACAGTCTGGACAGTGCAGAAGAAACTGAGGCCACTTCTTTGCAAGTCAGCGTCATTTGTTTATATTTCTTGGAAATTCTGTGAGGTTTTATTTCCTGTTGCCAGCCGTTTAATAAACACTGGTATTTCAAAATCATACTCAGGAAGTTTATGGGGTGTGATGAAACTACAGCCCCTCAAACACAGTGACTCTCCCTCTTAGATGAATAAAGTGTAAGCTGTGAACATTCCAATAGGAAAGATATATATTGACTTTATAGTTAGTGGGCAAAGAGTCCAGATATTTTAGTTGATCTTTTCTGTAAACTATCTTGTCCTCATTTTCAAAGACCTGTCCAAAAGATATGGCTGGACAGGCAGATTAAATTGTACAGAAAAAACATTCATTTTAAAGAAAAACTTAACCACTGGTTTTATTCACTTCCTCATAGAAAATTAAAGTGTTTTTGTGTTGTGTACCATCATTTCATTTCTCCCCTAAACACTAGGTACATCATACACCAGACACTAGAGCCAAAATAGTGACCGTGTGAGATCTAGGGAGGTAGCGTTAGGTTCCCTGCACATAATTCATCATCATCATTTATAGAGTCAGGGGCCTGCATGTGCTTGACCTCACACGGTTAATACAGACACGGATTTCATTCTTTTAAGATACCATCACCCAGCAAATCAAACTTTGCTACAAAACCAAACCAAAATTTTTCTAGATTAAGTGATCAGAACGCAGTCATAGTGGCCAAATAAAGCGATCTGGTCACTAAGTTGAGACATGATGGGCTCACAGCAAAATTCATGGCTGTAGAAGTAGGTACAAGTGGTATAGTGGCTGCCTCAGTGCATGCTCTTAAGAAACCAGTGGATCTGAAGGAACAGTCAAGGACATGGGCACTGAAAACGCTTAACGAAACTGTGGAAAAGGTATCTTGCTAGCAGTGGGACAACCAAAATGTTATATGGAATTCAGGACAGCAATTTATGTACAACAAAATTTTTATTTTTGCTAATGCCTCAAGGTGGCAGAATGGATAAAACAAGGAGTGAACTTTAAATTTCAACAAAAGTGGAGTGGGATTTAATTCCCAAGGTACAGCGGGGAACAGGGGGCTTACACTTGGGATTGATTACCCGAGTGGACCCGTCCCTTTAGAGTGTAAAGAAGATATATGGCCAAAACACTTGTCTGATGGAGGTAATATTTCTGATGATCAAATTCTTCCTCTTGTAACTCTGTAAGAGTCTCCTATCATCTAATATAAAATTATTGCTTTTGTGTACATGGACGTAGTGCTGCTTTCATGCTACTGCTTGTACGCACACCAACTTAGTAATACTGTAGTGTCAAATAAAAGTTTGTACGTAAAGTGACAAAGCAAAACAGTAGACACTGCATAACTTAAATGTAATGCATGGCGTCAGAGTGCAACTTTCGAATGATGAATCTTCCACGCATTTAAATGTGACATTTGAACCCAACTTTCATGAGAGCCACCTGATCACCAACACCCAACATCAACGCCCAATCGCAATTCCCACGTGTGATCAATTGATCTATTAATAAATGTTTAACCAACCGAGGCTACAACGAGGTTTTCTAAATTGTCTCGAGCGCCGTTATTTATAATTCATCTTTGCCACGTCAGCCATTAAAATGTCGCTATCAATTTGTTATGTGATATCGGATGCAGAAGGACACTTCTTCCGCACAGAAAAACAAAAGAAAGTTTTTTCCCCATGAGAGTTTTACCTTCTTGTGGCAAGGCACGTTCATTTCAATCTAGACTTAAGTCCGTTGGTTATATCGGAGCGTAAATTTGCCATTAAAAAAATAAGTAAACTCTGTTAACTGAAGCACTATACTGATAAACACTAAGCCCTGGAAAGGGCTAACAGCTTCCATTAGCTAGCATGACGAAACACTGAAAATGAAAGCTAGCTCGTACAACTTTGCTAGATCATCATCATCATCATCAGCTAACACCTCCACAACGAAGATCAGCTGCAATGGATCTGGAACGTCTTCTGTCTCTTGTCTTGATGATGCACTCTGATAGACTGGACTTTGTAGAGAGACATAATCGTCTATGCCGCCAAGCATTACATGTGAAGAAGAAGAATTCAATTATCTCAACCAGGATATGACCATCTCAATCTGCTAACTGTACAGACTTAACGTTTATCTGAATGAGCTTGATGTAAGTTAGCGTAATTTCCAAATCTGCTAACTGTACAGACTTAACGTTTATCTGAATGAGCTTGACGTAAGTTAGCGTAATTTCCAAATCTGCAAACGGTTTTTATTTTTTTAAAATATATTCTTCCTTTGGAATTTGTTAAAGTTACTAAAATTCATTTCATTAGTAAACTGCATTCGTAAGAAACACGATCTTGTCTTTGAAGTGATGTAAACATTCGGTAAAATATAATTTAGTTTGAATTCTTCACCGTTCTATGTCCTGTACCTATTCTAGGTCTTCTATCATTTACTAGACACAGTATTAAGGTCTTTGTCTTGTGTAATCTGACCTATACTGTATAATAGGGAGGGGGGGGGGGGGCACAGAAGTACTAAGTCATTAATTTGGCTGGATCGCCCTAGGTACATATTCAGTGTTACGTGTTGCAAATCGCGCTAATGACCCCTGTCTACGAAGCACTATTTTTGTGGTGCCTAGTTGGCAGGGAGGATAGTGTGATTCGCTTCCGTAGCTAGGCGGTGGTGCCGTTCGGAAGGTCCTGGGTTCGATTCTCCGGTAAGCCACTCACTTCTGTTGTTTTTCTGTTGTCTAGTTTTCTACTTATTTATTTCTCACGAGTGCCTGAAACATACCTTTATGTGTATAATTTTTATTTATTGACTGACTTGCAGGAAGTATATCGTCTGGCGAATATAAAAACTACATAGTTTGGATGTACAAGTAGTCAGAATTTTTCTGCCTGAAAAACTATGAAATGTATATATCCTACTCATACCAATTAACAATTTAATGATTGTAGTTTAGACTTACATGTAAGTGTAGTAATTAAAATTTCTTAACCGCATTACAATCGTTTACTCAGGTGTTTTTAATTAAACGCTGTGGTGATATGAATAAACGGAAACTGCAAAGGTCTATACAGCGTTAAGTTTGTAAAAGTAAAGGGTAAAGAATCCCGTTGCACGCCCATTGAGGCATATTGGGAATATGGTGCTAGGCGCATATTTTCTTGACCATCGGCACACTAGAGGTGATGTGGTTAGCATCACGCCGGCCGCCTTAACCTTCCCAGAGTTGCTCTGATACCCAAATCATGAGGCTGGGTCGACCCCGGAGCCGTTTGCATAAGAAAAAACGATCTGTTTTCCGTATTGAACAAGTTTGCAATTTACCCTGTTCTATATTTTGTTCATGCAATTATGCAGTCATCTTCTGGTGTTGCTTAGTAACCACTCGAGCTAAGTCAAAGTATGAAAACTTGTAAACAAGTTAAAATTTACTTACCAGTCAGACAATTCTTTCTGTTTGCGATTGCTTTTCTACATATACATGTAAAACAAGGCATATAATTTTATAACAATTTTTTGTTTTTAAAAGCTGAAGGCGGCATCCAAAGTGAGTGGCCCCCAGAAGGTGTGGGGGCCCCATTGTGTCTAATCTGTTAAATCGGCCTAAGGACGGCCCTGATTACAAGGCAGTTCTTCTTCTGAAATCACTGGGATAAGAGAGGAAGAGGGTCACAGAAGAATACATGCAGACGAGAACTGGAGACAGAAATCAAAAAGTTAAAGAAGACATAGAAAAAACTTGAGCGGATGGCACGGGACAAGAAGACTTGGCATATGTTGGAGAAGGCCCATGCTCTTTGGGAAGTTGAAGTGTGGTGATGATGATGATTGTTGTCATGTCTGATAAAGTAATATTGTCATGTCTGATAAAGTAATATTGTCATGTCTGATAAAGTAATATTGTCATGTCTAGTAAAGTAATATTGTCATGTCTGATAAAGTAATCATGTCTGATAAAGTAATATTGTCATGTCTGATAAAGTAATATTGTCATGTCTGGTAAAGTAATATTGTCATGTCTGATAAAGTAATATTGCCATGTCTGATAAAGTAATATTGTCATGTCTGATAAAGTAATATTGTCATGTCTGATAAAGTAATATTGTCATGTCTGATAAAGTAATATTGTCATGTCTGGTAAAGTAATATTGTCATGTCTGATAAAGTAATATTGTCATGTCTGATAAAGTAATATTGTCATGTCTGATAAAGTAATATTGTCATGTCTGATAAAGTAATATTGTCACGTCGGATAAAGTAATATTGTCATGTCTGATAAAGTAATATTCTCATGTCTGATAAAGTAATATTGTCATGTCTGATAAAGTAATATTGTCACGTCGGATAAAGTAATATTGTCATGTCTGATAAAGTAATATTGTCATGTCTGATAAAGTAATTTTGTTATGTCTGTTGGTTATGCGTTGAGCCACAATCGCGGCTGGTCCGCTTGGAACGAGCCTGTACCAAGCATTGACCTGCTTTTGTAGTGGTGGTATCCCAGGCCAGAGGCACGCACAGCCTTCGTCTTGTACGACATGCCTGACGACGCAGTAGCCTTATTCTTTCTTGTCTCTTCATATGCCCCCCCCCCCCCCCCCCTCCGGAACTACAAGGAATAGAATTACATATAATAGTAGAATATTTAGTTTGACAGCCGCTAGGTTAGTATGGCGTTTTCTCTGTCAAATCTCTGCACCCCAGTGTAGTTGTTGTTGTTGTTGTTGAGGGATCCAGCTGCCATGGGCTCAGAGCCCTTTGGCCCAGTACCATTTTGGCACTGTAATGCTGGGGTGTCTGTAGACTTTCCTACCAACCCGGTCAGAAGCTAATCAGCATAATAGCTCCTTCCCATCCACAGAGGGTTCCTTATGCAGAGCTTTCTTGCAACCCCAGAGAGCCTCCTAGACTCAGCGACATATTACGAGTACCGGTACATGAGGCCCACTATGGCGTGCGTGCGTTGTCAAGAGGTTTGAGTCTCCCTACCCTGCAGAGGAGGTTATATCTCCGAGACGATCACCGAGACAACCACCGAGACATGCACCGGCACGAGCAGCCAGGCGCCGGACAGTAACGAACCTGCACAGGGGGCCCCAGAGGCGGTCAGTCAACGGCCAGTTATGGGCTTTGTTGTACTGTTTTGGCGTGTGTGCTGTGCCACGAGCGGGTCGGTTTTCTACCCTGCATGGGGGCTATAGCGCCACAGCCACCGCCTCTATCCGCCCATGGACGAAGCCACCGCCTTCACCGGTCTGCCGAAAGGACGTCATCTGGACGGACACGCAGCTCTGCCCCATCTGGACTGGGAGAGCCCGGGACCACGCACAATATTTTTGGGGCAGCGCTCGTCTGCACGGAGCACCCCAGTGTAGAGAAGGAACGACTATGTAAGTAAGAGTATATTTAGTTTGAAGAATACATAGCGATGATCATAGATTATATTGTATTTAAAAAATATATATATAATGCAACGTTTGTACAGCCTAACAATTACAGACGTAAATTATTACATAGTTAGAAAAAAACAGTTGAGCGACCGCAGCTGGGGTTGAAAGATGTGTGCAAGAGAGACTTGAGCTTCCAACAATCTGGGAGGATGGAGCTACCGATCGCACCAAGTGGCGATGCTCTTTACGGCGCCACCTCAGATTGGGCGAAAAGTAGCTCTCATGTGAAGCAGAAGAGAGGAGAAAACGTAGAAAGGAGCACCAGGAAAATAAGCAGCTGAGGGCGGTCACCTCAGGGGCGCTTCCCATAGTCAGTTATGACTGAAGGGGCTTTTATTATTATTATTATTACATAGTTATATAACTGATTCTCGGAGTAAGCAAGAGGACATGCACACTGGCAGACGCTGGAGCTGGGTTGGCCATGTCCTCAGAAGAGACCCCGATGCCATCACAAGAACAGTTTGCTATGGACCCCTGAAGGAAAACGAAAGAGAGGCCGACCAAAAACAACTTGGCGGAGGACTATGGAGGCTGAGATGCAAAGAATGAACCAGAGTTGGGGCACTGTACGAAGGATGGCTACCGACCGAGCAAAGTGGAATCAATTTGTTGTTGTCCTACAAGACGCCACCAGGCGTGTTGGCCACTGACTGCTTTGACGGTCGGCGGCTAAGGATCAAAGAAAGAAAAGATATAACTGATTGAAGTTATTGTGTCCTTGGTAAACTGTCATAGTTCTCCTAACTTTTCCCCTTGTATTTCAAGACATACAGCAATTACTTGAATGAGGTGACCGAGGGGACACAGTTTGGTGCGTGCTTGGATTTACGTCTGGGATTAATGTTCAGCGATTTAAATTGCCGTCTTTGACGTGCCAGAACGCCATAACTAACCACGTTACGATTTTATGAGCTACGCAGGCCGCGTAAACTATACACAATAATTGTCCAAATAACAGAACGCGTCACAGTACCTGTCTAATGAATAAGTACGTATAGGTCAACAGCAGGCAGTAGTAGTAGCAGAAGTAGTTCTTTCAGTCATAACTGACTCTGGGAATGCATCCCTGAGGTGATTACCCTCAGCTGCTTTTCTTTTTTTTACCTACTGTCCTTTCAGCGTGCTCTTTTCTCTTCGGGTTGTTGTGAGAGCTTCTTTTCGCCCAATCTGACATGGCATCGTAGGGAGCATCGCCACGTGGTGCGATTTGCAGCTTCATCCTCCCAGGTTGATAGATTTATGTCCAGAGCCATCATGTCTCTCTTGCACACATCTTTGAACCTCAAATGCGGTCTCCCGACGTTTCTTTTGTCATCTGACAGTTGTCCGTAGATAATATCTTTGGGGTTGCGACCATCTTCCATGCGTCGGACATGGCCAAGCCAGCTTTGCCTGTGCTATCTAAGAAGCGTATACACGCTTTGAAGACCAGCGCGTGACGGTAGGGACTCGGAAGACAAAATAAGCATGTTATTTGCCTAAATGAGTTTTATTTATCGACTACTCACAGCCCTCTGGGCTCCCTCATTATTTATTGTAATGTTCACGCACGAGACAAGCGAGTGCGACGGCACAAACGATCACCCTTCCGTCACTTTAACCTACCAGTCTATCCTGTGTTGTACATCTTCCGCTACACATGACTAGACACAAGTATTTCGGCCTTTATTTGGTTTATACTTGGTGATAGGAAAGTTATATTAGTGATTGATTCTTTCAATGTCTGATCGTTTACGGGTCCTATATAACGTAGTAGTGTTGGTGTCGTGAGAATGACCTTAGGAAATAAGCAATTTTATGGGGTGCTAAATTGGCGGTGCGTCCTTTCACTATTTATTTTCACAGCAAAGCGATGGCGCCGATGGATGGTCCTTGGTTTGATTCCCGGTAAGAACATCACTTATATTTCCTTTCTGTTGCCTGGTGTCCTTCTATCTGTCCAACGAGTGCCTGTTAATTACCTTTATTTATTACTCATTGGGCTCAGGTTTCCTCAATTATTTACAAATTACACCAACAATAGTATCTACGCACCAACAGCACCAGTAATACCAACAACATAAATTAAACCAAAAATGTGAGTAATACGAACAATTGTAGCTAGGTAGGGAAAAGACTATACCAACAACTGTAGCTGTTTTCACAAAAGGCAATACCAACAATTGTAGCTATTATCATAAAAGACAATACCAACAGTTGTAGATATTTTTTTTACAAAAGACAATACGGAAAACTAGATATTTACGAAAAAAGACAAAACGAACAATTGTAGATATTTACGTAAAAAGACAATATGAACTATTGTCACAAAATAAATTGCAACAAAAACACCTGTAGCCACATCACCACCAGTGACTAAACCAAAAAATAAAATCAAACCAACAGCAACAACAGTATTTACTACAATAGAGTAACTATACCAACATATAAAATTACATTAACAGTAACTATAGTAGCAAACTAAATTACATCAACATCAGTAGTATATTATAAAACAAAATTACAGTTATTCCAAGATAGAGTAATTCACCAACGACAGTAGTCATACCGCTAATCAGGGTTACATTAAAAATAGTAGCTACTCCAGCAACAGTAGTCAGGGGCGTACTGAAAATATTTGGCTTTCAGGGCGAATCTTCCACTTGAAATTCTCCCCTCTCTTCCCCCCCCCCCCCCCCCCCCCCCCCCCTCCCCCCAAACACAGAAAATACATTACGCTTGAAGTAGATTTTTTTAAACAGTGTAATACTGACATAACAGTCCCTGCTGAGTTTTCAATTAAAAAAAAAAAAAAAACCGTTTGCGCTGTTTACAAAAATATTTTCTTACCTTGAAATCCTCGGAAACAGATAGTAATTTTTACAGATGCCCTCTTAGTCATTACAGCCCTGAAAAGCCACCATTCTAAAGGATTGAAAGATCTGATTAACTTACTTGAAAGCCTGGCCCAATGCTTCAACAAGTGCACAATCCAGTGAATACCAGCCTGTTGCAACATTCCTAGCAACAAGGAAGCAGACACACTTGCTAAGGAAGAAAAGCGCTACAGCTAAATGATATAGGGACAGCTAATGAAATGGCTACAACAAAAAAGCCATATTCAAGGTCAAACTGGAACGAAAACACCTAGGCCATATTTAAAAAATGCCGGCTACTATCAGTTATCTAGGCGAGACCAGGTCATCATTTTCCGGCTACGCATTCGACACACCAGATTGAGGTACCATCTATACCACACGTACAGGATTGGTACAACAGATATTTGTACCTGTGGCATCAGCCCCATGACAGCCGAACATCTGCTGCAGACCTCCACATCATACAGCAATGAACGGAGTAGCGTTTGGCAACAATATACATCTCTCCACGAAAAACTGTTTGAAGATGTCAGAATCCTTGAGCTGACTAGTGCCTTTTTTTAAAAAAGAGCCATTAATGTGGACGTTTGAAGGCGGGCGAGGAAGAAGAAGAAGATCGGAAATAGAAGCATCTTTAAACATGAAGGGAAGGAACATTAAACCAAGTGATACAAAAAATGATAGTCTCAATTACGGAATTACATATTGTGCCGCCATATTTGTTCACTGAATCAGTTTACAATGTTTGTTATTTTTTGTTCTTGCGTGTTTGTTTTTGACGCGAATAGAGTTGTGAATTAAACTGGAGTGTAACTTGCAAAAAAAAAAAAAATAATAATAAATAAATAATAAAAATTGTGATCAAATTGTGATATTAACTTCTAAAAAAAAATGTGACCATCACCGTATAATAATTTTATTTACAGTAGAGTGATGGGTCATTTTCCTGACATGTAATCCATCTAGATTTTGATAGGTGACGTTGCAAAAGTTCAGGGAGTAAACGGAAAAAATCTGAAAAATGTCGCTGTCGCTGATAATGCCCTTCCCGTCTCATATAACTCTGATCGTTTACAGCATTAGCCCATCTCGCGCCGCATCTATCTATATTTTCCTGGGTCATCCAGTATTTCTGTTTCCTTTAATTTTGAAATTATATGAACGTGCTTCTGGTTTATTTTATTTCTGTGTTGCTTCTTATTTCGTTATTTGTTTATGTATGTTCTGATTAACGCCCGCATACTCTGGCTTCTCTGCGCAAACATTCATTTCTCAGTTCAACAAGGCAGATCTCTGAAACTCAATGCCATTATTAATTTAAAAAAACAATAAAAACAGTCATTTTTAATGAACATTTTCAAACATTATTTATAAGGAAAATGTTCTGTTTAACCTCTGCGTATGTTACACTTGCTCAACGATTGACTATGGAAATGCTGTGGTTAGCCTGTTAATTTACTTTGGTATAAAAGAATCTTCCTCTCAGAGAGGTACTAAGATGAGTGCAAGGGGGACGACCTGCCCCGGGTGACAGCTAGGGAAAAAAGTGGGGTAGGTGCTGCCATCAGACAATATTATGATAGTACAACTGTTTAAAAGTCTATTTGAAAGCAGAGTTGGATTATCAATTAAGGTAAGTAGGCTGAGGCCTAGGAGTCCGTAGCTCTTGTGGGCCTGTGCATAAGTTAAAAAAAAAATGCATAGATTTATGTACAAAAAGAAAATGTTTACACTTTGCAATCGCATTCACAACGTTCTAAACAAACAGTTAAAATAAAAATAGCTTAAAAGACATAATTCATCCCGGCAAAATCACAACGGCACATGGACTATTGTCTTTACCTTAATAATAATAACAATAATACTGATAAACTTTACTAAAAAATAATTACTAATAAAAGAGGTAAGCAATGCTAACAAACTAACATACCAGTCTATTAATAATAATAGTATATACCATCACCATGGTAACAAACTAACATACCAGTCTATTAATAATAATAGTATATACCATCACTATGCTAAGAGGTTTGAAAAATAAATATTAAAACTATTGGCTATTAGGTGAACGGGGGCGCACACACCAAAAAGCCTAGAGGCCCTTCTTGGCTTAATCCGGCCCTACTTGCAAGCATAAAATATATTTTCGGTGTGCTAATCTGTGGTGTTGGAGGGGATGTGTGCCAAAAAGAGGAATCCACCCCTAGAGCCAAATACTTTAGGTACGCCACTGCTCCTCCACTTTTTAGTCTAAGTATTGTATTTTTGTACTGTTTGTTTGCAGAAGCTCAGGTATGCAAGAATCTTTCTCTGATTTTTGCCCGGAAAAAAAGTAAGTTTTCTTCAGCTGTATTATATCATACCGCGTGGCCAGAGGCGGCTACGGGCATTTTTAAAGGTAGTGCGAGGTCTTGTGATGATCGCCGGTGCGGTCCTGCACGTACTCTTACGAGTCTCAACTTTATGCTATTGAGTTGGATCACATTGTAATTTCCGCATGCGATGTTTACTGCAGCGTGTTACAAAATCAAAATACATTTATGTTTTTAACCCCTTAAGACGCGGCGCTCCATGTGTGGCCCATCATTCACTACTGTATAGTAACATTTGTAATAAACGTGTCTTAAATGCCCACTGGGTCATATTCGCGTCATTTCATAAGTAGGTCAACGGCTTCCAGGTTCATGAAAGCGGTCTTATTTTAAAACAAACATATTTTCTTTACAAGTGCCAGTGGAACAAGAGTTGAGAAGAAGACGCTGGCGATGGATAGGACACACGTTGAGGAAACCTGTTGATAGCATTACAAGGCAGTCCTTGTTCTGGAATCCACAGGGAAAGAGAGGCAGAGGTAGACCCAAAAAACACACGGAGAAGAGAACTGGAAACAGAGGTGAAAATGATGAGGAAAACATGGAAAGAACTTGAGTGGATGGCACAGGACAGGAAGACTTGGCATGTGTTTGTTGAAGGCCTATGCTCCTTGGGGAGCTAAAGGGTATTGATTGATAAATCTTCTTGAGCCTTTATGGGCTTAACTCTTATGGTAGGTACTTTTCTCGTTTTTTTTTTTCATGTCGAATTACGGATCGGGGCGCAGATCGAGGTATGTGAAAACAAAAATACAATTTTAGAAACTTACAGATTAACCCTCAGTTCCAAATAAGCAAATAATATTTTACTTTACATTTTTTTACTGTTCAATTTCAATTTTAATGATGTTTTCTTTCACAATAAATTTCGGCTCCTTTACCTAGTTGACGTCAGGTGCATCCGCAACCACTCGCACCACCCAGTAGCCGACCCTGCTTATGGTAAATAATTTCATATAATATTGGCAGTAGGAAAATGAATAACACGTGAGCATGAATAGGTTTAACAGTCTGAATTTTCCATTAAAAAAAAAAATGAAAACAAACACAATCCAATAGGAAATTTCCTGGTCAATCTTTAGCAGGAAAACGAGATATCGTCATAATTATCATCAACATCATCACCATCATTGTCACCATTTTTCTTTGCTGTAGGAACTACTGTAGCTGGTCCCGTTGCATCTAGCCTGCACCATATTTCCACATGTTCTGGCAACAGTCATCTCTGAAGCATTTTGTTTTACATGAAGAGGTTCTCACCCCATGCACAGCCTCAAATTAGTTGCCTTGTACGACATGCCTGAGAGTGCTGTAATGTTCTTCTTTCTTTCTATGTTCATAGACCCCGGGAACTACACGAATCAAAACGAGATTTATGAACCTTTTATTCCATTATGATAATTTTTCTTTTGTTTTTAAACCACACATTTAACTCTTTCAACCCCTAGAACCTTATGACACGCCACTTTATAATACATTATTCTTCCAAACCTGCCCTGTACGACCGTTTGCTTATACTTGGAGTTCAGGCTGACAGATTGGCAAAAGAAGGTGAAAAGCTACCTGATACAATAATAACTTTAGAAGAGGCAAAGAGTTTTATCAGAATCAGATACAGAAACAAATGGGAGGCAGAGCATGCAGGACACACACACAAATTGACGCATATTACCAGCTCAGCAAAAGAGAACAAGTGGTAATTTTCAGACTCTGCACGGGCCACAACAGACTGAGATACCATCTATTCAACAAGCTAAAGATAGGAACTACCGATGAGAGTAAATGTAACACTAATAAAATAGCTGCTGAACATCTGCGTCAAATATGCCCGACATATGAGGACCAGAGATATCACATATGACCGTCGCCGGTACCATTACTGCAAAAAACTCTAAGGAGATGCAAATAGCCTCAAGCTGATCACTGCTTTCTTTGAAAATATTCAAGCAGACGTCTGAGAGTATTCGAAGAAGAAGAGTTCCTTGTTTCTGCACTTTATACGACAAAAAAACGTACTTATTTTTTAACGTAAGACTTATACAACTTCAAAATAATCTTCCTCAAATTTACATTAATTTTATTTAAATACAAGAATGTATACTCATCAACACAATGACGGGGGTAAGAATTAAAGCCAACAATTTAAGCTTTAAGCATCTGCAGCACATTTAGAAAACCGAGAAGTGGGAATAGATAAACAGAGTGTAACTATACATCTTCTTTAACAGCTCTTTAATCACAACACCTTTAAAATATTTGCCTTCATAGCTTGTACCCTGAATCTATACTTTAAGAATGCTTGGGTTCTTATTGCATGTGAGCTCTGTACAATGTTGACCATGAGCTAATACTGATTATGATATGTTTACACTTAAATGATCAAATCATTGTCCCCAGTGTTTTGTTGATTGTGACGGCAAAAGCTAAGATAATAGAAAACTGACGATGTCTCAAAATGACAGGTAAGTTTGTATCGCTTGATTCTAAATTGATGCGTGGAATGAAAAGTCGTTCCCCTTAATTACTGCCTGTGATGATTTTGTTGGAACTCCGCATAGGCCGGTCCCATGCTCGGCTGAAAAAGGAAGAGGGCGGCCTGCATGGAGGCCGTAAGGAGGCAGCCCCTCCACCATGCAATGGCACAACAGGCCAATCACTTGTTTGCTTTAAACTTTTGATTATGAGAACTACAAGAGAGAAAACCGGACTGATTCTAAAGGCGACGACAGCCGATAGGATAGTCTGGCGCTCTCTCTTCCAAACTTCTACACCTCACGGTAGAAGGGGAACGACTAAGTAAGTAAGTAAGATGATTTTGTTGGTATATTTTGTTTTTAAAATTCAGCCCTGTCTTTAGTTTTATAAGAATTTGAAATTAAAAAAAAAAAAACATTTAAAGGTATTGAGTGATTCTTTTATTGTGAAACGAAATTATTGAACTTTTCCGTGATTTATCGACCCGTTCCTTGCGAAGACATTTGTGAGATCTGAATAAAATAGATTGTGGGTGATCATTCTAATGGGTGTTCAAAATAACTTTCACTCAAAGCGCAGCGTTTCTGTACTTTCCCGAAAAGATGTTGGGATTGTTTCAGGACGTATCGTATATTACAATTTGTTATTTTTACAATTGTGCTACATTTACCAATTAATATGTATGTTTCATAACTGTTTTAAAACATAAACCGTAGGGAAATTTGGCATCAATTTAGCTGCATGGATAAAACATGACAACTAATTGGTCAGTACAGAAAAAATTAATTAAAAATTATCACACAACTTTAATTAATGAAATTACTTACCGTTTGGCCTATAGACTTTCTTGTTTCACCGGCTATTTACCAGATTTGACCAGTCTGAAGATATTCTTGTTTTGTTCTAAGTCTGGTCAGATAAAAGAAATTAGCCTATACTTTGGGTTTTTTGTTGTTCTGTGTGTTTTGTTTTACATACAAAGGCTAAGTGTGTGATTAATGGAACAATTATTACGTCTAATATAAATGTATATTTGCTTTTCAGAAACTTATAACTACTTACAATTTAATTCTACTTACAAATTAGTTACAATTTACTTGTCTATAGTGGCGTTCTGCCTAGCAAAAATCTATATAAAATAGTTGACTTTAAATAAAAATAAATAATGTTTTCAGTGAGTTTTGAATTTCTTTCTATCGTCTGCAAATCACTGAGTTGAACATGCCTGTTTTCCCATCAGCCTCTGATGAGTTCTCTCACGCGCTTCTACCAATCGCTTGGCCTTTTATAATTGCGCATGCGCGGGTGGATGGTGCCTTCCCAATCGGAAAACGGTTTGGATGAACATGGTGTGGGAGGCAACTGGTGGCTGTGATTTTGAATGTGCCGGGATGACACAATCGAAAATGAAGAATATGGGATTCAAAGGCATTGTTTGTTTGTATGCGGCTTTTTTTTTTATTTTTTATCTCGGATTGGGGGAGGTTATAATACATCCTTGTTCACCATGGCATCAAAGACTGACGGGTGCAAATTCACACGGCAGACGTGAACAACTAGAAATTGCTAAAGCAGATATAGCTTACCTCAGTGAATCAACAAAAATCATAATCATCATCATCATTATTATCACCATCATCATAATCATCGTAATCATCATTATCACAATCATCATTATCATCATCATAGTAATCATCATTATCACCATCATCATAATCAGCATCATCATTATCACCATCATCATTATCATCATAATCATAATCATAATCATCATCATCATCATCATCATCATCATCATCATCATCATCATCATCATCATCATCATCATCATCATCATCATCATCATCATCAACATCATTATCATCATCATCATAATCATCATTATGACCATCATCATAATCATCATCATAATCATCATTATCACCATCATCATCATCATCATTATCACCATCAGTATTATCATCATAATCATCATAATCATCATTATCACATCATAATAATCATCATTATCATCATTATCATAATCAACATCATTATCATCATCATCATCAAAATCATCATTATGACCATCATAATAATCATCATCATATCACCATCAGCATTATTATCATCATCATAATCATCAAAATCATCATAATCAACATAATTATCATCATCATCATTATCATCATTATCATCATCATCATAATCATCATCATCATTATCATCATCATCATAATTATTTTCCGGTGCACTCCTTATGGAGGATGAATCCACCACTAAAACTTGTCCCCCTTGTAGTAAGCCTGCACCAAGAAGTTACATACACTTGCAGCTGTAGTTACTGTGACAATTTGTTGTACATAATGATGTTGCCAGTCACATACACAACCTCATATTAGTCACCTTGTATGTCATTCATGAAGGCACAACAGTCATATTCATTCTTGGTATGTCGTTGTAACTGTCTACATACGTATCTATTTGTGAGTGTGTAACTACGCAAATATTTGTTATGGTCATCTTGAAGAAAATAACGTCTCTAGAGTGTACCCTTAAAGTAAACTGGACAGCTCTGAAACAGGTCGATACAAATGAGAATGATTGAGGATAAAGAAAAATACTTTAACAAAATATTCACCATAAATTTTCAGTACGATAAGTAAGATAAATTACCATACGTTAAAAAAAATCAGCACATGTCCAATAGAAATACCTGAGTTACTTTTAATTGCTATACATAAGAAGGAAAAATATAGTAAATCAAAGTACAAACCTCACAAAACGCATAGGGATAAAGGGAGAAATACTTATGAAGTTGGAAGGGATACAACATAAAATCTACACGCGTTAGGAAGCACTACACCAAACGCCAGAGAATTAGTATGGAAAAAAATGTAATGTACTATGTAAAATAAGTAACACTATATACTCAAATTGAATCGGGTATTCCATGCACAAAAGAAAGACCAGTTTTTATTTTGTGTCTGCAGGGTCATCTTGTCAGACAAAACGCAAACTTTGAAACTAAATGTGGATTTGTGGACTGCACCGCATAAGGTAATGCATCTCTCACATGGGATGGACAGACCCAGACTTAGTGGCACCCATCTTGGAGCTAATTGCAGATCATAAAGCTCCTACATTTCTGTCCCATCGGTCATTGTAATGTTAGTTTTAAATTTGAGATACAACGTGTTATGAATAAATACATGTTATCGTCTTCCTTCCTGTGCAACGTGTGATAACAGAAAGACGTGCAGATGATCATAAGCAATTCGCTCATACAGGTCCGCATCCCAGAATCCGAAATGCTCGGGGCCGGCCATGTTTCGTAAATCGGATTTTTGTCGGATATCGCCCAAAGTAGCCCAACAATCACCCATAGGTCGGCCGAAATAAATTCTTTCGATTTTTGGAATATTTCGATTTTCGGGTCTTCAGATCTCGGGTTACGGACCTATACTATTAATCTCGTAGTGGCTGACTGCGGCGTTTTAAATTGTTCATGCTGCGTTTTATATGTCAGAATTTCGAAGTTAAGACTTACATACTTACTTAGTCGTTCCTCTTCTACCTTGGGGTGAGGAGGTATGCTAGAGAGAGAGAGAGAGAGAGAGAGAGAGAGAGAGAGAGAGAGAGAGAGAGAGAGAGAGAGAGAGAGAGAGAGAGAGAGACAGACAGACAGACAGACAGACAGACAGACAGACAGACAGACAGACAGACAGACAGACAGACAGACAGACAGACAGACAGAGAGCGCCATACTATCCTGTCGGCTGTCTTCCTCCCGGCCTGGTTGTAATCTAGTCCTCGGCCCTTCAGAGATTTTCTAATGTTGTCCTCCCAGCGGACTATTGGTCGTCCTGGAGGTCTGGATCCGTGGCTCTTAATTTCTCATATTTTTTGTGGTAGCCGATATTCTTCCATTCTGCATACATGGCACAACCATCGTAATTAGGACTGTTCCACTTGGGTCTGCAGGCTCTGGGTTTTGAGGCCAAGACATATCGTCTGGTTGGAGACCATGTCTCTCTTTGTTACTTCAACCACCTTTCTCATTTACCTCATTTCTGAGTTTTGGATCTGGCTTTTGTTGGTTGCAGTCATTGCCCATGACTCGCATCCATATGTCAAAACTGAAATATAGGTGGAGCGGTACACAGCCATCTTCGTCTTCTTGCACAACAGTGAAAATGATGAGGAAGTCATGGAAAGAACACGGGCTGATGACACGCAACATGAGAATTTGGCATGTGTTTGTTGAAAGCCTATGTTCCTTGGGGAGCAAATGGGTAATAATTGATTAAGCCATTTCATATAATGAAAATCCAACATGTTATGAAGATCATAAGTGATGTGAAATTGATCATTTTGGGCAGTAATTGATTGCTGTTGGAATTCTCTTTGGGGATATCAATTTAATAAGTCATGCATGTGCGTTGATTGCGTTCACATAGACTGGGCTACATAGAAGGAAACAATTAAACGTTTTGGAGTAAGCTCGGTTTACATCCAATGAATTACGTGCATGAATGTTGCCTACATCGCTTTTTAGTTTAACATTAACATTATTTTCCTTTTCGCTCAAAATGGTGCTTGGTGCATCACTGCAGCTTGTCCCTAGAAAGAAAGCTTGCACCAAGAATTCACATTTTCTTGCAGCAAACGTTTCTGTGGCAGTGTGTGGTGCACGATAAGGTTACCAGAACCCATGCACAATTTTATATTAATCGCCTGAGGGGGCAATGGTACAATTCTGTCTTTGTCCATTGAGTGACCCCGGGAAATACACGGGACTTTTTTGTTTAAAATTCATAATCAGACGTAAATAATCTTTAATATTTGAGTACTGAAAAGTCACAGATCGCATCTCTATAAGTCTTATATTTTTTCTATTCTTCTAATCTTCATGCTACTTCCTGACGAATATATTTAACACGGTAACATGTGACTTCAGACCTACCTATCTGTCGTACGGTAGGTTAATTGGTTTATTGGGCCCAGTCTAAGTAACGAGTAAAGGTTGGCTGATACACGAGAATGAATAGAAATAGATTTCACAGGGTGTAGGTTGAGGGAAAGATATGACTCTGCAGTGAGTAGGTTTCTCTCATCCAGCCTATCCGTACAACTATGCTTTATTATAAGACAATCTGTGCCCCCCCCCCCCCCCCTGTCTATTAAAAGAACAGGTTACTCTACACACACACACACACACAATATGTGACAACAATGACACACAAACGTGAAAAACTAATGATAAATGGGTATGGGTCTGACCAACACACAAAGTTAAGTTTTCTTGTTGTTTATTATCACTAAACTGTTTTACAACATCAAGTTACCCAAAGAATATCAAGAAAAGCATTTACATTTAGAGGAAAATAAAGAAGGATGGTATAAAGGAAAATAACCCAAAGAAAATATTTACCCAAAGGTTGAAGGTTAGCCCTAGATTTACAGAATAACAATATTGGTACAATAAAAGACCAAGTAAAGTAAACAGAATCAAATCAAACCACCAAAGATTAATAGATAATTTCCAGCAACAATAAAGTTAACACACGCTCTCTCATTCATGTGGCCACCTCTCACACTCTTGCCTAATCTGTATTTCTTCCCTTTGGTCTGTGTTATCCCTTGGTACATTTATTCCATGACCATAAGCCCTACTGGTTCTGTTGACTAATGTATCATCCCAGCTGTCGAGGATACAAATTGGCCCCAGTTCATCCCACATAAAAAACTAACGAGGTGAACGCCGAATAAGTTTACTTACACGATAAATCCTGGTGGCGATATGAGTCATAAAGGGGTGTCTTCATTTTTCTAAAAAACTGGCACTGTTCCTCCGATGGGTGCACAGGGGAATGTGATTCTAGATACAGGAACTACAACTGAATAATTTCGTTGCAACAACTCTTGCAGTGTTGAGGGCGAGCGGGGAAAACAGTCTTGTTTCCCGCTCGGCCGGAACGTCTATTTGGTTATATAGGGTTTACTATAAATATTGAATATGTGAGGGTCCTTGGTGTTTACCGTTTTAAAAGAGGGGAACACTTCTAGCAAATCTGTTACAAATGATGATGATGGATTTTCTATCGGCCGACTCTTTGTCAGAGTGCCAGTCCCTGCACAGCGTATATTTTAGTACTCCACTTGGATTACAACTGTCAGGTGTTGAGGAAAAAGAATAATAATGTTTCAGGTATACGCCACTGTTGGCTGATAAAATAGTATCCTGGATTTGGTAAGTCCAGTATTATAAGTTACAGTCATACAGTATCTCGGCTTGTACACGCTTAACCATGGAAATGGAGAAGGAAACGAAAAAACCGCTGGTTCGTCCACTTGGATCAGGTCTGCTAAAAATATAAGAAACATTTTATGGGAAAATGCTACCACTCTATGTAAATATAAATATGTATAGACGGGGACACGATAGTCTCTCCTCCGCTCTGTCAAATCCTGACGAATTTAAAAGATACACGGGGTTTTTTCAACGCCTACACACACAGACGTCGCTGGCCGCCGAGGTGTGTCAGACTGAGCCGATGAAGACTCCCCCCGCCCCTTCTCGCGGCTGGCTGGGGTCACATGCACAGTGTGTTATTTATTATTTATTTCTCACAATGTGCCACGTACAAATTATCACTTATCATTAGTAGCTAGTAAATATTCGGTATCTGTTAATTTGTCGTATGGCATTTAAAAAAATAATAGACGCTATAATAACAATAATTATAAAATGAAATATAAACAATATTTATTTCCCTCCCCCTATCAGTCGTTCTAACACCTCTAAGTTCGGTCTAGTTAGCCGTCTACGCTGTAAACACAAATTACCGTCTCGTCTCAGCTAGGTAGCGGTAGGGCACGGTCTAACATTTTAATTGAATATCTGGTTATTGAAATCGCTACGTGTTATTTTAGTTAATACGCATTACTAACAAGAAAAAGATCTAAGTGAAGTATTTAACTGTATGTTTAAAGTATTTAATTGTTTAACTTTAAATGCTATCACTGTATAACACTTCTAACACTTAGCACTATTTACCAGAAATTCGAGAATAAAAATCTCCACGAATCACTTTTTAACCAGTAATCCAAAAGAAATGGTTTAAGGCTGCGCGCTAGATTCTTCTCAAATTCTGAGTGACGACTGATAGATGGGTTATAGAAACAGTAGTAGATATATCATTACATTTTCCTTGATCTCTAATGCGTTATTTTTGCGCTGTTGGGTGAGACACAATTTCAGAAGCTAGAGGTATCAAGATGAAAGACTTCGTGTTTCGGTCTTCCAGGGTTTCTCGTCTGGAGCTTTGACCGACATCGAAAGATTTTCTGTTCACTAGCGGGTTTCCTTGCAGGATGCCCGTGTTCCCAGATCAAAGGGTATTGGGGATTTTGGATTTCCCCTGAGCAAACTTCAAAGAAGTCTGTTATGTGTCTCTCTCTCTCACGTGCTGTCTGTCAAGTATTATATGATTGACAGATACTCGTGTGAGTGGAACGAGGTAAACAAAGCGTGATTTGTTTCCTGTTATGACTGACAGGTCAACGAAGATTATAAACACATCGTTGGCTAGTGTTTAAAGAAAAGAAGGCGGGGACAAAATGGTACGTTGCAGAAATAGACAATTGGTAAAATGCATGTTTAGCTAGCAAATCAGAGAGCAGCTATAAGGTCACAATAAGCTGTCAGATTACTGTCGGTTCTTTTTCCAGTACATGTCACACTATGAACAAAAGAAAAATTGTTAGCGTTTCTTTTCAGTTACCAAAGAATACAAGTTATCTTATAAAGTAGTTTTTCTCAACCGGGGTTCCACGGAACTCTAGGATCCGCGAGAGGTAGCTAGCTGTTCAGCGAGAGGTAGCTAGCTGTTCAGCGAGAGGTAGCTAGCTGTTCAGCAAGAGGTAGCTAGCTGTTCAGCGAGAGATCGGGATTATATTAGCATTATCTTTTTTTAAAATTAAATACCCTTTGTGGGTAGGGTGAACGCCACAAAAGAAGTAGGCTTATACATTGACAGAAATAAACAGATCAACAGAAAAAGATATTCTCTACTGAAAAGAGCATTGACAATTGTTATTAGATTATTATATTTACAACTTACTGAACACGCTAAGGTAGCGTGAGCTGTAAATATAATAATTTTTATGCGGGAGTTCTCTGAGACCTGACAATTATTTCAAGGGTTTTTCCATGATAAAGAGGTCGAGAACGGCTGTTCTAAAGCGATATAAATGAATCAGAGTTAAAAAGGAAAGGTATTAGTGTTACATCTTCTTTCAACAAAAGGAGCATAGGCGTTCAATAAACTTATTCCCCCCGCCCCGTGCCATCAGCTCAAGCTCCCCTTCATGTCTGTCTCCAGTTCTCTTCTCCATGTGTGCTTTAGCCTTCCTCTACCTCTCCTACCCTGGGGGTTCCAGAACAGATATTGTCTTGTAATGCTATCAACATGCAAGAAAATATATAGGAATCCTTAAACTAAAAGCAGAGAAAGCACACTTTGTCATAAATATTGACATTGCACGCTAATAATTTGTCCGTTGATGCGCCAGACATAATCCCGGTTCCTTGTTGTTGAAGTACACTAAATTTGTTTTCCTTTTTAATATTGATATTATATTTCCATATTTACACATAATTTTCCTTATGATTATAGTTTTAATGAAGGATTATAAAGACAACGGATCATGTTAATATAGCCACAGCTTGTCCAAAATTAATGTAATTTATTTACATGCTAGTTGATAGTTCATTTGTGTGAAGAACAAGTGGCTGTTTTTGACAAAACTTCCATTGTGTTTATAGTAAATATAGATAAGTGTGTGAAAAACGATTTCTTCGGAGTTTTTATAATTGTTGATATTATCAGGATAACCATGGACAAAACTATTAGCAAATCGTAATGTATTTTTGAGTTTTATGAGTGAATAATTGTCGCTAGAAACATTTTATTTTATGAGAGAAACATGCATACATTTATAAAGCAGCGGTTCTCAAACTTTTGTAGCTCACGGGCCCCCTTAATACCCGTTCTATACACATCATCATCATCATTTTCCTGTCGCTTCTTACAAAGCCTGGAGCCAGCACTACAGCTGATCCCCAGGTTGAGAACCTCCACCAAGCATTTACTTGTTCGTACAACAGTTTATTTTATATGATGAGGTTGCTAGTCTCATACACAACCTCCTATTAGTTGCCTTGTACGACATGCATGAGAGTGGGGTAGTCTTATTTCTTCATTGTCTCTTTACAGACAACCGGATACGTTCTACACATATGCGATCCCTATAATGAGAAATAAAATTTACAGGACTAGTTTTTACATCAGGTATTTTCTCTTCTTCATTGGTCCTTGGCCACTGACAGACAACGCAATCAGTGACATCACGCCTAGTGGCATCTTGTAGGAAAGGTAAAGGATCCCGTTACACGCCCGTTGAGGCATATTGGGAATATGGTGTTAGGCCCATATTTTCTTAACCATCGGCACACTAGGGGTGATGTGGTCAGCATCACGCCGGCCGCCTTAACCTTCCCAGAAGCTGCTCTGGTACCCAGTTGGGGCTGGGTCGACCCAGGAGCCGTTTGCGGCCTAAAAAACCCCCACCTCATCTGGGGATCGAACCATAGACCACTGAGCTAGGAAGCCAGTGCACTAACCACTATTCTACCGCGGCTCCGATCTTGTAAGGCAGTAACAAACTCTACTCTGCTCTGTCGGCAGCCATCCTTGGTGTAGTGCCCAAGCTCTGGTTCTTGCTCTACCTCCACAGGTCTCAGCCAAATGGTTTTAGTTCGGTTCCTCTTTCGCTTTCTTTCTAGAGTCCATAGCATGGTAGTTCTGTTGATGGTGTCATGGTATTTTCTGAGCATATGGCCAACACAATTCCAGGGGTTGATCATTTCCTCATAAAAATCCCTGTCATTGGGTATACTGAGCATATATTACAAATCTCAGAATTTATTTCTCAGCTAAAAGAAGTGTACATTTATTACTTTATGTCATCTGGAATTGTGATAGTAATAATTTACCAGAGAGGAGTATAATATAAATCAAATTTGGATGACAGATGACATCTTGAATAAATCAGCAGAAAGAAAGAGAGCAAAAGACACTCCAGAATATAAAGCAATAACAACGAAACATGTACTATGCGTAGACATGCAAAAGAACGGTGGATAGAAACAAAATGCAGGGAAGTAGAAGACATGGAGGCAAAGCACATGACACGGGATATGCATGGAGAAATAAATAAATTATCAAATGAGCTTTGTCTAAAGAGGAGGCTCTATTAAGAATAAGAACTGTGTAATCTTACTTGATGAGAAAGACATTTCAAATAGATGGGAAGAGTACGTAAAAGAACTATTCGAGGACAAAATAGGGGTAAAAAACCGTTATCAGATTCTAATGAAGGCCCAAACATTCTCAGGTCAGAAGTAGAGAATGCAATACATATGATACAAAAAGGAAAATCAGCAGGCATGGACAACATAAAAAATGAAATGATAGAAGTCCTGGAGAGCTTTGGTATATATACAATCACAAATATGTGCAACGATTTATACAGGACAGGATATTTACCACATGACATGAAGACATCAGTCATTATAACATTGCTCAAAAAACCTAACGCAGCAGAATGTTCAGACTTCAGAACAATCAGCCTGATGAATCATGCAATTAAGATACTGCTCCAAATCATACAGGAGAGAATAAAAAGTAAGGTAGACAGCGATGTCCAAGAAGATCAGTTTGGTTTTAGACGGAACAGCGAAACAAGAGAGGCAATATTTTGCGTAAGAATATTAGCAGAAAAATATACAGAGGTCCTAACAGTACGTACGTGTGCTTCATTGACTATAAGAAGGCTTTTTGACAGAGTCCATCGCGAGAAAATAATTGAATCTCTCGAAGACATAGGTATTGAGAGAAACCCCATCCTGATTTCTCAAAAAAGTAAGCAGGCCTTTCAGTTTTTTCATGGTGAGTTGACCAATGACCAAAAGTCATGATAAATTTCATCGTATTCGGCTGCCTGTGCAGGGAATACATTTGATGGAAAGCTTTTTAGTAATAGTGGGTCTTAACGGTGTCAAACTCCCCATGATCTTCTGAGTAGTGAAATCATATGCTTAGCCTTCTGAAATAAGGACGGAAAAAAAAGATCCCATGTGTAAAAAATGCACACGTTAAAAATCCCTCAGCAGTAGGAAATCGTAGAGAATACCATGCGGCCGCTGCCCTGGTAAAATTTACAAAAATCAGGAAAACCTACCCGCCACAAAACTATTTATAGAATGTGTGATTCCTGTACACACACAATGGGATCTTAGCCGGTGCTACGGAGTTCGTGCATTGTGCTGAGATCCTCCTTGTGTGATCTAAGGGATGAGATTGGAGCACTGATGGAGTTGTCTGTGTGCAATGATGATGGTCCTTAAACCCGAATCTAACCAAACCAAATCAAACCAAAACAAACCAAATCAAACCAAAACAAACCAAATCAAACCAAACCATGGTAAGTTTGGCTAAAAAGATCCAGTGAAGTTGACACTGAATGGAAATAAATGAAATTACCACAGGAGAATTAGTGCCATCATTAGGACGTGCAGCAGAAAGATGGCAATGTAATTATTTCTGGTAATGTTTTGGCGAGTTACTTGCTCACATATAAATTTATAACTAGCGCTGTATATGTACTTGACGTCGACTGCTTATGGTTAAGATGCTAAGCAGTACCAAAGTTATTAACTGAATATGGAGATTTTAAACTTTACAAAAGTTTCTTATTAAAAAGGAGACATGAAGGAAATTGTAGGAAGCTGTACGAAAGTTAGATTACTTAATAAAGAGATAAAATGGGCTTTGTATTAATCAGTACGCAAGTTACTAATTGAGGAAGGAGAAAAGTGGAGAATTGTGTCGGATATTTATTGAATATGGAGATAAGTTGAAGAATATGTGGGGTTACATGGAAGTTACTTATCGAATATGGAGATTGGGTGAAGAACATGTGAGGCTGCAAGAAAATAACTCACTGAGTATAGGGATAAATGGAGAACATGTGAGGCTGAACAAAAGTTGATAAGTGAATAGTAGAATAAAAAGAAGAATATACGGTAGGTGTTTATTGAAACAGGAAGTGCACGGTAAAAGGAAGCCGGTCGGTTTTACTGAATATGGAGATAACATGTACCAACACCGGGTAATATCGTGAATGTTTTCTGGTACTGAAGTACTGGAATTTCCATCTGAAATTGAAATTAGACAAAACTTCACGAACTATTTTGACGTCTATAACACTTCTATATATCACATAAACTTGCTAAGAATTCTGACATTCCTTGACTGCATAGAGAAGCTGAAAGATTAAGTTTAAATCCCGAAGTGACTCCCTGTGACCGAAATATTTCGCTCACGTCTGCGACACAGCCATCGATATATGACTGCTTCCGCTATAGGATATTAATATTACGGTGAAAACGATAACGTGGCAGATTATACAGATAGGAACCGATTTTACGTTGTAAAAATGTTGACAAATGGAAGCTTATATTAATACCGTGAATATTATTATGCCAGGATTTCAAAGAAGGAAATGGATTAACTATCTAAAAGAAAGATGACGCCTACCTGTCAGGAAACTGAACAAACGTAAAGTCGCTAGACTAAAGCAGAACAGCTACTTATGCGCTTATTGACTGTGGTGCCACAATGGTCAAATGTTATGAAACTGGTGATCATGAAGATGGTGATGATGATAATGTTGATGATGAACAGAACTTTTATTAAATTTTTGTGTTTTCATTTGTATCTGTTGAAAAATAAGGTGGAATAACTGTCATATATGTTTTATTTCCAGAAGAAAAGCAGTTTCAAAAAATAAAAAAAAACCTAAATTAGCCATTGAACTGACGTTACAAGAGATTAATAAACAAAAAATTGCTTCCTGCAATGAAGTCACGTGCTGAGAATATCGAATCGCGTGTTGAACTCAAATGTTAAAGTGGCATATCATATAACAAATAAAATAACAGTTAATTCTCTTTGTTTTGACTTTAGTTCTTATAAAGTAATTGGATAGGAGGGAAGAAATAACAATTTAAACATACGGAATGACTTTCCAATCTTCCTGTGTATTAGAGAACGTGACGATGTATAACGAAATGACTAATAATAATAATAATAATAATAATAATAATAATAATCCAATACTATAATTCTCGCAGTAAGTACGTCGGACGGTCGGTCGATCGGTCACATCATGCACACCGTCATTTGCGCACTCTTCTATTTTCGAGAGAGTGCATTAACTTTCAACCACAGCTAAGGATTGCAACTGTGGTTGAAAGTTAGACAATAATTGTATTGTTTCCCTTATATGTAATCGGCCGAGAATAGAAAAGTGCCCATATGACGGTGTGCATGAACAGTTTGATTATGAAAAGTCAAGATTGTTAAAGATGCACGAACAATTACGAGACATGTTGTCATTAAAAAAAATGTTAGTTATTTAGTCAATTTACGGTCCATTAGATCATTATCACTGCTCCACATGTCATTTAGGAAGGTTACTCCATGTCTTCATATTTAATACACCCATATAATTTTCACTACAAATATCTAATGACGATCGCCTGCAATGAAATGATCACAGTAGTGATAGTACCGCCTGTAATACATGTAACAGAAATAACACACTATAATTACAAACATGTCAATTTTGACGGGTTATTGCTAGTAATAATAATAATAATCGAAACTCTGTACAGAGCATCATAACCGGAGACAATCTGATCTGTATAACCAAATAACTAATGATAATAACAATAGTAGTAGTCGTGACTCCCAAGCTTCAACCTTCTTCTTTCTTTTTTCTTCTACCTGTACTGGGAATCGAACTCACTCTAACTTCTGCGCAGTTGCTAAACTATCTCTTCAGTCCTGGTTTTACGCATTCTGCCAGTTATTTCTCAAAGATCATCCTGTTTAAAACTTTCTCGGCACTGATTTCTCTACAATTCGCGCACGCTTCTAAATCTCCGATTTTTAGGCAACTCGATCAGACACATTCCTTCCAATCTTCTTGTATTTCTTTTCTCTCCCAAACTTTACTAAGAAAAAAATATAACCTGTCCTGTCATCTCCCTTCTTTTGTATCCTACTTGACTTTACTAACTTCTCGTAGCTGACATTTGTTATCTTCTTTGTCCTTACTAACCTCACATATCTGACATTTGTTGTCTTCTTTGTCCTTACTAACTTCTCATATCTGACATTTGTTATCTTCTTTGTCCTTACTAACATCTCATATCTGACATTTGTTATCTTCTTCGTCCTTACTAACTTCTCATATCTGACATTTTTTATATTCTTTGTCCTTACTAACTTCTCATATCTGACATTTGTTATCTTCTTTGTCCTTACTCACTTCTCATATCTGACATTTGTTATCTTCTTTGTCCTTACTCACTTCTCATATCTGACATTTGTTATCTTCTTCGTCCTTACTAACTTCTCATATCTGACATTTGTTATCTTCTTTGTCCTTACTAACTTCTCATATCTGACATTTGTTATCTTCTTCGTCCTTACTAACTTCTCATATCTGACATTTGTTATCTTCTTTGTCCTTACTAACTTCTCACATATCTTACATTTGTTATCTTCTTTGTCCTTACTAACTTCTCATATCTGACATTTGTTATCTTCTTTGTCCTTACTAACTTCTCATATCTGACATTTGTTATCTTCTTTGTCCTTACTAACTTCTCACATATCTTACATTTGTTATCTTCTTTGTCCTTACTAACATCTCATATCTGACATTTGTTATCTTCTTTGTCCTTACTAACATCTCATATCTGACATTTGTTATCTTCTTCGTCCTTACTAACTTCTCATATCTGACATTTTTTATATTCTTTGTCCTTACTAACTTCTCATATCTGACATTTGTTATCTTCTTTGTCCTTACTCACTTCTCATATCTGACATTTGTTATCTTCTTTGTCCTTACTCACTTCTCATATCTGACATTTGTTATCTTCTTCGTCCTTACTAACTTCTCATATCTGACATTTGTTATCTTCTTTGTCCTTACTAACTTCTCATATCTGACATTTGTTATCTTCTTCGTCCTTACTAACTTCTCATATCTGACATTTGTTATCTTCTTTGTCCTTACTAACTTCTCACATATCTTACATTTGTTATCTTCTTTGTCCTTACTAACTTCTCATATCTGACATTTGTTATCTTCTTTGTCCTTACTAACTTCTCATATCTGACATTTGTTATCTTCTTCGTCCTTACTAACTTCTCATATCTGACATTTGTTATCTTCTTTGTCCTTACTCACTTCTCATATCTGAAATGTGTTATCTTCTTCGTCCTTAATAACTTCTCATATCTGACATTTGTTATCTTCTTTGTCCTTACTAACTTCTCACATATCTTACATTTGTTATCTTCTTTGTCCTTACTAACTTCTCGTATCTGACATTTGTTATCTTCTTTGTCCTTACTAACTTCTCATATCTGACATTTGTTATCTTCTTCGTCCTTACTAACTTCTCATATCTGACAATTTTTATCTTCTTCGTCCTTACTCACTTCTCATATCTGACATTTTTTATCTTCTTTGTCCTTACTAACTTCTCATATATGACATTTGTTATCTTCTTTGTCCTTACTCACTTCTCATATCTGACATTTGTTATCTTCTTCGTCCTTACTAACTTCTCATATCTGACATTTGTTATCTTCTTCGTCCTTACTAACTTCTCATATCTGTGTCGTAAATTTTATAAGAGAGATAATTCTTATGGTTAGTGGTCCCGCTAGAGTGTAGAATGATAGTGAAGGCTCTATGAAAATAAGGATTTAAGAAAGAGAGGTAGTTTATTCACCAGTGCTGGGAAGAGTAAGGACAGTCTCTATTTACGACAATATGTGTTTATCTCATAAGACTCCTACAGCTCACCTGGACAAACAATTATTTGCCAGTTCCAGTCACTCAGGTGCACACACCAATTTGGTGCTTCAAACGCATATACAATACGTGAATACAGCTACAAATAACAAATATGGGTAACTTGGGCTCGGGCCTGCCAACACAATACTAGAAGGTTTATTATTTTTATTTATCATAAAAAATCACTCACAATATTCAACAATTTACATGCATAAATCATATGTTACAGCAGGTACAAATAGCAAGGGGGGGGGGGGTTGAGGAGAAGTATCCAATACGCCCTTCCCGCTTGCATTTAACAAAGAAAGACCCAGTCCCAAAAGACAGGGAGGGGGGTGATCAGAGATAGGCAATTTAACCCAATAGTAAATTTATTACTCTGAGACGGGGTGTTACCGTAATTAGTAGGGGTTAGAAAAACTCTTTTTGTTCTCCAAAGCTTTCCCTTTACTAAACAGACGTAAGGGAGAGGGAAATAAACAAAGTTAGGAAATCCCACTTAAAAAGAAAACAATACAATAAAGACGGTAAAAAATATTACCAGGTAGAACTAATTATAATGGTGGAAAAACTAAATCTCCTCTCATTCAAGCACGCTTGTGATGGCCAGCATTCAGTCATACACACAGACTTACCGATTCGTAGAATCTGGCACTCCATAGAAATTACATAGAAAAAACAGCACTAAACATTGGCGTAGGTAAATGTCCTGTCTTCTGTGTACAGCCCCAGATTAGCGTTTTTTTTTTTGAAGTTAACAAAGTGTCCCGAAATCGCTGGACGTTGAACCCTAAAGTACTGTTTTTGTTTTTGTCTTTATGTAAAAAGTTCCAGGGGAATGGCACGGTCGTAGGTACAGATGGTGAGACTGGTGGGGTATCTTAGGTTCGCCGCTGGTGGTGAAATTTCTGAAGCGTGATGATAAAGACTAAACACTGTGGTATGGTTTCTTCGGGGTGTTGTTAAAAATCCAGTGAAAGTACTTGACGAACAGTGTTCAGGGAAATCTATGTTCTCATTCACAAATAGAGCAGTAAGTAAAATTTTGCTACTGGCAAGTGTTCTTCTCCAGTTTAACTTTAAAACGACTTTATGAATTGGGATGTTAAAACAGTCTTTGGGTTTGCTTTATTTCTGTAAACTTCAGATAGCTGAATCTCAACAGGATCGCCACAAAGATTAAATGTTAAATAATGTTCATAAGTCACTGGAGTTATCGAACTGAGTCGGCAGGACTTTGTATATAATTAATTAATTGATTGCTGCTTAATTACTGCTTAATTGCTGCTTAATTGCTGCTTAATTGCTGCTTAATTGCTGCTTAATTGCTGGGATGCAAGGTTGAATGATCATTCTGTATAAAAGATAGAAAAACACGAAATGCAATACAAATCATATTATAATCTGACGCGCGATAAATTTACGTTTAAACTATTTTCTACCTCGCGTCTTCAATTATATAAATTCAAGAAAAGCTTCCCTCGGGTCTAATAGTTAAAACACACGTCTAATGTACAGAACTAAACTGTATTAAATAGTTATAATTCCCTTAACGGCTGCAAAATTAATTTACATGTCTATTGTATTAGGAAAATAACTTATAGATGTAACATTAGTTTGCACCAGAATTTTGAAAAGGGTTTATTTAGTATGTTAAATTTTACACCAAATCCAGTGAAATAAAATGAAATAACTAGACCACTGATCACTTTAAAACAAATATATTATACCGTTGCACAGAAAAGCATTCACTGCATTAAGATGAAAATCCAGAGGGAATCAAACAGGATTTCACTATAGCAAGTGCTACTGTAAATATCTGGCAACGAGTGATAAAATGCATTTCTTCAGGGTCTGTATATATCTAACTGGAATGGAACTTAAGGGGTACATGTTAGAATTTCGCACCTTTTAAGTTCTCCGGGGAAAATCGAAATTCTAGCCGCCGTGCTAACAGATGCCGCCCGACTAAAAGAGGGAGACCGCTCCTGGTTTCAGATTTCCGTTCGTGATTACTCCATTTCCTGGCCGCTTCGTCTTTCCCCGTTCGTCTTTGACTGCGAGCACTTCTGCGGTTCACGCTGGGATGTGAAAAACCGGCGAGACTCTGCTTTCCCTGTTCTATGGACCGCCACTGCCTTTGACTGGTAGCGTTTCCAGCGCTTTCCTGTGGTTCGCACCGAGATGCGAAATGCCGATGAGAACTTTCTACGAGAAACTAGCTTCTCTGTTCTGGGGAATCGTCTTGCCTTGGATCTCGCCGCTTCTACGTTTGGTTCTGGCACCGCCTATAAGGCAGGTACGAAGAAAAGTGGACAGGCACACTGGGGAAATAACTGCTTCTGGCCGCTCTAGAGGTAAGAGTGGGCGTGATTTTACCTCCCCTTTGAGGCCATGCGATCACCAGACTGGACGGAAGATAACAGTCACATATTTAATGAGCAAACGTGGTGAGGAGTGCACTTGCTTTTCTGCATGTTAATGAGCCCAGGTGGCGGAGTCCCCGCTGATGAAAAATTCCTACAATTCAGGGGTTCAGGTGTTATAGGAGTGTCCTTACCATAATTAAACATTTCAGGGACAGCTGAGTTGTCCGTCACAATCTGTCATTTGTTATCTTCTTCGTCCTTACTAACTTCTCATATCTTACATTTGTTATCTTCTTCGTCCTTACTAACTTCTCATATCTTACATATGTTATCTTCTTCGTCCTTACTAACTTCTCATATCTTACATATGTTATCTTCTTCGTCCTTACTAACTTCTCATATCTTACATTTGTTATCTTCTTCGTCCTTACTAACTTCTCATATCTGTGTCGTAAATATTATAAGAGAGATAATTCTTATGGTTAGTGGTCCCGCTAGAGTGTAGAATGATAGTGAAGGCTCTATGAAAATAAGGATTTAAGAAAGAGAGGTAGTTTATTCACCAGTGCTGGGAAGAGTAAGGACAGTCTCTATTTACGACAATATGTGTTTATCTCATAAGACTCATACAGCTCACCTGGACAAACAATTATTCTCTACTGAAAAGAGCATTGACAATTGTTATTAGATTATTATATTTACAACTTACTGAACACGCTAAGGTAGCGTGAGCTGTAAATATAATAATTTTTATGCATGTGTTCCCTGAAACCTGACAATTATTTTAAGGGTTCTTCCATGATAAAGAGGTCGAGAACGGCTGTTCTAAAGCGATATAAATGAATCAGAGTTAAAAAAAAGGAAAGGTATTGCTGTTACATCTTCTTTCAACAAAAGGAGCATAGGCCTTTGTAGTGAAATTGACAGAGAAACAACGGTAAAATCCCTCCAAAGATAACATTTAAGGATAAAAACATAATGCGTAGGCTGCTGATGTACATGATCGCCTAGACCGCGGGTCATCATCCTCCATAATAATTGACTTGCTAGACAGGAGGGGAACGGCGGATCAAAAAAGAAAAAAAATATGACTGGAAAGGCTAAGGAGACGCAATTGGGGGGGAAACGGAGAAAAGTCACGTTTCCCAAGTTGACATAAAAAGTAAGCAACTCCACAGAAGGGACCCTAGATATGTTACGCCACAGTCATTTATTGGACGCTTTTGCGATACCAAGCTTTTGATTTGAATGGAGCGGTAAAACGCAGATGTTAGGAATATTACAAAAATTAAAAAGTAATTTTTTCTTAATATTAATGTTAGGAATATAAAAATTAGCTGGCCGGATGGCCTATTCTGAGCAGTGAACTAAGATGGTCTTAATTTTACAAACGGATAGATAATATTGAATATAATGACAAAAGACAGTGTAGTTCACATCATCGACAGACTGTGTTGAATAAAAAAAGTGTCGCAATTTGCACACAAAAACACGACCTTGGACGCAGGTGTTCAAATTTACTTAGTATGGAGGAGAGGGTTTTTGAGCGGTAGCTGTGTCTAAATATAACTTTTAACGACAAAATTTTGGAGGGGAGAGAAAGGTTGGTTCAAAAAAACAAGCACATTTTTTTTTAGAAACACAAGTAGAGACGGACAGACTAACAGATAAACATCCATACTTGACTGAAGCATGACTGAAATGACTTTAGTGTAGAAATTTTGAAATTCAAATAACCTAGGCAGTGATTGGCCACAGACAATCATATCATTAGCGCTCAGACGCGAAAGTGGGGCCATTCTTCAATAGTTGTTCAGTGATAGACACAGATTTTAAAGTGTGGTGATTCCATATGAAAGCAAGTGAAATAAATTTAGGGACGCCATACTATAGCCAGCAGCTCAGCTGAGTTTTGCTAGCAATTCTGTGTTATTTATTCATAATCTGGTAAGATTGAAATTATTTCCTTATATATTTTGAATATTGTTTCATGTTTGAGTGATTTGATACTGCCATATCGAAATCTAGCCTTACAAACAAGTAGGGATTTGCTCTAGACCCCCCGCCCTAGTCAGGGTCTAGGGACCAACAATGTACATAAACTCCAGCAAGGATTATGCAAGACAGATCAAGTGTTGAGAATAATGATACATATTACCTATCCTCTTTTAGGGCCGAAAACTAATAAACATTTTTCAGGATCTATAGTCTGGGAGGATCTATCTGATGTAAAACCACCATGGTAAATGTGCTGTTTGGTCAGAGAGATCTGACCTGTCTGTATGATGTGGTTGTTGTGTCACTGTTGTGTCCAGACGTGGGTAGAGAATAGATTTTGACACATGGCCCATACTTTGATTGCCGAGCTGGGAGTTTCTGTCGTCAACAAAGCAGTGTCTATTCAGTTGGTGACTTTACTCGAGTGTATCTGTGCAGTATTTGTGACAGAGACCACCATTATTGCCCGCCAGCACGGAGAGGTGGGACCACCTGATTTCAGCACCAGAGCGACAACTACCAGATGAGTGAGCCTCTGGTCTGCTGGACTTTCACCAACGCCCTTTAGTTACTAAGAACCCCATAAAGATTCCCATCATTTTCTGGACACTGTGTAGTCAATATAGACAGGTGTGATGAGGCCACCCCAACAGCACAAACAGTACTATCCTCCCAAGTAGATGAATACTAGAACATTTTAATAAAACTAACTAGTATAGTACATATATATGTACACTATTGCATTTATGATATAATATTCCATGCATTTCTTTTCATAATCTCTAAATCCTTTTAAGTTCTGGTCAACCTAAAAAATTGACACAGAACAAAATAAATGTAATATACTTATATCAAAAAATTTTACACACGTGAGTTAGTTCAGTGTATTTTAACATTTATTAATATTATTAGTCTTGTTAATATCTGTGGGTATATTTATAATCCATTACACCACACTACATATCATAACCCTAGACACTTTACGTAGCCACATTCATTAAAAAAAATTAAGTGTGAGGTCGTAGTGGTAGCAAGAAAGGCCTTCTGACAATTCACCACTACATTTTATCTCAGGAGCCTTCACAGCTGGCCTCATACAATTTACATTTAGTAATAACACCATCATACAATACCAACAAACACCACTACAATATTGGGGGCTCGTCCGGGATAATTAGCCCAACAGTAATATTAGGATCTCCTGGTGGGAGAAATAAAAGTAGGGAAATAAATTGTAAAATTTCCCTTAAAATTAAAAGTGTCCCTGTAGATAAAAGTTGGTGAATCTTCACAGCCAGTAATAATTAATTAGTTAACTGGTTAGTTAGAATTAGTTGGACTATAGTCATAAGAAGTACTTAGTGTATTTACTGGTTAGAGATTTAGCTTGTATATTATTATATTGTCTAAAAAGTATGGCGGAGCTGGCAAAATTTAGATCAGCTGCTGTGCTCACCGCGAAGGAGATGGGAATGGATGGTCAAATTTTAATTCAATACGTAACGGCTGAATGTGATAAATATATTGAACGGGAAGAAAGGAGATTAGAAAAAGAGGCTGAAAGAAAATTGGAGTCTGACAGGTTGGTTGAAGAGAAGAGGTTAGAGGCTGATAGAGACATTAAGAGGCTGCAGATTGAGGCAGAAGAAAAACGACAGCAAAGGGAGGCAGAAGATAAAAAGGCCGAAAGGGAGGCAGAAGATAAAAAGGCCGAAAGGGAGGCAGAAGATAGAAGGTTGCAGAGGGAGCACGAATTACGACTAAGGGAGCTGGAATTACAAGGCCCGGCTCCTGAAAATGGTGCCAGCCCTTTTGCCTCAGATGCTACGCCTAGTCTGGGAGCCTCAAACTCAGCTATGGGGTTTCATTTAGACCATTTTGTTGAAAAAGACGATGACATAGAGGGGTACCTAGGACGTTTTGAGTTATTAGCTACTACATATGGGTTAGAGAGAGAGAGGTGGAGTTTAAAGCTATCACAGGGATTGAGAGGTACTTCTTATGAAGTATTTGCTAAAATGAACAGGGAAGACCAAGACAATTATGACATGTTAAAGCAGGCTTTGTTATTAAGGTACGAGAAGAATGGTGAATTTTATCGTAAGAAATTTAGAAATGCCAAACTGTTGTCTGGGGAGACATACCACCAATTCTCTGCTAGACTAGAAACCTATTTGGAGAAATGGACGGCTCTGGGGAAGACCCAAGATCTTAAAGAAATGATCATGATTGAGCAATTGAGAGAGTCCATGGCTCCAGACATGAGAAAATTTCTCATGGAACAAGGTGCAGAGAAGTTGGGGGAAATTTTAAATGTTGCTGAGAGGTATCAGGCAGCCCAGGCAGAGGTAAGTGGTGCTAAGAAGAAGCACATAGACAATTTTAAAGCTCCACAGCAATTTAATAAATTTGATAATAGAGAGCAGGGAAATAAAGGTAGGACAAACTTTGAGCGGCCAAGAAATGACTATCGCGACAGAAAACTCACAGTTCAATGACCAAAAGTTCAATGAAAGAAAACCGTTGAACCAAGGAAAAAGATGGTGTAAATGGTGCAAGAAGGATAACCATAACACCGAATTTTGTAGAAGGAAACCTTCAAACATTGCTGCAATGAAGTCGGGGACGCGAAGATTAAAGGTTAATCCTAATGGACAACAGGAACCTTATCACCCCCCAGTTTGTGAGGATGTTATTTGTAATGGGGTCACCATAAGGTGCCTTTATGATACAGGTTTGGATTATGATTCAGTTGTGAAGTCTAGCCTAGTGGACCCAAGTCAGTATACCACAGAAACAGTGGAAATACAAGGGGCGACTAAGGACATACCACTCATGACACTTCCCATCGCAAGGATAACGGTGAAAACTCGCTATGTGGAAGGAGAAATCAGAGCAGCAGTGATAGATGAACCAATCTACCCTCTGATATTGGGGTGTAGATACGTCTTCTTGGGGAATCCCGAGAAACCTGTGATCATGGCGACAGTGCAGACCAGGTCACAGAAGAAGGAGGAAGAAGGTGAACCTATAAATGCTCATCCAGAGGAGATGAGGAAGGCGCAGGCTGAGGATAGGACACTCAAGCCCTGTTTTAAAAAATTGCCCAAATGCCACACACCTCCGAGCAAGGGGAATATTTCATGAAGAACAAACTCTTATACAGGAAGGCCGGAACTGGAACAAATGGTCACAACCAGCTGGTTCTTCCCACTTCATATAGAGATAAAGTGATGGAACTCGGGCATGCGATTCCCTTCAGTGGTCACATGGGGATCAGCGCCACAGGACAGCGTATAGCTTGTCATTACTTCTGGCCAGGGATAACGGAGGATATAAAAAGATATGTCAAATCCTGCCCAGAATGTCAAAGGGTAGCTCCAAAGCACTGGACTGCTCCTGCAACTCTAGGGGAAATGCCCATAGTGGGAACACCTTTTGAGAGGGTTGCAGTGGATATTGTAGGACCTCTCACTCGGACCAAGAGGAGGAACAGTTACATCCTTACTCTGGTGGACACTTGTTCTATGTGGGGAGAGGCGGTAGCCCTGCCATCAATTGATTCAAAACATGTAGCAGAGGCACTACTTACAATATTTACCCGATTAGGATTCCCGCATCAAATCTTGACGGATAATGGATCTCAGTTCAAGGGGAAACTAACGGAAGAAGTTTTTAAGCTATTTCAAGCCAGACACTTTCATTGTAGTCCGTACCATCCACAAGGGAACGGCCAGGTAGAGAGGTTCAACGGGACTCTCATTTCTATCCTGAGAAAGCTGGCACACGAAAAACCGGATCTGTGGGATCAATTCCTGCCCGCCGCATTGTTTGCGTACCGGGAGGTACCACATAGTTCAACCGGGATGGCTCCCGCAACTCTGCTATTTGGGAGGCCAATAAAAGGTCCTTTAGAAGCTTTATTAAGGACCTGGACAGATGAGAAGGCGGAAGAGACTGTTACCTCATCGTATCAATATGTGAACGAACTGACCACTCGTTTGAAAGCTGGATGGAAACTGGCAAATGATAATTTGAAACAAGCCAGGAAGAAACATGCAGCATATTTTAATAGGAAGGCAAAGGACAGGGAACTGGCAGTCGGAGAGAAGGTGCTGCTTCTACTACCCGGAAGCCAGAATATATTACAAATTGGTTGGCAAGGTCCATATACGGTTCTAGAGAAGGTGTCTAGAACAAACTATAAAATTGACAAAAAGGGGAAGGAAAAAGTTTATCATGTAAACCTGTTAAAGAAGTATCTGGACAGACCACTCCAGGAAAGTACCCCCCTTATTGACCTTGGCTATTGCAACCCAAATGCAAAAAGAACCACTCACCTCACATGAATACCCATTACATCCTTGTGAAACAGCAGCACAGGTAAAAGTCAGTAAGCACCTGACTAAAAACCAGAGGGAGAGAGTTCAACAAGTTCTGGAGGAACATACAGATGTATTAACAGATAAACCAGGCCATACAAATTTGCTACAGTATGACATGAAACTGGTAGACTCAAACCCAATCTGTATGAGAGCCTATTCTATTCCGTTCGCGAAGGAGAAGGCATTGAAGGAAGAAATAGAGTATTTGTTGAAGGAGGGGATTATTTCGCACAGTGAATCATCTTTTAGTTCTAGTGTCGTTTTGTTGAGAAAACCGTCTGGGGAACACAGACTGTGCATAGATTACAGGAAACTGAATGCTGTCACAGAAGGACAAGTGGATCCATTACCAGACACAAAACAGTTATTTGCCAGACTGAGCAAGGCAAAATACTTTTCAAAGGTGGATCTTAGTAAAGGCTATTACCAGATCCCAGTGTTACGTGCAGTCTTTGCTATCTAGCAATATAGTTTGTCTGTATGCTTGTTATGTATGAAAATATGTTATAACAATATTTCGGGTCTAAAGTATTTTTGTTAGAACCCTAATTTAAAGGGCGAATACCTAAAATTGACTTTTGGAAAAAGTAAATATTTAGTTACCTGCTCCTGAAGTCCTATATTGAATATACCAGCTGACGGATAGGAGAGGTTGATGCGAACTGCTGCCATGGGGGCAAACAAAAAAAAAAGTAGGGGTGTAGCAGATTTCCGGCAAGGGAGGCCGTCATGTTTTGACCTGGGTTAGTCAGACGAAAAAATGTCTGGACGTTTCTGCATTGTGTCGGGGATGGAATTTCTTCCACATATAGTATAGAATTCCCCAGTGTTATTTCTGGTCGTCAGGAGGGCGATAGTTATTATATAGTGGTGTGCGGATTCTATGTCAAGGTAGAGTTGATATAATTACACTTCCTTGTTCTCAGTGCAAACTGAACATAATGTTGGGTCAACCGGTGAGGTGTGCTCACTGTGGTTGAAAGGACGAATTTTCTATGTATTAAGCTCGTTGGAGCCATTTAAGACTGTTAAGTCTATATGCACGCACAGAAACCCAGGAGAATAACATTATTCTAAAGACTCGCATGATTAGCGCTATGGATAGTTTTTATGAAGTTAAACGTCCATGTCTGCACACGAGGGAACTCACAGTGTTTACTGTTCGTAGAGGCCTAATGTATGACCGTCTGGAGTGGAAGACCGGATGGTTTACAAGTTGTTATTGCGATAACGTTGAAAAAGGAAACTCGCCTGATACATGAGGGAGTTTTATAAGCCTATCGTCGAAAGGACAGATCTTCACGCCACGTCCGATTAGAGTGATGGACTATGTTATTCTTCGTCACCCGCCATGTTTGGGGGTCGACTGAAGAAGAGTGATTTAAGGAGAGATATTTAAGAAGGTATCTGACGTTGCAAAGTCAGGATGAACAGGTAGTAGGTGTTGCTACTAGTTTGGAATGATGGATAATGTGGAGTCAGCAACTTGCTGACATATATATAAATATGGATATAATTTACAACTTATACATTTGAAATGAACTGTCTTCATGTCCGCCATGTTTCGATGTCAAGATTATATGGATGTGTCTACATTGTCTTGTGACTGTGACTTTAATAAATGGTAGAAAAAGTCCACAGCTGTTCACCCACATTATTGACTTCATACCTGTGATATGTTTAAGAACTACCTACATCAACTGTACATCCACTCCACCTCTACTCCTGTCAATATGATGAACGACACACACACATATTGGTACGTTACGTCTTATGGTACATGTCTCCACTACAACCTGGATGTCCACCTTGGCGAACACTTATACCACCCATTCGCGATATAACATTACAGCACGATATAACCACCAACAACTCTCTACTTAGGGTTTGAAGTACACAGCACAGAAGAGAGAGAGGACATACTCCATCATCTTCACAGCCATGACATTACAATACAATTAACACCCAGTGAAGCCTGAAGTGAGACCTTATTTGGCTTTTAGCACTTCGGATGGACATTATGAATTCAATATGCTACCATTCGGACTGAAAAATGCTCCGAGTGTGTTTTCAAGGATGATGCGAAAATTGTTGGATCCCCTGAATAACCCATGTATCACAAATTTCATGGATGATATTCTCGTCGCCACCGAGACATTTGAAGAACACATTGAAGCTCTGGAGATGTTGTTTGATAGACTTCGGGAGGCGAACTTAACTGCTAGGCCAACAAAATGTTGTATTGGATGCAAAGAGTTGGAATTCTTGGGACACACGGTATATCAGGGTAATATGACCCCTGATCCTAAGAATTTGGAAAAAAACTGCAGAGAGCACCTAGGCCGCAAACAAAAAAGGACGTGCGATCATTCGTGTCGTTATGCGGATTTTATCAGAAATACATCAAAAATTTTAACGCTATTTGTGCTCCTCTGACTGATCTGACTCGCAAGGGACTTCCAGATAAAATTATTTGGACTGCACAATGTGAACTAGCATTTCAAGAGTTAAAGGAAAAACTCACTAGCAAGCCTATTCTCAAACTGCCTGATTTGACACAGGACTTTGTCTTAAGAACCGATGCAAGTAATGTAGGACTCGGAGGGGCTTTGTTGCAAAGATCATCTTCACCTGATGGGGAACTGAAACCAGTCGCTTATGCAAGCCGCAAATTGAATAAGGCGGAACAAGGATACTCCACAAGCGAAAAGGAATGTTTAGCATTAATCTGGGCAATAAAGAAGTTTCAAATCTATCTGTATGGTAGGACATTTGTGGTGGAGACGGACCATCAGCCTCTCGTGTTCTTGTCTCAGGCTAAGCATGAAAACGCAAGATTGCTGAGGTGGTCTTTATTGCTTCAACCTTATCAGTTTAGTATCCAATATATCCCAGGCAAATTGAATGTCGGTGCAGATTTCCTCAGTCGGCACCCCTGTGATCAAAATTAGAGTAGTGGCAGACGTGAGGAGTAATTTTACCTATGTGTATCGCTGGTTTTGGAACTTGCCATAGGCATGTTTTCAAGTGGGGAGATGTGTAGTGAAATTGACAGAGATACAACGGTAAAATCCCTCCAAAGATAACATTTAAGGATAAAAACATAATGCGTAGGCTGCTGATGTACATGATCGCCTAGACCGCGGGTCATCATCCTCCATAATAATTGACTTGCTAGACAGGAGGGGAACGGCGGATCAAAAAAAAAAAAAAATATGACTGGAAAGGCTAAGGAGACGCAATTGGGGGGGAAACGGAGAAAAGTCACGTTTCCCAAGTTGACATAAAAAAGTAAGCAACTCCACAGAAGGGACCCTAGATATGTTACGCCACAGTCATTTATTGGACGCTTTTGCGATACCAAGCTTTTGATTTGAATGGAGCGGTAAAACGCAGATGTTAGGAATATTACAAAAATTAAAAAGTACTTTTTTTTTTTCTTAATATTAATGTTAGGAATATAAAAATTAGCTGGCCGGATGGCCTATTCTGAGCAGTGAACTAAGATGGTCTTAATTTTACAAACGGATAGATAATATTGAAGATAATGACAAAAGACAGTGTAGTTCACATCATCGACAGACTGTGTTGAATAAAAAAGTGTCGCAATTTGCACACAAAAACACGACCTTGGACGCAGGTGTTCAAATTTACTTAGTATGGAGGAGAGGGTTTTTTGAGCGGTAGCTGTGTCTAAATATAACTTTTAACGACAAAATTTTGGAGGGGAGAGAAAGGTTGGTTAAAAAAATCAAGCACATTTTTTTTTTAGAAACACAAGTAGAGACGGACAGACTAACAGATAAACATCCATACTTGACTGAAGCATGACTGAAATGACTTTAGTGTAGAAATTTTGAAATTCAAATAACCTAGGCAGTGATTGGCCACAGACAATCATATCATTAGCGCTCAGACGCGAAAGTGGGGCCATTCTTCAATAGTTGTTCAGTGATAGACACAGATTTTAAAGTGTGGTGATTCCATATGAAAGCAAGTGAAATAAATTTAGGGACGCCATACTATAGCCAGCAGCTCAGCTGAGTTTTGCTAGCAATTCTGTGTTATTTATTCATAATCTGGTAAGATTGAAATTATTTCCTTATATATTTTGAATATTGTTTCATGTTTGAGTGATTTGATACTGCCATATCGAAATCTAGCCTTACAAACAAGTAGGGATTTGCTCTAGACCCCCCGCCCTAGTCAGGGTCTAGGGACCAACAATGTACATAAACTCCAGCAAGGATTATGCAAGACAGATCAAGTGTTGAGAATAATGATACATATTACCTATCCTCTTTTAGGGCCGAAAACTAATAAACATTTTTCAGGATCTATAGTCTGGGAGGATCTATCTGATGTAAAACCACCATGGTAAATGTGCTGTTTGGTCAGAGAGATCTGACCTGTCTGTATGATGTGGTTGTTGTGTCACTGTTGTGTCCAGACGTGGGTAGAGAATAGATTTTGACACATGGCCCATACTTTGATTGCAGAGCTGGGAGTTTCTGTCGTCAACAAAGCAGTGTCTATTCAGTTGGTGACTTTACTCGAGTGTATCTGTGCAGTATTTGTGACAGAGACCACCATTATTGCCCGCCAGCACGGAGAGGTGGGACCACCTGATTTCAGCACCAGAGCGACAACTACCAGATGAGTGAGCCTCTGGTCTGCTGGACTTTCACCAACGCCCTTTAGTTACTAAGAACCCCATAAAGATTCCCATCATTTTCTGGACACTGTGTAGTCAATATAGACAGGTGTGATGAGGCCACCCCAACAGCACAAACAGTACTATCCTCCCAAGTAGATGAATACTAGAACATTTTAATAAAACTAACTAGTATAGTACATATATATGTACACTATTGCATTTATGATATAATATTCCATGCATTTCTTTTCATAATCTCTAAATCCTTTTAAGTTCTGGTCAACCTAAAAAATTGACACAGAACAAAATAAATGTAATATACTTATATCAAAAAATTTTACACACGTGAGTTAGTTCAGTGTATTTTAACATTTATTAATATTATTAGTCTTGTTAATATCTGTGGGTATATTTATAATCCATTACACCACACTACATATCATAACCCTAGACACTTTACGTAGCCACATTCATTAAAAAAAATTAAGTGTGAGGTCGTAGTGGTAGCAAGAAAGGCCTTCTGACAATTCACCACTACATTTTATCTCAGGAGCCTTCACAGCTGGCCTCATACAATTTACATTTAGTAATAACACCATCATACAATACCAACAAACACCACTACAGCCTTCAATAAACTTATTCCCCCTGCCCCATGCCATCAGCTCAAGCTTCTCCATCCCCTCCATGTGTGTCTTCAGTTCTCTTCTCCATGTGTGCTTTAGCCTTCCTCTACCTCTCTTACCCTGGGGATTCTAGAACAGATATTGTCTTGTAATGCTATCAACATGTTTTCTCAATGTCTGTCCTATCCATCTACAACATCTTCTTCTCATTTCTTGTTCCACTGGCGCTTATCTTGTGTGTCCTTACTAACTTCTCATATCTGACATTTGTTATCTTCTTTGTCCTTACTCACTTCTCATATCTGAAATGTGTTATCTTCTTCGTCCTTACTAACTTCTCATATCTGACATTTGTTATCTTCTTTGTCCTTACTAACTTCTCATATCTTACATTTGTTATCTTCTTTGTCCTTACTAACTTCTCATATCTGACATGTGTTATCTTCTTTGTCCTTACTAACTTCTCATATCTGACATTTGTTATCTTCTTCGTCCTTACTAACTTCTCATATCTGACATTTGTTATCTTCTTTGTCCTTACTAACTTCTCATAACTGACATTTGTTATCTTCTTTGTCCTTACTCACTTCTCATATCTGACATTTGTTATCTTCTTCGTCCTTACTAACTTCTCATATCTGACATTTGTTATCTTCTTCGTCCTTACTAACTTCTCATATCTGACATTTGTTATCTTCTTCGTCCTTACTAACTTCTCATATCTGTGTCGTAAATATTATAAGAGAAATAATTCTTATGGTTAGTGGTCCCGCTAGAGTGTAGAATGATAGTGAAGGCTCTATGAAAATAAGGATTTAAGAAAGAGAGGTAGTTTATTCACCAGTGCTGGGAAGAGTAAGGACAGTCTCTATTTACGACAATATGTGTTTATCTCATAAGACTCCTACAGCTCACCTGGACAAACAATTATTTGCCAGTTCCAGTCACTCAGGTGCACACACCAATTTGGTGCTTCAAACGCATATACAATACGTGAATACAGCTACAAATAACAAATATGGGTAACTTGGGCTCGGGCCTGCCAACACAATACTAGAAGGTTTATTATTTTTATTTATCATAAAAAATCACTCACAATATTCAACAATTTACATGCATAAATCATGTTACAGCAGGTACAAATAGCAAGGGGGAGGGGGGGGGGGGTTTGAGGAGAAGTATCCAATACGCCCTTCCCGCTTGCATTTAACAAAGAAAGACCCAGTCCCAAAAGACAGGGAAAGGGGGGGGGGTGATCAGAGATAGGCAATTTAACCCAATAGTAAATTTATTACTCTGAGACGGGGTGTTACCGTAATTAGTAGGGGTTAGAAAAACTCTTTTTGTTCTCCAAAGCTTTCCCTTTACTAAACAGACGTAAGGGAGAGGGAAATAAACAAAGTTAGGAAATCCCACTTAAAAAGAAAACAATACAATAAAGACGGTAAAAAATATTACCAGGTAGAACTAATTATAATGGTGGAAAAACTAAATCTCTTCTCATTCAAGCACGCTTGTGATGGCCAGCATTCAGTCATACACACAGACTTACCGATTCGTAGAATCTGGCACTCCATAGAAATTACAAAGAAAAAACAGCACTAAACATTGGCGTAGGTAAATGTCCTGTCTTCTGTGTACAGCCCCAGATTAGCGGTTTTTTTTTTGAAGTTAAAAAAGTGTCCCGAAATCGCTGGACGTTGAACCCTAAGGTACTGTTTTTGTTTTTGTCTTTATGTAAAAAGTTCCAGGGGAATGGCACGGTCGTAGGTACAGATGGTGAGACTGGTGGGGTATCTTAGGTTCGCCGCTGGTGGTGAAATTTCTGAAGCGTGATGATAAAGACTAAACACTGTGGTATGGTTTCTTCGGGGTGTTGTTAAAAATCCAGTGAAAGTACTTGACGAACAGTGTTCAGGGAAATCTATGTTCTCATTCACAAATAGAGCAGTAAGTAAAATTTTGCTACTGGCAAGTGTTCTTCTCCAGTTTAACTTTAAAACGACTTTATGAATTGGGATGTTAAAACAGTCTTTGGGTTTGCTTTATTTCTGTAAACTTCAGATAGCTGAATCTCAACAGGATCGCCACAAAGATTAAATGTTAAATAATGTTCATAAGTCACTGGAGTTATCGAACTGAGTCGGCAGGACTTTGTATATAATTAATTAATTGATTACTGCTTAATTACTGCTTAATTGCTGCTTAATTGCTGCTTAATTGCTGCTTAATTGCTGCTTAATTGCTGGGATGCAAGGTTGAATGATCATTCTGTATAAAAGATAGAAAAACACGAAATGCAATACAAATCATATTATAATCTGACGCGCGATAAATTTACGTTTAAACTATTTTCTACCTCGCGTCTTCAATTATATAAATTCAAGAAAAGCTTCCCTCGGGTCTAATAGTTAAAACACACGTCTAATGTACAGAACTAAACTGTATTAAATAGTTATAATTCCCTTAACGGCTGCAAAATTAATTTATATGTCTACTGTATTAGGAAAATAACTTATAGATGTAACATTAGTTTGCACCAGAATTTTGAAATGGGTTTATTTAGTATGTTAAATTTTACACCAAATCCAGTGAAATAAAATGAAATAACTAGACCACTGATCACTTTAAAACAAATATATTATACCGTTGCACAGAAAAGCATTCACTGCATTAAGATGAAAATCCAGAGGGAATCAAACAGGATTTCACTATAGCAAGTGCTACTGTAAATATCTGGCAACGAGTGATAAAATGCATTTCTTCAGGGTCTGTATATATCTAACTGGAATGGAACTTAAGGGGTACATGTTAGAATTTCGCGCCTTTTAAGTTCTCCGGGGAAAATCGAAATTCTAGCCGCCGTGCTAACAGATGCCGCCCGACTAAAAGAGGGAGACAGCTCCTGGTTTCAGATTTCCGTTCGTGATTACTCCATTTCCTGGCCGCTTCGTCTCTCCCCGTTCGTCTTTGACTGCGAGCACTTCTGCGGTTCACGCTGGGATGTGAAAAACCGGCGAGACTCTGCTTTCCCTGTTCTATGGACCGCCACTGCCTTTGACTGGTAGCGTTTCCAGCGCTTTCCTGTGGTTCGCACCGAGATGCGAAATGCCGATGAGAACTTTCTACGAGAAACTAGCTTCTCTGTTCTGGGGAATCGTCTTGCCTTGGATCTCGCCGCTTCTACGTTTGGTTCTGGCACCGCCTATAAGGCAGGTACGAAGAAAAGTGGACAGGCACACTGGGGAAATAACTGCTTCTGGCCGCTCTAGAGGTAAGAGTGAGCGTGATTTTACCTCCCCTTTGAGGTCATGCGATCACCAGACTGGACGGAAGATAACAGTCACATATTTAATGAGCAAACGTGGTGAGGAGTGCACTTGCTTTTCTGCATGTTAATGAGCCCAGGTGGCGGAGTCCCCGCTGATGAAAAATTCCTACAATTCAGGGGTTCAGGTGTTATAGGAGTGTCCTTACCATAATTAAACATTTCAGGGACAGCTGAGTTGTCCGTCACAATCTGGCATTTGTTATCTTCTTCGTCCTTACTAACTTCTCATATCTGACATTTTTATCTTCTTCGTCCTTACTAACTTCTCATATCTTACATTTGTTATCTTCTTCGTCCTTACTAACTTCTCATATCTTACATTTGTTATCTTCTTCGTCCTTACTAACTTCTCATATCTGACATCTGTTATCTTCTTCGTCCTTACTAACTTCTCATATCTGACATTTGTTATCTTCTTTGTCCTTACTAACTTCTCATATCTGACATTTGTTATCTTCTTTGTCGTTACTAACTTCTCACATCTTTCATTTGTTATCTTCTTTGTCGTTACTAACTTCTCATATCTTACATTTGTTATCTTCTTTGTCGCTACTAACTTCCCATATCTTACATTTTTTTTCTTCCTTGCCGTACTGTCTTCGTATATCTGACATTTAAACAAATCTTTTTTCCCTTACTGTCGTCCTATATCTAATCTGATTACGTTTCAAATTAAGTCTAATTTACCGTATGAATGGTTTAGATTTTGTGTGTTTGTATGTTTTTTTTTTTTTTTTTTTAATTTAAATTTTTAAATTTATTTTAATTAATTAATTTTTTTTCTTTTTCTCCCTCTTTTTTTATGTATTTATTTGTTTTTTGTTACATACCTAAATTTGATTATGACTGGATGTTACAAATGTATGTTATTATTTTACCTTGGTAATGTTGTACGCTTAAATAATGCTCAAAATACATGTGCTATTGAAAGTTTACGGTATGTAAGATGACAGAGAGAAGAAGGGCAGAATGTAAGACAGGCCTGCGTGCCCAATTCTTAACCCTTTGAAAATAAAGTTCGTTCGTTCGTTCGTTCGTTATATTTTTTATCTTCTTTGCCCTTACTGTCTTCCTATATCTGACATTTAAACAAATCTTTTTTTCCCTAACTGTCTTCCTATATCTTATATTTTTTATCTTCTTTGCCCTTACTGTCTTCCTGTATTTTACATTTTATATCTTCTTGTCCCTTACTGTCTTACTATATCTTACATTCTTTGTCATCTTTGCCCTTACTGTCTTCCTATATCTTACATTTCTATCTTCTTAACCTTTAATGTCTTTGTATATATTACATTGTTTTTTTTTTGCCGTTACTGTCTTTCCATATCTTACATGTTTTTTTAAATCTTCTTTGACCTTACTGTCTTACTATATCTTACATTACTATCTTCTTTGCCCCTACTGTCTTACTATATTTTACATTTTTTACCTTCCTTGCCTCTACTGTCTTACTATATCTTACATTTTTTACCTTCCTTGCCCTTACTGTCTTACTATATCTTACATTTTTCACCTTCCTTGCCCCTACTGTCTTACTATATCTTACATTTAAAAAATCTTCCTCGCCCTTCGTGTCTTCCTATATCTTATGTTAAAAAAAGTCATCCTTGCCTTTAATATCTTTCTTGTCCTCATGAAGTGCCGGATGACCATTAAGCGTACTTGCAGACCGAGATTTATGTACACATGGATGCTTGAGTGAGGAAATATTGATGGTAATATGGAACAACCGTGAGAGATTGATTAGCGTCAGACTAATTTGTATTCTACACGGATAAAACTCAGAAATTAATTGGATGAGTGAATCGATGGATGAACATGCAAGAGATGTCAGCAATGTTATGTAGAGAGGATCTGTTGCGTACAGTATTACTGTCATATCGGATTACTTTGATCTACGTCTGGCCAATAACACAGTTAGGTGGATGATACCCAATGAGTTGTCAGCATATTAGCGTTTGATCTGTTATTGAACTGTTACCTACGTTTTGTTTAAAGATCCCTGCCCAGAAAGTGAGAGGATCTACTGTAGAAACAATGAGCTCTTTGAAGTCCTTGCTAAAACCATGTTTATTTTCACGTGTCATCATCATCCTCATCTGCAGCCATCTCCGTAACGAAGGTCGGCTGCAACGGATCACCAACGTCTACTGTCTCTTGTTTTGATGGTGCACTCTGATAGCCTCTTTCCTGTCCATCTCTCGATGTTATCTTCCCATTTAAGCGATGTCTTCCCCTTGCATGTTTGTATTATACTCTGTCTTCTATTATGGTCTTCTGCAATGTGTTATGCCTTTTTATATGGCCAAAATATTTTAGTTGCCTAATTTTGATCTTCTTCATTAGTTATCTATTCATATCTAGGTTTTCTAGGACCTTTTTATTTAGTTTTATTCTCTTTCCATGAGAAGCAACCCCTTCTTCTATATATCCACCTCTCGAGAGCCTCAGTTCTTTCTTCCAACTACTTATTCAGTTTTAGGTTTAAAAAAATATGCAACTTTATGTAACTTCTATATTTTCCGGACAATCTGATATTTGCCATTCCATCTGCGGAGCGGTTACAAATTCAAACTAAATGACTAAATCGTTAACTTTTAAAGTGGTTTAGTTTAGTGTGGTTTTAAGGATCGTCTTCATTGCTGTCGTGACAACGATTAAGCTGTCTTTTCGATTTTTTCAAACTTATTTTTAATTATCATCAACCTTCATCATATTTGTTTGTTACAACTGGACTGGTGAACGACTGGGCATGGGTTTAGTATGTAACACGAATCCACGCCGGACTTTGTTACGATATTTGGACATACTTCGAATTAACCGGACACACGAAGCAGACAATCTGTCGCGATACGCTAGACTAGGGGATTAACTTGTATAATTTGCGGGATAATAGCACGGAAAGCAGACAAGCTTGTTACGTTATGCCAGCTGGCATATCGACATACAAGACGATTTTAGAAGTCCGGCGAGACAAGGGTAATAAGCAGATGTGGGGAACAACCGACAATAATTTAGAACACACCTTGAGTTATCGTTATCAAACATTTAGGATTGTCTCAGTGGATGGACAGGAAAAAGTAGATGGAGATTATAAGACTGCTGTCTTTAAAATCCACGAAACTTCGGACATCGTCATTGAGAAGACAATCCGGCAGCATACTATTTGATAAATCTACGCCAAATTTTGCACTAAACCAAATGGAAGGGATTTCTTGGACAAGAATGAAATCAGGCATTGTTCTTTGACTAATCATTATTGATCCAGATATTCGGTACAAGGAATCGAGGTCAGTGAATAATAGTGGTAAAATAATAATACACATTCTTTTTATTTCATTTACCCATTTATTGTAACTTAACTATAGACACTGTAAATAGTATTCATTTTTCTCACACTGTAATTGCTTTGGGCATGTAACTCGTCATGACTCCCTTTCGAAAACGATCCTCCAGGGAACAGTCGAAGGTAAACGGAGAAGAGGAAGGCAAAGAAAATCCTGGGCTGATAACTTTAAAGAAATGGCAGGACACGGTTTCTCCACACTTGTACGCATTGCTGAGAATAGAGAGCAGTGGAGGACCCTGTCTGCTGATGCTTCCACCATGGCACCCCTACGACCCATGACGGGTTATGGGTTGAGATGATGATGAATTGCCCAAACCACCACATGACAAATGCAATAAACATCATGAGGATTGATGGTAATTATAGGATTGCAAACACAGGTTATAAAGACAGGAAAATACACAGACACCACATTTATATGGATGAGTAGATTATGAGAACTGTGTTATTTTATTCATAACAGCGGTAAAGACAACGTTATTGGGAGGCATTGTAAACTCCATCAGTACCAAGTCTAATTACTCACGCTGGCATAATACAGCTGTAATTCAGCGGTATCATAGTAGTAGGCTTCATACGTAATACAGACACAGACCAGTGAACGTATACAAGCGAAACTTCACGTAAAGCTACGTATAAACTGTCATATGGTAGAGAATAGATACACGGTTATCAACGCACAGACGTACATACGTCTGGCCATGGAAGGCAAGCCGTCAATGAAAATCGTAAGTGGCCGGAGGCAAACGAAACGAGCACGGTAAACGGACAGCCAACCTCGTCACTACATCCAATCGCCGCTCAAAGAGCGAACCACTACTGCAAGTTGAAAGCTTACCACAGCACGCCATACTATCACCAGCAGTGAGAAATCAATCACTGTAGATATTTGTTTACTCGACCCCAATAGACAACACGGTTTCTGTTATCCCACTAATCACAGAGTGGAGCGCCATTATAATTGGCTTCTTCTCCTTTGATCCTGCCAAAACAGTCAGTGACCATCATGTCTGGTGGCGTCTTGTAGGGCACAACAAACTGATTCCACTTTGCTCGGTCGGGGGGCCAACCTTTGTGAGGTGCCGCAGCTCTCGTTCATTCTTTGCATCTCGGTCTCCATAATAAGAAGTGTATTGTGGAACATAATAAAATGGTTTTTATAAGCAGTGAAGAGCAGTTTAGGGCAGAACGCTACATTTCTTTTGCCGTTACGATCAACTGTAGCAGAAAGGATCAAGGCAGCCGAATAGAAAATCCAGAAGTCACTCCAGTAAACAGTGATTATAAAAGATAGGTGGATCCTTTGAAATCAGCTTAATAGAACGACTTCACAGATTAATTAATTGATGATTAGATTTCATTCACCTTCATATCTGACTTGACCACGCATTTTGGTACTAGATTTTTTTTTGGGGGTATATTTATGTGTGTACGTAGTATTTTTTTTCTTCATCCAGGCATTGAACCTATTTATTTGTATGCATATATATATATATATATATATATATATATATATATATATATATATATATATATATATATATATATATATATATATATATATATATATATATATATATATATATATATATAACTGAATGCCTCGAAGGTATTGATGGAAAAGATATAAGAATACTCAGTACCCTTTATTGGGAGCAAACTGCCACAGTAAGATCTGGAAGGAATTATTCATCATACATTGACATAAAAAGAGGTGTCCGACAAGGTTGTGTGCTGTCCCCCTGCCTAGTTAATTTATACACCGAAAATATTTTCAAACAGATACAGGAAATACCAGGACTGAACATCAGTGGAAGGTCAATAAACAACCTTAGATATGCAGATGGTACCGTGTTGTTAGCTGAAAGCGAACAGGAGTTACAAGAACTAGTGAAGCAAGTGAACAGTATAAGTCATGAATATGGACTCGACATTAATATTGAGAAAACAAAAACTATGATAATTAGTAAAACAGACGATAAACCCACATTAAAGATAAGCGTAAATGGGAAAATCCTGGAACAAGTCAAGAGCTACGTATATCTTGGTCATATAATAACAGAAGATATATATATATATATATATATATATATATATATATATATATATATATATATATATATATATATATATATATATATATATATATATATATATATATATATATATATATATATGAATTTATGACGTGCACTAATTGCACACGGGACCTCTTTTTTTCCGCTCTTATCCGAGAAGGCTAGCATCCGATCTCACTGCTCATGACATCAGGGGGAGTATGACATCAGAGGGAGTATGACATCAATAGGAACTACTGGTTCTGAAAAATTTTTCCATCATATATATATTCCCTGTAATGGGAACCGAACCCGGCACCTTTAGAATTAGAGGTGAACGCCATACCTCTCAGCCACTCCGACTCATAACGATTAAAGTGAATTTTAGCAAGCTTGATCCTGCATTTTTAATAATGAGGAACGCGGAAAAAATACGCGTAATTGTGGGGATACTGTGTTTTTAAGTGATGGTGGAAGAGCTGCTGTTCGAAAATTACCTGGCTTTAAATATCTTTATATTTTTTCCATCAGTCACCCAAAGATCTACTGTGATGGCCACAATATTGCCTGAAGTTTATATTTGTAGTTTCTCGTTCACTAGCGCATGTGAATTTTGCATCGACATATGGAAGATTTGTTTTCTGCGATACAAGCATCTATGTCTGGGATTATACCGTCACAAAGAGCCGGCATGTTATTCAATTTTCTCCAAAACTGTTTGTTGTATGGACATGAATTTTTGCATGCAGTCTTAGATTTTCCATGCAGTTATTAATATATTTTTTGCCCTTACAAAACTCATGTCATGTTCGAATTTTCTTCTTTACGTTATATAAAAAACTCTTACTGTTGTCTGGGTTAATTTTGCCAAGTAGTTTCTGGCTGCCTTTGCCTTCCTTAACTCAGAGCAGTAGGGTACCCATTTTTAAAGCTGAGTAGAGTAAATATATAAAGCAACCTATATGTATACGTATTCGGTTATCCGTTTTTAGTGTTTTTTAAAGTATGTTTTTATTAATTATACCTTGCAAGCGTTTGTACTTTTCGTGCGGGGGACTGTTTGGAGGAAAATGAAAAGTGAAAAGGAACGAAGCTGAACCCAGGCGAGTACTTAAAACATAGCATACTCACACATACAATAATATACAAACTTTGGGCAAAGATTGTCAAATTCCAAATCATGTTACTTGAAAAATTGACTGTTTTGTATTCGTCCAAGTGATTTCAAAAAACAATTCAGGTCATCAAAGGATACATATTTCACAATGGGCGGAGTCTTGATTGTAATTTCGTAAGTGTGGTGAAGTTCTTCAATGTTATTCTAAGAACATTCTTCTTTTTCTACTTCTTCGTACACTCTCAGACGTCTGCTTGAATATGTTTAAAGAAAGCAGTGGTCAGCTTCAGGCTATTTGCATCTCCATGTGATTGTCCCGAAAATGGTACTGGTGACAATGATATGTGCCTTCTATGTTCTTCATATGTTGGGCACCTTTGAAGGAGATTTCAGTAGTCATTTATCTGAGACATTAGAGAAATTAGATGGGAATGTTTTGCTAGTCATTTCTCACGGGATAGCAAAGGTAATATTGGATTAATTGTAGTCATTTTATTAGTGTCACATGTACTCATCATTAGTTGCGATAACTTGTAGAATAGACGACTTCCCAATCTGTTGTGGCCTATTTGGAGTCAGAAGATCCCGTCTCATTGTAGCATCACCGGCAATGAAGAAGCTGACAGATTGGCAACGGAAGATGGAAAGCTACTTCAACCTGATACGAGCATGTCGTGAGTTGAATGAGATTATCTGTCACTTTCTAGCTCTTAGAACCACCTCTCTATTGCCAGTGATTGTATCTCCTCTCATTTTCTTCATTTTAAGCGCCTTCGAGCGTAATTCCGGTTGTAGCCATGTCATTTCTTAATCTATAGAGAAAAACCCCTCCTTCTTCCACGTGAGTAGCCCGATATTTTTGTGCTGTCTCTTAACACATAAACTACCGAATTGAAAAACACACTGTGGCCGAATGAAATTTTTTTCCCAATTTCATCCTGTAGGTGTTTGCACAATGTAAGCTGTAGTTTTTGTAATTGTTTGCAGATTTTTATGAATTACACGTCATTTTAAAGACAAATGAATGTACTATTACAATAAGCACCGATTGTAACTCTAATAGAGGTTGTTGCTATTTAACAGCCCTCTGATGGCCGAGGACTTGCAATATTTTCACAATTATAACTGCTTGCGCCCCTCTCTATCAAAATCACAGTTTCAATCAATGTGCACACCGTTTTCACTCTTGTCTTCGTCGCTAGATCTATCAGTCAATTGTTGAAACATGTTTCAATCCTTTTCAGCCGTTAGACGAGATGTACACTAATTTTTTGTAGTCATATCACTAGTTGCCACGGTAAACAGTTTTATACGATTTGGTAACTAACCCAAAACGCTGAAAAATATGAACATAATATCAATTTTCCAGTGTTCTACAACAACCATGCTTTGGGAATTTGTTTTCGGGTGGCAACTTAAAATATCGAACCAGATCAGAAAGTGTTTCAGTACATTTTTCATTCGTTTTATTACTAAAATTAGATTGGCGCTCTGAGCGGCTTGCGGTCCAAATGTGTTTATTTTGTGAGCCGCTGACAGCGGCTTGCGGTAGTTAATGTGTTAACTCTTTGACGCCGGAACAACGCCCAGAGCGTTGGTCAGATTTGACACCCGTGCCAAAGCAACTCTCTGAGCGTTGTTTTTAGTTTATCACGAATTAAAATTACAGCACAGGGTGGAAAATAATTGCGGAGTCAAAGGGTTAAAACTTTCATTTTGTTTGCGGCAAAATCTACGTGTCCTTTGAGTCACGGGAAAGCGGTCACGAGTGAGAAGCAGTGCTTTTCAAGTGACCGAACGTTTTCGTTCCTGTAGACACTTTGCGTTCTACGACAACGAAAGAGTCACCGTTTCTAATGTGTAATCGCTTTGATTCCGAGTCGTAGGGGAGAAAATTCGCATTTCCCTAAAACATTTGCCACACAGGGAATTTAGCCGACCTCCGTGCAGGTGTTGGCCATGAGTGACGCCAGGTTGTAAGAGATTCTGGATCAAAGGATACACATTCCACATATACATACACAAAGGATACATATATATATATACTAGAACCCCCAATCTCCCAATGCTCGTTGTCCCCCAGAAGAACTAATAGCCCGCAGAGCGGAATGAGTGCTATAACTTATACCAGATGAATGGTTATAAGGATTTTGTTAACCTTATTTGTAAGCGCACTTAGTTAGCTAATAGACGCCCCGAGTTTTTTTTCTAAACGTATATAAATATATGACCGTAGTGCATCTTCTTAAATATTAATTGATTTTATTAAAGTTACATTTCGTGCCGGGATAATTTAACTTTACTAAGTTTGCCACCAACCCAAATCAATATGGTGTTAATCTAATTGTGTTTTTCCTGGATCGTGTGTGTAAGTGGAGTTACATTACTTTTAGTTATTGTTATTTTGTTCCTTACTAGTACTTTGGCTTATATATATATATATATTATAGATTTAAATGACTATTGTAACTGCCCATTTTGTGTATAAACTTTGCGGACATAAGCGTTTTTTTTCTCTGTAATTTTTGGGTAACCCTAGGCTGGGGCTTATACACTCAGGAGGAGAAAAACATGAAAGAGGGGTAGGAATGTTGATAAAGAAAGAGTTAGAAAAATACGTATGTAGATACTGGACACACAACGACAGAATGACGTTACTAAAGATGAGAGCAAAGCCATTCGACATATCAATCTTACAAACTTATGCACCAACTAAAGATCACAGCGAGGAAGAAATAGAAGAATACTATGAAGAGCTACAACACACACTTAAATCAGTAAAATCTACAGATGTGTTGATAGTAATGGGTGATATGAATGCAAAGGTAGGAAAAGGAAAATACAAGAAAATAGTAGGACAGTATGGATTAGTGTCAAGAAATGATAGAGGAGACAGACTTATCCAGTTCTGTGAAGAAAACCAGCTGGTCATATGTAACACCTTTTTTGAACACCACCCAGGGAAATTATATACATAGAAAAGCCCAGGAGATGTAACAAGAAATCAAATTGACTATATCATGATAAAACATAGATTTAAGAACAGTGTCACAAGTGCAAAGACACATCCTGGCGACGACATAAATTCAGATCACAATCGGGTCGTCATCAAAGTATATATAATGCTGAAAAGAACAGGAAACATAAGATAGGAGGAACCCCAGATAGAAATATCAGCACTGAAACAACCAGATATAAAACAAAAATATCTTGTCGACGTCAAAAATAAATATCAACAGTTACTGACAGAAAACATGGAGCAGTATAGAAGAGAAAACCCAGAAGAAAAGGTAACCACAAAATGTGTATGCTTAAAAACAAGCATACAATCAGCAAATGCAAATTTACCTAAAAAGGAGCCTAAGAAAAATCAAATTTGTATGACAGATGACATCTTGAGTAAAATGGCAGAAAGAAAGAAAGCAAAAAACACTCCAGAATATAAAACAATAGACAATGACATAGACAATATGTGTAGACAAGCAAAAGAACGGTGGATAGAAACAAAATGCAAGGAAATAGAAGACTTGGATTCAAAGCACATGACAAGAAATATGCAGGAAGAAATAAAGAAATTATCAAATAGGTCGCGGTTTGCACAAGGAGGAGGCTGTATCAAGAACAAAAATGGTGTAATATTACTTGATGAGAAAGACATATCGAACAGATGGGCAGAATACGTAAAAGAACTATTCGAGGACAACAGAGGTTAAAAAAAAACAACCCCAGATTCTAATGAAGGCCCAAACATTCTAAGATCAGAAGTAGCGAATGCCATATATATCTTGTCGCGAGAGGGTAGATGTTATGAAAATGTAAGCTATCCTGGACAAAAAGATGTATCAGATGATGCCAGGATAGTGCCAGATAAGAGACTGGTCTTACATGAAATACCCCCTTCTCTGAAAAAAGTAAGGGTGTATCGACATCAAAGGTAGGACCAAGCTGTATAAACCTCCAGGTATGGTGATAGTGATTGTTCCTGAATGTCTATGGGCTCCCTCTCAAGATCCTCCGTTAAATAATGTTTATTATTATTAAGTGTATTAGCTCTGCTAGGGGATTAATTAATTAATTAAATATGTATCTATATATCAACCAGAACTTTAACTCAATTTAAATAATTCAGCAAGTCTGATGGTACATATTTACAATTTATTTAACCTATACCGTTTATCTTTTCGGTTAGGTAACTTAGAAAGAACTCAAATGTATTTACATAATAAAATAACTAAACATGGAATATGAATTATCAAAATGGATCAATATGATGAATTTCTCTTTCAAATAACAATTATATATTACACATATGTTTTTTCACTCTCACTGGACTGGGAAGTTAGTATTCATCAAAATAATGTCCACAATGAGTCATCATACACTAGGTTTTATCTTTGGTATTTTATGTATTAAAGATAGTCTCTGGATAGGCTGACCAGTGGCTTTGCTTTGCCACTTATCTGATATGTAGAGATGAATCACACTCTAGCCATGAACACACAAGATCAGAATCTCCAGGCCGGAAAAGCTGGGTAACTAGCTCTATGAACATCAAGAGCCTTCGCACCACAGAGTCCCACAGATGTGGATGTCTCGTACAATTATGGTAGTTGTAGGATAAAACCCTCAGGCGTACACATAAGCTGTAACAGGCTGTTAATTGGCATCTAGGTCTGATAGGCAGATGCGGTGGCAAAGTTATATGACTTTTACACTTTTACCGCTCTCTTCTGTTCAGCTGTCTTTTCAAATTGTGTGGCCTCAATTAAGCCAAGTTCAAGGACTTCAAGTTCAGTCTCCTTTCCGAACGGTAAATTTGCCATTGGGGAGTCTTTCACGTGCGAATCCAGAAACCTGATTTATGCTATCATCTGCAAGAGGTGTGGCATGACCTATATTGGTGAAACTGGCAGAAGTTTGGCAGACAGGTTCCGGGAGCACTTGAGTGACATCCATTATGGCAAACATTTACCGGTGGCCCTTCACTTCAACAGCCCTGACCATTCAGGTAACTCTGACATTCATGTCACTGCCCTCCGTTCATGTATCGGCGACGACCGAACTCGCTTTTCGTTGGAGAATCGTCTCATTTTTCAACCGGGCGTTTTAGCTCCTGCTGGGATGAATGTCCAGCATCATTTTGCATAATTCTGGTGGCTTCTGTCGTTATTTTCCGATCTATCCTTGTTTTTGCTTTGGTTCGTTTCGTTTCCTCAATTATCCGTTCTTAGCCGTCTCTAGCTCTTACGTCACTTCCGCATGACGCCTTATTTTTTCAGCCATTTTGAATGTTCCTTTCTTCGATCCAGCTAAGTGATTTTTTACGCATTTTAATATTGTTGTTCATTTCTGTCTTCGTTTCGTTGATTATTTACTTTCTTGTCTCGACATGTCTTTCTGGTTTCACGATTTTCTTGCATTATTACTGTTATCGTTTCGCTCATCACCGTGGTTTCATCTGCTTGTATCGCTCATTTGACGTTTTCCTCATCATCATAGACCTTTATAGTACCTATATGTAGTTTTTGTCCTTGTCACCTGTTCGTAACTGTGGCTGACGAAGGGTAAAACCCGAAACGTCCCTTGTCTCATGTGTACCGTTTACTTGTAAAACTGATTTCATACCATATTATTTTTTAATTTATATATTTGTCAAGGACTTATATACTACCGCATCACTCGTCTCTGAGTGCATGGGGCAAAAACGGTGTTAAAAATCTAAAACTGAGGCGTATTTGTGCCTTCTGTTCAATTAGCAAAATATTTAATATTCATTATATTTCTTAATTCTGGGCCGATTTTGATCATCTAAATCTTGAATTATTCTGTGAATTTTTCTCTACCGATCTATATAATAATTGGTTAGGTAGCAAAATGCATTTAAATCTATGCATACATTAACTAGCTAAATTTGGGACTACCCTGATGTATAGATGTCATTTCACACGATCTTTCTCTCTTAATATCCTGATATTCGAGGAAGTCTTTGCACCTACCTCTAAAGTAACATTCCCGTTGTTGAAATATATACTCCTTCCCGTTTAAACTTCTTTAGTCCTTATGAAATTAAATAGCTTCGTACTATAAGTTGCACACAATGGGCCTCCATGTTAAGCATAAAATGTTTCATTATACACACCAAGAAGGGAGCTTTTTCATTGGCTATTGTATCAGACAGTTTTCCCACAGTATGGCGTGCGGTATGACCGTGTTGTGAGACAGACTAAATCACTACAGAGCTCCCCCATTTAAAAGCGTGAACCACCTGGTGGAGCTTCCATGTCTGGATTTACAATCACGGCATTCTCCCAAAATGGGGTTCACTCTGCCTTCCTGGTATCCTGGTGTCCTGCAGGTGGGTCACCTCAAGTAGGCACTACTCAAGAAATCTGCCCCAACATTCTGAGATCCAGGGATATACCGCATGATGTGTTAATAAACAGCGCAGGTGCTGCTGCCTGTCTAATTGCTGATTATCAATTAGTATTCACCATTACTCTTCTCTGAGTCTGTCCAATGACATGTCCAGAGGTGTTAGATGTTCCTCAGGGTTCAAATAGTTATGAGGATGTCATCTGTAAAATTGGTGATAACTGAGAGTCATAAGGGATGCAGTAATTTTCTCATCATTCTGGATAAAACACTCGGAGTATTCTTCAACCCAACAAGCAACATATGGAACTCATAGTGCCCCTCCGAAGTGCTCACAGCCAGCAATGGTCTGAGCTCAGGCTTGACGGGAATCTGGCAATGCCCTTATCTAGATTCACTAGTGACTCTGTTACTGTAATTATTTCCCAAATCCAGGCAGAGCCTATGTTCACCAGAGGGTTCTCTCAGCTAACCTCACTAGAGCGATAATATATAATATGGGGAAATGAATTTCCTACACTAAGAAATCAATTCTCCCGTTAGCATGGTTATATAATATATAATTTCAGTCCATGTCCGTGTTCATACTTCCAATGGACTGTGTAGGGACCGGCCAACTACCACTGTTGCCGGTGCCCCCATAATGCTAATTTAATAGTGGTATAGTGAAGTTGGCTTTGCATCAGTCAATTGGTTCGCATAAACCAATCGTCCACTACCTATTTTCGTGGGGATTCCCCATCTTGTCATATGCAATGAAGGCCTATTAACCTCATTGCCATTTTTATTCAGTTCCACATCTTTCGATCCAATTTGTGTCGGGGTGGACTGGGTTGTGTTTTCTCTCTGTACCACACGGGGAGTTGTCAGTGTAACTGGTTTTGTGGAAGACGGTTGGTGAAAAGGTGCCCTATCGACGCTGTCTACCGGTTTATGTTTATATTCAGGCCTACGTCCGCCCCAATGGGTTTCTAGATCCTGATAATTTTCCCAACGTGTGGGGTGTTTCTTGCTACATTGTGCACAGGCAGTCACATACCGAGCTATGTCTTCAGCAACGCCTGGCCAATAATGATGCACTGAGGTCCATTGACAAGTGGTACCAATTTTCTTATGTCCACCGTCTGAATCAACATGTGCTAGTTCCATAACCTTATCCCTATAACTCAATGGCAGTACTAACTGTCCACGTCCACTTTGTCTTGCTCCAGCTTTCCTGTAAAGCAATCCATCCTTCAAATAAAACTGTCCGTTCTTAGGGGGTTTATATCTGTCTGGCAATTTGCCAAAGCAAGGTTTTAATGTTTTATCTTTTGCTTGGGCCTTTCTCATCTTTTTCGGATGAATATTTAGTGGTGTTCCCTCCTCCTTCTTAGGGCTTGACCTGGTCTGGAGTGTTGCCATGACCACAGGTTTTATTGGGTTCTCTAAGAAGACGTACCTCCTTCCTATCACCAGCTTGTAATTAGGATCTTCACACACTGCTGCACTAATCACTCCTTCCACGTAACGAGTCTTTACATTGATCTTTGCTATTGGAAGAGTCATGGTGGCTGTTCCTTTTAATGTCCCTTGTATCTCCACTTTTTTGTGGTGTATTGATCAGGGTGCACCAAGAATGCACTCACAACTGAGTCATATTCCAATCCGGAATCATACAGACACTTTATCTTAGTGCCGTTACATATTACTTTTTCACATGTGGGGGGATGATGGAGATCTACCTGACTGTCTGTCAGTTCCTTCCTTCCCTTGTCCACTGTTATGAAGCATGCAGCGTGATATGAAGGGACTTTCCTACAACATTCAATTGTATTGTGGTTGTTCAATTTGCAAATTTTGCACCACTTATCTCCCTGTCTGTAGGGTTTCTTATCCTGTACCTGAGGGTTCCTGTTTCTATGATCAAATCTAGGTTTGTCATAGTCTTGTTTGTATCTGTGTTGTTGGTCCCTATTATCATACTCATCTTGGTTTGGGGTGGCCTACTATTTTCTACCTGCTTCTTCATAATTCCTGCTATCTCTTTCTGAGCTGCCTGATATCTCTCAGCAACTGTTAAAATTTTCCCCAACCTCTCTGCACCTTGTTCCATAAGAAATTTTCTGATGTCTGGAGGCATAGACTCTCTCACTTGCTCCATCATGACCATTTCTTTTAGGTCTAGACATTTTCCTAGAGCAGTCCATTTCTCCGAGTATGTTTCTAATCTGGCAGAGAACTGGTAGTAAGTTTCTCCAGAAAGTAGCTTAGCAGTTCTGAATTTCTTTCTATAAAATTCTGGGTTCTTTTCATAGCGATCCAGCAATGCCTGCTTCAAGATTTCATAATCTTCTTCGTCCTCTCTTCCACGTTTTGCACAAACTTCATAAGAAGCTCCTCTCAGCCCTTGGGATAACTTAAGACTCAATTTCTCTTTCTCTAGGCCATAGTTAGTTGCTAACCTTTCATAGCGACTTAGATAGGACTCAATATCGTCTTCTTTCTCCACAAATGGATCCAAGTGAAAGTTCATGGCTCTGTTTGAGTGACCTTGACTTGCACTACTGTCAGAGGTAATTGGGCTACTTCCATTTCCTGTAACATGTCCTTAAAGTTCAAGCTCTTTCAGCCTCAATTCATGTTCCCTTTTAACCTCTTTTCCTCTTTCTCAGCCTCCCTTTCAGCAACCTGTCTTCTCTCTTCAGCTTCTAATTTCTTGGCTTCAGCTTCTATTTGTAATTTCTTAGCTTCAGCTTCTATTTGTAATTTCTTAGCTTCAACTTCTATTTGTAATTTCTTAGTTTCCTTATCAGCTTCTATCTGTAATTGCTTAGCTTCCTTATGAGCTTCTATCTGTAATCTTCTTTGTGTCTTCAACTTCTTATCTTCCCTTTCTATAATCTTGTCACATTCATTAGTGACATATTTAATAAGTTCCTCCCCACTTAACCCAAACACATTTGCCGACTGCACTGTAGCAGATCTAAACTTTGCCAAGTCTGCCATTCTCTTGCAATCTTATCAATATACTAATTACAAACGTAATTAATATACATATAATTAATAAAAGCCCACTGTCAGCGTATCCAGTCTCCAAAATTTTGTTATGTACTCACTAATATTACAATGAGTTATATTTAACTTTTATTATCTTTACCTTTTTTTATATCTTTTACTTACTCCTACTGTTAACCTTACTACTGAATGTCTGAAAGTGAAGACCCCAGGGTAGTTATTGAAATCCCGGACGAGCCTCTAGTGTCGCGAGAGGGTAGATGTTATTAAAAATGTAAGCTATCCTGGACAAAAAGATGTATCAGATGATGCCAGGATAGTGCCAGATAAGAGACTGGTCTTACAAGAAATACCCTCTTCTCTGAAAAGAGTAAGGGTGTATCGACATCAAAGGTAGGACCAAGCTGTATAAACCTCCAGGTATGGTGATAGTGTTTGTTCCTGAATGTCTATGGGCTCTCTTCAAGATCCTCCCTTGAATAATGCTTTTTATTATTAAGTGTATTAGCTCTGCTAGGAGATTAATTAATTAATTAAATATGTATCTATATATCAACCAGAACTTTAACTCAATTTAAATAATTCAGCAAGTCTGATGGTGCATATTTACAATTTATTTAACCTGTACCGTTTACCTTTTCGGTTAGGTAACTTAGAAAGAGCTCAAATGTATCTACATAATAAAATAACTAAACATGGAATATGAATTATCAAAATGGATCAATATGATGAATTTCTCTTTCAAATAACAATTATATATTACACATATGTTTTTTTTCACTCTCGCTGGACTGGGATGTTAGTATTCATCAAAATAATGTCCACAATGAGTCATTATACACTAGGTTTTATCTTTGGTATTTTATATATTAAAGATAGTCTCTGGATAGGCTGACCAGTGGCTTTGCTTTGCTACTTATCTGATATGTAGAGATGAATCACACTCTAGCCATGAACACACAAGATCAGAATCTCCAGGCCGGAAAAGCTGGGTAACTAGCTCTATGAACACCAAGAGCCTTCGCACCACAGAGTCCCACAGATGTGAATGTCTCGTACAATTATGGTAAATGTAGGATAAAACCCTCAGGCGTACACACAAGCTGTAACAGGCTGTTAATGGGCATCTAGGTCTGCTAGGCAGATGTGGTGGCAAAGTTAAATGACTTTTACACTTTTACCGCTCTCTTCTGTTCAGCTGTCTTTTCAAATTTTGTGGCCTCAATTCAGCCAAGTTCAAGGACTTATATACTACCGCATCCCCCGTCTCGGAGCGCATGGGGCAAAATCGGTGTTAAAAATCTAAAATTGGGGCGTATTTTTGCCTTCTGTTCAATTAGCAAAATATTTAATATTCATTATCTTTCTTAATTCGGGGCCGATTTCGATCATCTAAATCTTGAATTATTCTGTGAATTTTTCTCTACCGATCTATATAATAATTGGTTAGGTAGCAAAAGGCATTTAAATCTATGCATACTTTAACTAGCTAAATTGGGAACTACCCTGATGTATAGATGTCATTTCACACGATCTTTCTCTCTTAATAAACTGCTATTCGAGGAAGTCTTTGCAACTGCCTCTAAAGTAACATTCCCGTTGTTGAAATATATACTCCTTCCAGTTTAAACTTCTTTAGTCCTTATGAAATTAAATAGCTTCGTACTATAAGTTGCACACAATGGGCCTCCATGTTAAGCACAAAATGTTTCATTATACACACCAAGAAGGGAGCTTTTTCATTGGCTATTGTATCAGACAGTTTTCCCACAGTATTGCGTGCGGTATGACCGTGTTGTAAGACAGACTAAATCACGACATATATGATACAAAAAGGAAAATCGGCAGGCACGAATAACATAAAAATCGAAATGATAGAAGCCCTTGAGAACTTTGGTATAGATACAATCACTGATCTATGCAACGATATACAATACAGGATATATACCACACGACATGAAAACATCAGTTTTTATAACATTGCCCAAAAACCTAATGCAACAGAATGTTCAGACTTCAGAACAATCAGCCTGATGAGTCATGCAATTAAGATATGCTCAAAATCATACAGGAAAGAATAAAAAGTAAGGTTGACAGCAAAATCCAAGAAGAACAGTTTGGTGTTAGACGGAACAGTGGAACAAGAGAGGCAATATTCTGCCTAAGAATATTAGCACAAAAATATACAGAGGTCCAAAAAAGTATGTACATGTGCTTCATTGACTATAAGAAGGCTTTTGACAGAGTCCATCATGAGAAAATAATTGAATGCCTCGAAGACATATGTATTGATGGAAAAGATATAAGAATACCCAGTAACCTTTATTGGGAGCAAACTGCCACAGTAAGATCTGGAAGAATATATTCATCATACATAGGCATAAAAAGAGGTGTCAGACAAGGTTTTGTGCTGTCCCCCTGCCTATTTAATCTATACACCGAAAAAATTTTCAAACAGATACAGGAAATACCAGGACTGAACATCAGTGTAAGGTCAATAAACAACCTTAGATATGCAGATGATACCGTGTTGTTAGCTGAAAGCGAACAGGAGTTACAAGAACTAGTGAAGCAAGTGAACAGTATAAGTCATGAATATGGACTGGACATTAATATTGAGAAAACAAAAACTATGATAATTAGCAAAACAGACGATAAACCCACACTAAAGATAAGCGTAAATGGGAAAATCCTGAAACAAGTCAAGAGCTACGTATATCTTGGTCATATAATAACAGAAGATGGCAGATGTGAAACAGAAATCAAGTAGAGAATAGGAATGGCCAAAGCTACATTCAACAACATGAAACATATACTGACATCTAAACAGTTATCTCACAAATTAAAACGGAGAATCATAAAGTGTTATATATATATATATATATATATATATATATATATATATATATATATATATATATATATATATATATATATATATATATATATATATATATATATATATATATATATATATATATATATATATATATATATATTCTGCATTTCTGTATAGTGCAGAAACATGGACGATTAATAAGCATTTGGAAGAAAGAATTAAGGCTCTTGAAATGTGGATATATAGAAGAATGGGGCGTATCTCATGGAAAGAGAAGAAAACAAATAAGGAGGTCCTAGAAAATCTAGGTATGAAAAGAGAACTAATGAGGGAGATCAAAGTTCGGCAGCTAAAATACTTTGGCCACATAAAAAGGCATAACACCTTGCAGAAGACCATAATAGAAGAGAGAGGTGACGGCAAACGTGCAAGGGGAAGACAGCGCTATAAGTGGGAAGATAACATCAAGAGATGGACAGGAAAGAGTCTATCAGAGTGCACCACCAAGACAAGAGACAGAAGGCGTTGGAGATCCATTACAGCCAACCTTCGTTGTGGAGATGGCAGCTGATGATGATGAGACTGGGGAAGGAACTGCATTCTTGCGAATGTCTACTACTAATTAATAAAGACCTCCTCACGCAGGGCTAACCCTGTATGTATATACCATACATTCCTAAGTTCGCCCAGGCAATTAAATGTCTGAGCGCACGGGTAGGGAAAACGCACACAAGCAATGCATAATTATACATGTGTATACTTTGACCTGTCGAAAACCGCGACAGCGAAATTCCTTAAGGTTGGCCTAGTTTGTAAGACCGCGTCGGGGCGAGAACCATTTCAATCGATAAAGGGCAGAGACAATGAATAAGACGAGTTGGCTTGAGGGCAAACATTTTGAGAGGACATAAAAAAAACACAGTTCGTATGTGTGACGTTATTTGTATGATTGGTTATGAATAATATACAACTATATGTGTTGCTAATAGGGTAATACTGCTTGTCTTTTTCGCAGAGAAATATCCACAAGGTTGGACCCATGACAGCCCCTGTAGTCGTCCTGATGGCAATCGTGCTTAGAATACCAGTTTGATTTTCCAAAGAAAGAGGTGTATATACCTCGGAATTTAGTTAATTAGACAGAGACAATCGTCTTTTTCACCCGTGTGTTACCGGGGCCCGAAAGGGGAGCAAAGAATAGTAACACTGTCCCCTGCCAAGCATGTCGCAGAAAGCGACTAAGGAGGGTTGGGCATGGGGCCGGTTACCTCATCCTGTAAAAAATTTAAACCACAAAAAACTTCAACAAATATGGACAAGTCAAATAAAGAAAATAAAACACAGCCATCCAAGACAGGGGAAGGTCCTCTCGCGGGGAGGCGTATGATGCAACACAGAGAAAGCCGAAAGGAGTCTGTGTTGCTGACTAACCTTCTTTCTTCTAGAAGAACTTCCAGATTTGGCACCTGGAATGTTCGGACATTAAACGAACAAGGGAAAGTGGCGCAAGTAGCAGCAGAAATGAGGGAATACAAAATCGAGGTTCCGGGAATGTGTGAAACAAAGTGGAAGGGGGTAGACAGGAAGAAACTCATCACATGTGAATTGGTGCTGTCCTCAGGACATGAAGACGAAAGTTCACACCACAGTGAAGGGGTAGCTCTTATGTTATCTAAAGAAGCACAGAAAGCACTCATTGAATGGGAAGCTGTTGGACCCAGAATAATAACAGCTACTTTCAAAACAGCTGAAAAGAAAATTCATGTAAATGTCATCCAATGTTATGCACCAACTAATGACAAAGAAGAGTCTGTGAAAGAAGCATTTTATACTAAACTACAGGAAATTATGGATAAAGTAAAAAGAAGAGACATCACAATTTTGATGGGTGACATGAATGCAAAGATAGGTACAGTCAACACCGGATTTGAAGAAGTCATGGGAAAACATGGGCTAGGAGTAATGAATGAAAAGGGAGAACTATTCGCAAACTTCTGTGCTTCAAATCAACTGGCTATAGGAGGAAGCATGTTTCCACATAAGAGAATACACAAGGCAACATGGATATCACCAGACAATAGAACAGAAAATCAGATTGATCATATACGCATAAAGACGAAGTTTAGATCATCATTGCAGGATGTAAAGGTATTTAGAGGAGCAGATGTGGCATCAGATCACCATCTTCTGATAGCCAAAGTAAAAATGAAACTCAAGAGATATGCAACAATGCAAAATTATAGGCAACAGTTTAATGTAGGACAGCTAAGAAATCAAGAAACAAGAGACAAATTTGCGGTCACAGTATCCAACAAATTCCAAGTGCTCCAACAGCTGGAAGATGTAGAGAATACAGAAGACTATTGGCAGCAGGTCAAAACTGTATGGAAGGAGACATGTGAAGAAATACTGGGGAAAAGGGAAAGACAACAAAAAGCATGGATAACAACAGAAACCATGAATAAGATAAAAGACAGAAAAAACAAGAAAGCAAAGTTAAACACAAGCAAAACCAGAAGTTCCAAAGCCAAGGCTCAAGAAGTGTACACAGAAGCAAACAAAGAAGTAAAAAGAAGTATCAAAAGAGACAAGAGGAAGTATATTGAGGAGTTGGCAAGAGAGGCAGAAGATGCTGCAGCCAAAGGAAATATGAGAGAACTGTATAACAGCACAAAGAAGCTAACAGAGAAATACAAGCAAACAAGTTGCCTCATAAAAGACAAGAATGAAAAACTGCTCAGCAATATACAAGAGCAAATGAAGAGGTGGACGGAATATTTTGGGGACCTTCTCAATAGACCAGCTCCACAAAACCCGCCGGACATCCAGCCAGCAGAAGAAGAGCTACAAATTAACGGTGAAAGACCAACGAAGGAAGAAATAAAGAAAGCCATAAAGCTTCTAAGAGATGGAAAAGCGTCTGGACCTGATGGCATTCCAGCAGAGGCCATCAAAGCAGATATCGACACGGCTACAGAGATGTTATATAGATTACTTGGTAAAGTCTGGGAAAGGAAAAGATACCAGCAGAATGGAAGGAAGGATATCTGGTTAAGTTGCCTAAGAATGGAAATTTACAAAAGTGCACAAATTATAGAGGAATAATGTTACTATCAGTGCCAGGAAAAGTATTAAACAGGATTATCCTTGAGAGATTAAGAGTCCATAGACAAGACACTGAGAGATGAACAAGCAGGTTGTCGACAAAACAGATCATGTACAGACCAGATAGCCACTTTGAGAATAATAGTTGAACAAAGTCTGGAATGGAATTCACCACTATACATCGGATTTGTGGACTACGAAAAAAGCATTTGACAGTGTAGACAGAGAATCACTTTGGAAATTGATGAGGCATTATGGAGTTCCCCTGAAGATCATTAATTTAATAAAGAAAACATATGAAGACATGACATGCAGAGTTCTTCACGAAGGACAGCTTACAGAACCGTTTGGGATAAGAACAGGAGTGCGACAGGGATGCCTCTTGTCTCCATTTCTTTTCTTGCTGGCAATAGATTGGGTTATGAGAACATCGACAACACACAACAGAAATGGAATCCAGTGGACTCTGACTAAGCAGTTGGATGATCTGGATTTTGCTGATGACTTGGCTCTTCTGTCCCATAACCGTAATCAGATGCAGGACAAATTGAAAACACTCGATGAGAGGTCACAGCAATTGGGTCTGAAAAAACACAGGGAAAAGACAAAAATAATGAGAATAAATGCAGGTAATGATAACAGGGTTGAACTTGAAGAAACACCTATACAAGATGTAGAATCGTACACATATCTTGGCAGTAATATAGACAAAGTTGGAGGGACAAACAGCGATATCAAAAAAAGAATACAAAGGGCGAGAGTGGCTTTCATTGCATTGGGAAATATATGATCAAGAGAAATAGGATTCAAAACGAAAATAAGAATCTTCAACTCAAATGTGAAGTCAGTCCTATTGTATGGCTCTGAGACATGGAGAACAACAAAGACAACAACCAAAAAGCTACAGACTTTCATAAATGGGTGCTTGCGTAGAATAGAGGGATTAAAATGGTATGACAAGGTTACCAACGTGGAACTGATGACAATAACTAGACAAGTGCCAGTGGAACAAGAGATGAGAAGAAGACGATGGCGATGGATAGGACACACACTGAGGAAACCTGTTGATATCATTACAAGGCAGTCCTTGTTCTGGAACCCCCAGGGCAAGAGAGGCAGAGGAAGACCAAGAAGTACATGGAGAAGAGAGTTGGAAACAGAGGTGAAAATGATGAGGAGAACATGGAAAGAACTTGAGATGAAGACACGTGACAGGAGGACTTGGCATGTGTTTGTTGAAGGCCTTTTCTCCTTTGGGAGTAGAGGGTTATGAATGAATGAATGAATCGTCTTTTTGGTTTTTTTTTTTAATTCTTGAAGACTGGGGATTGTCCCCTGCTAGTTAAAAATTACTGTGTGGTTCGCTTGGTTTACAAACCCTTCAATTTTGTTAATAATTGTTTTTGTGATACGCTAGACAACTCATCTCGAGAGTTTCTTTATTTATTGTGTGGATTTGTATAAATAAATAAATAAAATAAATAAATAAATATATTTATTTATTTATTTATACAAATCCACACAATAAATAAAGAAACTCTCGAGATGAGTTGTCTAGCGTATCACAAAAACAATTATTAACAAAATTGAAGGGTTAGTAAACCAAGCGAACCACACAGTAATTTTTAACTAGCAGGGGACAATCCCAATATATATATATATATACTTCTTCCATCCTTAGCCACTGACCGACAAAGCAGTCCACGGCCAATACGCCTAGTGGCGCCTTAGGGCAACAAGAAATCAACTATTGTTCCGTTACGCCTAGTGGCGTTTATTGGTACAACAGAAAATTAATTGTTGTTTCCCTAATCAGAGTGACTGGCAAGCGGATGATCAGTCCGCTGTGCCCGAACTTGCCCTCATATATATATACTACGCGGTCAGAATTTACTTTCTATTTCACCTGTTACTTGAATATTAACCTGTTCTGTCCTTACTGAAATAAGTAGTATCTTGAAGAGGAAGAGTGTATGTATGATATTTAAAGATTGTTGCGAGGGTGGCGGGAAAGAAGAGATTTGATACATAGTCATATCTTCTCCTTTCCTGAAGGTCATATTTCACTCTCTATTCACATTCGTGACTCTATTTCTATCTACAATCAGTATCTCACTCAATCTTGTCTGACCACAGACAACCTCTCAAACCACCTCGCGACAAAGCGTAACTTTTTAATAGGCAAAGAGTATTTCTAAGGACATGAAACAGATCTAAATTGCAGACCATAATTCTTTGCCGTAAGTTCTTGATGCGTTCTGGCTAGTTTATTAATATTAGGTCACATGAACTAGAAAACAATCAGGAGTTATAAAAATATGGAGTGGACATTCTCAAAACAGAATATATGTCTCGAAATGCTGCGAAATTTGCTTTTTTAATATATTTAATTTGGCAGAACCATTAGCCCGAAGAAAACATTAGGTCTAACACCTGGATCGTTCGTCTGTAGGATTACCAAACACAGACACTCTCGCACATACAGCCGCATCCAATTTTTGGCCATATTTATAAAATTTCGTTCAGTTGGCTTTGAAATTGACTGTTTTGTCATCGTCTGGGTGATTAAATATTTTTTCACTGAGGTCATCAAAGTTGTCGCATTCCACGATGGCGGAGTCTGGCACCTGAAAAAAAACACACAGATTATCTTAAATATGTAATATATAATCTTCTCGCCAATTTTAAAATTCACATGTCAAGTCAGTCCTATTTGCCAGACATTTTAGAACGCGAATCATCATTAAAAATATACAATACTCAGAACTCAAATATATTTGTACAAAAAAGAACATTGAAGACGTGAATTAGATACCGAACCTTAATCACATTCTGTAAATAACATTTTCTAAAAATAAAATTTAATCTCGTTTTAACATTTCTAGCATCTTTTGCGAGCTAGAAGATAAAGGGATTTGAGGCTTCTTAGGGTGTTTTAAGAGGTGAGAGGCTTCTTAAGATGTTGTAAAGGGGTTCGAGACTTCTCAAGATGCTGTAAGAGGGGTGCGGGACTTCTAAAAGGTTAAGAAACACTGCTTTTGAGGACATAGGGGTATAGGGGATTTTAGGACACCTAACAAGTAACAAGTAGCGAGAACTTTCTGATTGGGACAAGTGTTGGCTTGTTGCTGTGACAACGCTGAACCCAGTTAAAGCGATACTAGAAAGCAGATTAGTTAGAGAAGAATAAAGAGAAGCAAAGGATGATATTTACCTTTACCAGAGGCGTGTAGCGAGGGTGGTGATGTTCATAGACGGGGTTGTTGCTCTTCTTGTTGTAGCAAGGAATGAGAACCCATCTTTTGGTTTCACTGTTGTTGTTTCCGCTGGTGTGTAGGAGGTTACAGTGGAAGAACAGAGCGTCACCTATATGACAAACAAAAGGCTACAGTGGAAGAACAGCGTCATATGCATGATAAACAGAAGGTTGCAGTGGAAGAACAGAGTCATGTGCATGATAATCAGAAGATGACAGTGAAAGCGCAGCGTCACATGCATGATAAACAGAAGGTTACAGTGGAAGAACAGCGCGTCATCTACATTTCAAACTGGATGTTTTAATGTAACAACTTCGCATCCTCTACATGACAAACAGAAGGTTACAGTAGCAGAACAGCGCGTCATCTACATTTCAGACTGGACGTTTTAATGTAACAACTTCGCATCATCTACATGAAAAACAGAAGGTTACAGTGGAAGAACAGCGCGTCATCTACATTTCAAATTGGACGTTTTAATGGAAGAACTTTGCACCATCTACATGACAAATAGAAGGTTACAGTGGAAGAACAGCGCGTCATCTACATTTCAAACTGGACGTTTTAATGTAACAACTTCGCATCATCTACAAGATAAACAGAAGGTTACAGTGGAAGAACAGCGCGTCATCTACATTTCAAACTGGACGTTTTAATGTAACAACTTCGCATCATCTACATGACAAATAGAAGGTTACAGTGGAAGAACAGCGCGTCATCTACATTTCAAATTGGATGTTTTAATGAAAGAACTTTGCATCATCTACATGACAAACAGAAGGTTACAGTGGAAGAACAGCGCGTCATCTACATTTCAAACTGGACGTTTTAATGTAACAACTTCGCATCATCTACAAGACAAATAGAAGGTTACAGTGGAAGAACAGCGCGTCATCTACATTTCAAACTGGATGTTTTAATGAAAGAACTTTGCATCATCTACATGACAAACAGAAGGTTACAGTGGACGCATAGCTCGTCACCTACATGACTAATAGAAGACGGCAGTGGAAAAACAACATGTCACCTACACGGCTATTATAAGGTTATAGTAGAAGAATAGCACGCCACCTAGTTGAGGAATAAAAGGTTACAGAAGAAGAACAGCGCTACAGTAAAAAATCGAAATGTCACCTACAGCAATTAGAAGGTTGCAGTAAAAGTACAGCGCGTCACGTACATGATAAGCAGAACGTCGCAGTGTGTGGCTGGTCGGTTTCATTATGTGTGGTTAACTTGACCAAGGTTAGGGGAATGTTCAGAATTATAAATATGTTGCCACACCACATATTCTGAAGGAATTCAGATAAAGTCCATCGACAGTACACTCCATTTAATATTGAAAATCCATTAGTCTCACAATTTCAGGTCATGCAACAGAGCCATCAAAGTTAATGAACTAACGGACAAACTATGCCGCCAGTATTGCCCGAGTCCGCGAATCAATATTTAATAAAACCATCGTCAGTTACGCTATAAGCGCACGCATACTTCCCTGCAGACACGTATACACATCTCTGGTACTCAATATAATGGACTATCTTCTGAAACTGTAGACACCTCCGCGGACATGGAACTCTTAGCCAGAGCTCACACATATGCAGCCTAACCGGCTGGAGACACTGCCAAAAGACAACTGCCGTAGATCTGCACACGCGTCTACGTAATTATATTATTTGACGTCATTTTAATCTAGCGACGTTCTATTAGAGCACCGCGATGTTTCAAAATCATGAACGCATTGCGGTGCGCAAACAGATGCGTAACACGGTGAAAGAACGTCACATGCAGGATAAACAGGAAGTAATGGTGGAGGAACAGCGCGTCACCTACATGACAAACATAAGATTACAGTGAAAGAACTAGTCGTCATCTAGACGGCAAACAGACATATACAGTGAAATAACAGCGCGTCACCTACAGGACAGGCAGAAATTTATAGAGAAATAACAGCGCGTCACTCATATGACAAAATACGTTTACAGTGAAATAACAGCGAGTCACCTACATGATGGAGCCGCGCTAGCGTAGTGGTTACAACACCGCTCTGGCGACCGGGTGATTCAGGATCAAACCCGGGCGACGGCATTTGAGGATTTTTCGTCGACCTGGATTTGGACTGGATTAACTCGAGACCTGTCGAGAACATTTGAAGGAGTGTCGTCGACGAGGGACTGGCGGCTCCTGAGTCGACCCAGCTCTAATGGGTACCTCCGAAAACGGCGAGTATCTGCCTGAATGGCGAGGGACACTTGTCTCTGTACAAGAAAATAGGATACTCACGTAAAAATCAATGTCAGGTTAGACATTAAAAATAACCTGAGATTTCGCCTCGAGTATTAGCGGGCGTACGAAAAAAAAAAAAAAAAACCTACATGATAAACAGATGATTACAGTAACATGACAGCTCGTCACCTACGCGATTAACATGAGTTTACAGTAGAAAAATAGCATGTCATCTACATGACAAACAGAAGGTCACAGTGAAACAACAGCGCGTCACCCATATGATAAACAAAAGGTTACAGTGAAATAACAGCACATCACCCATATGGTAAACAAAATGTTACACTGACCTAACAGCGCGTCACCCATATGGTAAACAAAATGTTACATTGACCTAACAGCGCGTCACCCATATGGTAAACAAAATGTTACATTGACCTAACAGCGCGTCACCCATATGGTAAACGAAAAGTTACAACGAAATAACTGCGATTCACCCATATGGTAAACAAAAAGTTACAAGGAAATAACAGCGTTCACCCATATGGTAAACAATTACTATGAAATAACAGCGCGTCACCCATATGGTAAAACAAAAGTTACAGTGAAATAACAGCGCGTCACTCACATGGTAAACGAAAAGTTACAATGAAATAACAGCGCGTCACCCATATGGTAAACAAAAAGTTACAGTGAAATAACAGCGCTTCACCCATATGGTAAACAAAAGTTACAATGAAATAACAGCGCGTCACCCATATAGTAAACAAAAAGTGTCAGAGACATAACAGCTCGTCACCCAAATGGTAAACAAAAAGTTACAATGAAATCACAGCGCGTCATCCATATGGTAAACAAAAAGTTACAGTGAAATAACAGTGCGTCATCCATGTGGTAAACAAAAGTTACAGTGGCATAACAGCGTGTCCCCCATACGGTAAACAAAAGTTACAGTGACATGAGAGTGCGTCATCTACATGATAAACAGACAGTAGCAGCGAAATGACAGCTCGTCACCTACACGATCAACATGAGTTTACAGTAGAAGAACAGTGCGTCACCTACATGATAAACAGAAGGTGACAGTGAGATAACAGCACAACGCCGTTATGATAAACTAAAAGGTTACTGAGAAGGACTAGCGCGTCACTTACATGACAAATAGAAGGTTATAGTAGAAGAACATCGCTACAGTAGAAGATTGACATGTCACCTACATGACCAAGAGGAGGTTACAGTGGAAGAATAACATGTCACCTACACGACAAACAAAAAGTTACAGTGGAAGAACAGCGCATCGTCTACATGATAAACAGGAGGTTACAGGGCAGAACAGCATTTCATCTTCATAATAATTAAAAAGCTGCAGGATTAAAACAGCGAGTCAACTACACGGCAAATAGAAGGTTACAATGGCAGAACAGCGGATCATCTCCATGATAAACATTTTACAGCAGAAGAACAGCATGTCACCTGCATGTCACCTACATGACAAACATGGGGATCCCAAAACAAGGACTAAACTCAAATGATATCCATTTATTTTCTCAGAGCGTGTCTAAGGCAAACGTCTTCACACATAGTTTCACTTATATTTGTTTGGTTACTTGAAATAGGTCTTCATAGATGGTCCGGCCTTGTCTTTAACCTGCGCAAGAACCCATTGATGAAAGTATCACGTTGTAAGGAAGGTGGTTGGAGTAACAGAAGAGGCATGGTCCGTAACCAGATAATAGGTCACGGCATCAAAACCCAGCACCTGTAGACCCAAGTGGAGCCGGCCTAATTACGATGGTATGACCATGTATGCAGAATGGGGGAAGATTGGCTTCCATGACAAATATATGACACCAAGAGCCAGGGATCCAGACCTACCGGACGACCCAGAGTTCGCTGGGAGGACAAAATTAGACAATCTCTGAAGGACCGATGACTAGATTGAAACGAGACCAGGAGGAAGACAGCCGATAGGATAGCACGGCGCTGACTCTAGTAAATCTCTACTTCCCAAGGTAGAAGAGAAACAACTAAGTAGGTAAGTCAAGTTGTAAGGAAAGGCTGGTTATGGATGGGGCACACTTTTAGGAAACCTGTTGATATGCAGTACAAAGTAACCCTTGTTCTGGAATCCTCAGGGCGTGAGCGGTAAACGAGTGGAGAAGAGAAATGGAGACAGGCATGGCATGGATGAAATGAAAAAGCCTTGAGTGAATGGCATAAGATAGGGCGGGGGGGGGGGGGGGGCTTAAAATGAATTAGTTGAAGGATTATGATCCTTTAGAAGCTGAAGAGTATTGAATAAACTAAAGGACGTACGTCTATGGCCTACCTGCTTCCATCTCAACGTATTTGTGGGGGCATATCTTTTTGATCTCCTCCACGCGCTCCAGGTCTGCACCAGTCTGACCAGCTCTCATGACATGCTCAATACGCCCACACTTGTGAGATCCTTCCAGAATCTGGAGGCAAAGAGGAAACATCATTTGCGCGCGCGTTATCCCTGGCATACATAAACCATAACTTAGATATAAAGTGTAACTGAGATATTGTTGTTGTTGTTGTTTAGCTAGGGCTACTTATTTTGTGGCTCTTCTGCTGACAGAGCCACCAGAAAGTCCTCGGCATCATCTACATAGTAGATCTAGGCTTTCCCAGAGGATTTTTATGCCACTCCGAAACTTGTTGAGTTGGGTTCATCAGCCCGAGCTTCTTTTACGGGTATTATATCCTTTAATCTGGTTGTAGCATTTCTACCATCTTTTGCGAGCTAAAAGATAAAGGGGTGTGAGTTCTTAAGATGCTGTAAAGGGGTGTGAGGCTTCTTAAGATGCTGTAAGGGATGCAAGACTTCTTAAGATGCTTTAAAAGGGTGATTTAAAGGATTTTCACATCTGGTTTCAAGATAAAAAAGGGAAGAGGTGAGACCTACTGTGCAATCGGCGCCATCCATAGGGGCTCTCCAAATATGCAGGGCGAACAATATGAGCTATGGTTCTAGGCTCCCGCAAGGAATCGTCACGCCCTTCACAGAGCTACTTATCAGCTGCACTTGTCTGTCACATATTCGTTGTGAGATCATCAAGTACGCAGCCAACCAGGTAAATGGCGGAGTCAAATCTGGGGCTCAAATGATTCCCACGAGCTTAGTTTTGCAATGCTAGGATCTCCACGTATTTCACCGCAGGGGGAAATCAATCACTGAGATGTAGTTATTTCTGATATAAAATCACCATTAAGATATAAATTTTCGTCATAACCATCATTATTATATTCTTTTTTTTCGCTCCGTAAGAAGCATACAGTCGTCACCGTAGATAGCTTCCCTAAGGAGGCTTAAGGTAAAGCACAAACTCTTGCAGTCTGTAACTTATGTTAGAAATGTTGTGTTAATGTGGTCAAAGCACAGAGAAATGAAAACGTATAAGGGGGATTATAATATTTTCACAAAAGGCTCAGAGAAGTTTTAGAAAATGTAGAACATATTGACAATGGCAAGAAGGATTAAAGATGTTACCTCCAGACATCCGTTTTCCTTGAAAGATCTATCTATCGGTAAAAACACACTCATCAGATCCGGAAATAGACAGCCGTTTTTGTACCAGTAGCTGAAAATATTTGTTTACATGTGGCTGCCACATCAACGTTTCTTTAAGAAAGAACACACACACGCACGCACGCACGCACACGCACGCACGCACGCACACGCACACACACACAAACTAAAAAACAAAACAAAAAAAAACAAAACTCTCATCCCACATTACCTTTCAGCTTCCCAAGAAACAAAAGCCTTAAACACATTTATGACAAGATTTCCTGTCATGTGACATTAGCTCAAGACATTCTGTCATGTGACATTAGCTCAAGACATTCTGTCATGTGACATTAGCTCAAGGTGTTTCCATGTCTTCATAATCATTTTCATTTCATCTTCAGTTTTCTTCTACATTCGTTTTTTGGTCTATCTCTGCTTCTCTTACCCCGGGGAGGGGGGGGGGAAGCTATGCTATCAACATATGTCTTCAATGTGTGCCCTATCCATCGTCAGCGACTTTTTATTTCATCTCTTGTTCCACTATTCAGGGATCCAGAACATTAACACGACCCAGCGTCCGCTGGGAGGACAACATTAGACAATCTCTGAAGGACCGAGGACTAGACTGGAACCAAGCCAGAAGGAAGACAGCCGATAGGACAGTGTGGCCCTCCCGCCTCCAAACCTCTACACCGCACGGTAGAAGGATGACTAAGCAAATGAGTTCCACTGTTACTGGTCTGGTTCGTGTCATCAGTTCCACATTAGTGACCCTGTCACATGACTACAATCCTTCTATTCTACGCAAGCAACAATCCATTCTTCTTCTTCTTTGATCCTTAGCCGCCGACTGTCAAAGCAGTCAGTGGCCATCACGCCTAGTAGCGTCTTGTAGGGCAACAAAAAATTGATTCCACTTTGCTCGGTCGGTGGCCATCCTTCGTACAGTCCCCCAACTCTGGTTCATTCTTTGCATCTCAGCCTCCACAGTCCTCCGCCAGGTTGTTTTTGGTCGGCCTCTCTTTCGTTTTCCTTCAGGAATCCAAAGCATAGCTGTTCATGTGATGGCATCGGGGTATCTTCTGAGGACATGGCCAACCCAGCTCCAGCGTCTGCCAGCTAGGATGGCGTGCACAACAATCCATTAACGTCTGTAATCTCTTGGTTGTTGTGGTTCTTGTAGTTCTCTATGTGTCAGAGCCACTTGTCACTAGTGCAACAATATCCACCTTTACGACAACATCAACGTTCTTCTTATCAACAATGCCAAATTAATCAACTACTTCAAAAGTCATTACTTTATTTATTACCCATGAGCACCTTGTGAAGCACAGGTCTTCAATAAACTCACGCCAAGCATTCCTGTCCTATACCATCCGTTCTAAATCTTTCCGTGTGTTTTTCAACCCATAATACCTGACTCTAATTACCTTCTCCGTTGTTTTGCGGTTTCATTCTATTTCTCTCATCGTGAGTATTCTAGAACAGGGATTTCAACTGGTTTCCTGGGTGTATGTCTTATCCAACACCAGCGGCTTCTTCCGACATCTTGTTTCAGTCATGTTCTAGTCATTAGTTTCACGTTGGTGATCTTGTCATACCACTTCAATCCTTTCATTCTATGCAAGCACATATTCATTAAAGTTAACAAGAACAGCGGTTTCCAAAATGTTTGGTTTCACACAAACGTTCCACCCGTTTTCGATAGTTTGTAAGTAATAATTTTTCTTCCTTCTAGTCTGAAGCCACCTCCAAATTCCTACACTGCTCTCAAGGGTTACTTCTCGCCGATTTTTGAACCACTGGTCTAGAAAGACGACCATACCATTGCGGCAAGAGAAGCATACAACGTGGCAACTTCAACAACAGGTACTATAATAATTTCACTACGTTTAAAGAAAACGTCATCTACAAATCAATACACTGAAAAGAAATAGGTGGCGCAGTGGGTTCAACTCACATGTGGTGTGCAGAACTCACTGATGAGTGGTATATGCTCTGACACCCATCGATCTACTCCCAAGTCATGGGTCAAAGATAACGGAGTCATCAGTGAATGACCCCAAGTCTAAGGTGGACCAATGTGCCGAGAGACTGACTGGCTGCTGGGTAAGCAGTCGGGAACATTAGCTGTCTGGAGGGCGAGCGGGGCAGCACCATGCAGATGGACTCCGTAAGGACATCCCTTGCCTCTTCCCTGGTATCATGGCTCTACCAGGTTGACCGAATATTTCCACCATTTATTGCAAATACACCATGAGAATTTTAACTATCTAGAATCGACGCGGGAGCAACGGAGATAGTGCTCTGTCGTCGATACCTGCAGCAAATGAAACGAGGAAATACAAATGCGGAAGGAGAGGTAGGGGAGCGAAGAGGAGAGAGAAAAAAAGAAGAGCAGGACAGAGAAGGGCAGGAAAGAGAAGGTTCAGAAAGAAAGCAGATCGCATCTCGATGAAATATGTGGGTATAGGATACTGGAATTGTCGAAATGCCAATCAACGGGCAGCCATTTTATACACAATCATCTACAGTTTTGATAACCTCATGATCCAGGAGACAAATTTAAAAGCCAATAGTGTTATCATCTGCCCAGGCTACAAATGATATTCCAATCCATGTGAGCCTGGTAGACGAGGGCAAGCTATATATGTAAAACATGAGCTCCCTCATACGTGGCTGGATACAAGTTCCCAAACTAGTGAGGATGCGGAATTACAGGGGATTGCTGTGAATACTGAGGAAAGAACAAGCAGGATTTAGAAAGAACAGAAGATGTGTAGAACATATATTCACTCTCAGGAACATTATAGAGCAGTGCTCATAATGGCAAAGACAGCTGTACATTAATTTCGTTGATTTTGAAAAGGCTTTTGACAGCATACATAGGGTCAGTTTATGGAAAATACTGAGGGCTTATGGAATTCCAAGCTGCATAGTGTCAATCATAAAAAGCCTCTACATACCTGTCAACCTTCTGAGACAAAAATCTGTACGCCGGACCAAAAAAATCCTTACAAACACCCAAAAATCCTTACGCAAAAAACATATTAATAAATTATACGCAATACAGTTTTAAAATGAGAAATGACATATACAAATCTATTAGCATTTGAATTATTGTGATATAAAACATGCTAATAGCCTCAAACTGTTCTTTACATATAAAAAACTAAGTGATCATGATGTACACTGTTCTTTCGATGTATAGTGTTTTGTAGTTAAGTTATGCTGGGCAATGAAATTGGCAAATAAAACAACAGCCCTTATAATGCCACCCTCTTCCTGCTTTGGCTGAGCAAAAAAGGTCTTAATAGATGCTCCCTTCTTCATTGCAAACATTTGTTCATGCAATTTCGATTTAAAATGTACTTTCAGATCATATAATCCTGAAGCTACTACTTTAATATCTTTGCTGCATAATCTACAAAAAGCATGGGTTGATCCTAACTTGGATGCATCTACAATGCCAGGGAAGAGTTTAACCCATTCGACCTGAAACTTACCATGACCTGCAAGCTTTTGTTTCTTTGAATTAGGCTCAGCCGTCATTCAGTGGATGAAATATTTCAACTAATAATCTTTGTAGACGAAGAGAATGATTAAAAAATACTACGAACAAAGCAAACGGCTAACAGCAAAAAAAAAAAAAAAAAAAAAAAAAAATTATAAACAAAATTATGAACAGAATATCAAATCTAGGAAGAAAAAAACGTACCACCAAAAATTTACAAAATTATTATTTACGAGTTGGTAGCTTAAAGTGATAACAGATTGCCACTTTATTAAAAAATAAAGCAGCTAATCTTGAGTGCTGGAATAAAGTAGGCCTACTCAACGCAAACAAACTTTTTTTTTTCTAGTTATGTAGGGCCTACACAGAATATTATGACAATTTAACGGAAATATATTGAAGGGCAAGATATAACTGGAAAGATTAAGACAGGGATTAAATTGCAACAAAGCAAAACAACAGCAATATTTAACCAAGTTATAAGTACTTAGCTTTTTTAAACGAAATGGCGTCGAAGTGTGGTGGCAAGCAAACGTGGTCGTTGATAACAGGTAACTTTAAAAATACGCCATGTCACGCTGAAAACCAAAAGCGTTTGAGGCCGAATTCAAAGTTTTTGCCGAATTGTTGGGAATGAAAGGATTTGATTGGTTGCTGGGAGAGACCTCAGTTTAAAAACGGACGCCAAGATTCCCGGAATTAAAAATAAAAAAAATGGTTAAATAAAAACCTGGGCTAGAAAATATTTTCTGATTTAAAATTTTAAAAAACATGGGTTGGAAAATATTTTTAGAATTTAAAAAAAAAAAATTTTTTTTAAAAAAAAAAAAATTTTTTTTTTTTTTGGCGGGGAGAAAAATCCGTACAACGAGTCTGTACGGCCGTACACTGCTAAAAGTATCAAAAATCCGCACATTGTACGAAAAATTCGTACAGGTTGACAGGTATGCCTCTATGCCAACTTTACGTGTAGTGTTGGGCAGAGCAACCTAACCTTTGAGGTGAAGACAGGAGTACGACAGGGATGCCCCTTATCAACCACTCTATTTTTAACAGTCATAGATTGGGTGATGCGCCAGACAACAGAGGGCAGTCCAAGAGGAATAAGATGGACTACATTTTCTACATTGGAAGATCTGGAATATGCAGATGACATTGCACTACTAGCACATTTACATCAACACATCCAGGAAAAAACGGATAGACTTAATAAGTTTAGCCAGCAGGTGGGCTTGAACATCAATTTAAAGAAGTCAGAGGTCATGACGCTCAGTGTGAGCAACTCTGAGCCCATATCAGTAAGGAATCAGCAACTGGTACAGACAGACACCTTCACATACCTAGGATGCATAGTAACACCAGACGGCGGGGCAGGCAAAACCATCAACATCAGAATGAATAAGGCAAGAACAGCCTTTTTTAGCCTAAACAACATCTGGAAGTCCTCTCAATACAGCACAAGCACAAAATTAAGATTATATCAGAGCTGTGTGCGTTCAGTGCTTCTCTATGGTGCGGAATGCTGGAGAGTTACTTAGAAGGAAATGTTGAAATTGTCCTCTTTTCACACAACATGCCTAAGAAAAATTCACCGAATCTTTTGCCGAATACCATCACCAACCAAAATCTGCTTACTCGAAGCAAGCAAGAGGACATGCACATCATCATAGCTGGCAGACGCTGGAGCTGGGTTGGCCATGTCCTCAGAAGAGACCCCGATGCCATCACATGAACAGCTATGCTTTGGACCCCTGAAGGAAAACGAAAGAGAGGCCGACCAAAAACAACCTGGCGGAGGACTGTGGAGGCTGAGATGCAAAGAATGAACCAGAGTTGGGGCACTGTACGAAGGATGGCCACCGACCGAGCAAAGTGGAATCAATTTGTTGTTGCCCTACAAGACGCCACTAGGCGTGATGGCCACTGACTGCTTTGACGGTCGGCGGCTAAGGATGAAAGATCAAAGAAGCTGTGAATATATGTGGTCAGGAGTGGCGAGTCTACAATTTATATGACCATCTTACGGAAGAGAGTAGTTGGAATTTTCTGACGGAATTGTATGAAGATTCTAACATCAATCAATCAATCAATACCCTTTAGCTCCCCAAGGAGTATAGGCCTTCAACAAACACATGCCAAGTCTTCCTGTCCTGTGCCATCCGCTCAAGTTCTTTCCATGTTTTCCTCATCATTTTCACCTCTGTTTCCAGTTCTCTTCTCCATGTGTTTTTTGGTCTACCTCTGCCTCTCTTTCCCTGTGGATTACAGAACAAGTACTGCCTTGTAATGCTATCAACAGGTTTCCTCAATGTGTGTCCTATCCATCGCCAGCGTCTTCTTCTCAACTCTTGTTCCACTGGCACTTGTCTGATTCTTGTCATCAATTCCACATTTGTGACTTTGTCATACCATTTCAGTCCTTCTATTCTACGCAAGCACCCGTTTATAAAAGTCTGTAGCTTTTTGGTTGTTGTTTTTGTTGTTCTCCAAGTCTCAGAGCCATACAATAGGACTGACTTGACATGTGAGTTGAAGATTCTTATTTCAATGCTAGATCCAAGGAGTGGGAGAACATCACGGAAAATAGGCAGGGTATAGCTTTGAGCCAGGCATTACTTAACATGAACTTTACCATCTTGAATGATGGACGCCCAACTAGGCTGGCAACTAAACCTTGGGATACAAATGGTGTCGTAGATCTGGCATTCATCTCTTGTGCTGCCACCACCATGGCACGTTGGGATGTATTAGGTGCACAGGAAAGTGATCACCTACCTTGCGTCATACTCATTGCACAGGGTAAGCCCACTAGACACAAGAAATCTAAACAAACCTTCAAGTATCCTACAGGCCCACTTGACTGTAACAACCCTTTAGACACATGACGTCACAATGCCAAACAAAAGACAGCGAGAACACCTTTCACCCAACCTCCCTGATGGAATAAGACAGTGGAGGAAGCATGGATAAAAAAGGAAAGACCAACAAAGGAATGGCGTAAAGCACGAAACAGAAGAATGATGAATGAGGGAGAGGTTGAAGAGATGAAGGATAAAAAAAAAACAAAGAGCCGTTAATAGATTCAAGAGCTTGGCAAGGGAGGCCAAGGATAAATTGTGGGAGGACTTTGTGACACAGGTGGGCACGAAAATAACACTACAGAAATTGTGGTCCTTACATCGAAGAATGAATAGGAAAAGTGCAAGTCAACCCATCCCTAATATCAAAAGCTGTACAGGAGTAAGCCTGAAGACGGACGAAGAGAAGGGAAGAGCATTATTCAGTCGATATGTGGAGCAAACGGATAAAGGTGACAAAATTGCCCGCTTGAAAATAAATGACAGTATTCTGGAAAATGCCCTAAGGGGCCAGATATACTTCGATCTCATTTCTGAAGACGACGTAGTGTACTCATTGAGAACCAGCATAAACACTGCTCCAGGTCCTGATGGTGTACAATACCATCACATTAAACAGCTCGACGACACAGCCATTATAAATGTGGTGAGTGATTTCAACACCAGCATACAGAATGCTGAGGGGCTAGAAGACTGGCTACATTGTTACCTTCGGCCACTTCCTAATCCTGGACTGCCCAGCAGCTATCGAATTATCACACCACAGAATGTCTATGGAAAATTACTTGAAAAGAAAGTTGCAAGACAAGTAATGAGCCACCTCAAAAATGCACACATCCTTCCTGATAGCCTGGGTAGCAATAGGCCTATGAAAACAACAGGGGTAACGCTGGAACGTTTGCTTACGATAATACGAGGGATTCCAGGGTAAAAGAGAAACGGTGGCTGTCGCAATTTACCTAGAGGATGCTTATAACAGTGTGGAGTTCTCAACCCTAATAGACTGTTTAATGACATGTGGTGTAAACCCTTGGATAACAAGGTGGATAGCAGCTGCCTTAATGAAGAGATCAGTTGTTTTTTCGCTTGGAAACTTGAATATCAGAACCAATGCGCATTTGCCCGGGACTACCCTAGGGTTCTCCACTATCACCAGTGACGTTTAACATCTACACAACAAAAGTAGTGTCGTGAATTATTCTAATCCCCATATATAAATTAAAACGTAAATGCAAAGCCTAACAAATAAATTTAATAAAAGGAAAGAAGAATGGTAAAGAACAGTGCTGTCACAATGACTGTACTCGAAATCCCCCTTGTTTTCTACTTCGTCTGCGAATTGTAACGCTTTCACGTTGATAGTAAAAGCCTACTGTATTATTACCCGCTTTCTTCAATGAAACGTGTACTGTATTTCTTGGAAAAACCTTGAGATACGCAAGCTGATCAATGACCTAAATTTAATATTTCATTCATTCAATTTTATACACGGCGTAACTAAAAGACAGATGGACTAAAGGATAGAGAGAAGGGAGAGGCAGAAAGCAAGGACACATGCAACACTAAACACGCGTCGCGCGATACACAATTGCTGCCATCACGCGTGTAAGGCCACATGCACTAACTTTATTTCAAATCGACAGTGATAAAATTCACTACCCATACCAGAGTTAGGTTTTAAAATCCTGAAAAACGCTTATTGGGAATTATGACATTATACCGGTTTACGTTTGAAAACATGACAGTACCCAGACACCCTCAAGTTTGGAAGTGAGAAGGTAGTAACAGCACGACTATCCTAGAAGAAAATGCATATTGGCTCCATTAAATTCATATATTTGGGTTCCTTAGGGTTTGCTGACAAAGAATATGTAAAACGTTACGCAAATAGTCTAGGAATTACCAAGTTATGGCCAAAATAAAATAGTGGGGGTGCCTGACAGCATGAAATCATTTCTGCTCATAAAATTTTTTTATAACGTGTTTGAAAAAACATTACGTTACGGAAATAGCCTACCATGTTAACTCCTATTTGATTGGAGTGCAACAAATGTAAGACTAAACACGATTGGTCGGGGTATAAATACTATCTTGTGTTGTCAGGGGAAATCGTGAAAAGGGGTACTTTTTTGAAAAGATGTGTAGACATGGTTTGATTGGGTAGAGCTGCGAATATACTCAATTCAGAGCGTCGATTCCTTGCCACATCTTGTAATAAACCTACTAAGAAGCAGTGCGTTGAGCACCAGTGTATATTTTTTATAAAATAAAGCCTGGGACATCGGCAGATCGGAGTTGTGCTATATTCATTGCCAGTCAACGAAACTGTTTATTATTTCCATGAATTGTGGGACCGTGGTCTTAAAGTTATTGAGCAGCTCCTGGTCAGAGCTTTGCTGAAGCCAGAGGTGGACAGCATACTCCTTGGTCCATATAGCAACCAGTGGGGTGGCTCCAGAACTCATTAAAGTAATCGAGCAGAGGAGTCTTTTACTGCAGTCATCACGCAAGATAAGAGAGTGTGGCCATGGAGCTCAACATTATGTAACCCCATCTTAAAATGACATTGTAAAATAAACTTAAGAGGGGAATTTAATTGTTTTAATACCAGGAACTGAGAACATCTCCAATACTAGTTCCAATAGAAACAAACTATTGAAGTCATGATGACAAATACCAACAGAGCTTGAACAAAACAAAACCAGTATTACCTCATATTACCACTACACAACTGACACACATAGGATACCATTAATAATATATGTCACAAATTGATTGTGATTCCTGGTTCCCTTTGTATTTGAATCAGGACACATATACATTCATGACAGCACTGAATACATATTGTTATTTGAAAAGTTATCAGTGACTCCTTTAAGATATCCTCTTAGAGTGTTTTATGTATGTG